>JABXJD010000140.1:930000-1292500 GCA_013375575.1 Percina caprodes | reverse complement strand
ATATATATATATATATATATATATATATATATATATATATATGTGTATGTATATATATATGTGTATGTATATATATATGTACTTTGAAATTGCATCCTATATATGCAGTGAACTGGTGTTGTCTAGGGATAAGTAGCCTTTCATATGACTCAGTCTAAAAAGAATGGTGAGGTTAATATAAACAATTAAAATACTGGTGCGTGCTGGTTGGGGAGGACCATGATCCTGTCTGAAATGTCACAAACTGATTTAGGCATCGTCAGATCAGCTGATCGCGGGGGGGCTGCTCGACCGGCGGCTCTAACGCACTCACTCCCCTACAGCACACGCTCTCCACCGCAGCTTCGCCACCACGCGCACAAGCACCTGCCAAACACAGCGACACGTTTTCACCGGAGGAAGAGGTAAACGTTAAGAAATAACACTAGGGGGGATGCCTTCTATCCCTATATCTAGAAAAGTTCTTATCTGGACGACATGATCACTGTCACTAGATAGAAAGAAAACATTGACATTCACTCGGTGCTATAAAGTCATTGTATGCACTGCTGCGTTGCTAAATGAAGGAGATAGATGAAGGAGATAGATGAATGAGACTTCCCCAAATCTTGGCAATTCCTCATTTGCCCTCTCACATCTGGCAGGTTCGTAATTATACGGCTGCTGGCCTTTCCACCTCTTCCACATCCCAGTCAGTTGCCGTAGTTCTAGTGCCAAGCTGAGACTTCGCTCCCCATTGTGACATCATCGCCGAATTGACTTAATAAACCCGCAAATACCAAAATTGACCAAAAACCAAAAATAAAAAATAATTATTAATTATTTATTTTATAAATTATATACATGTCATGAGTGCTTTTTGTACCCAATAATCATCACTGGTGGTTAACCTGCAACATGGGCTTTAAGATGATGTGTTTGAGTCTACACAATGAGTCCTCCTCAAAGAAATTATGTCATTCCAACCGATCACTCTGACACTTTTATTTGCTTTCTCAGTTGTGTGAGCGGACTGAATAAAAAAGGTGTTGACTGTATAATAGCCTGTTATTGAATGAGATTAATCAGCGGTTAAGTTCACCTCAATCACTTGATCTCAATGATATTTCCTGAATAAATAAAGCTTAACTAACTGACTGAGACACTGACAGTCTACACACTACTTCAAAATAGAATTGAATTGTGTCCTGCTCATTCATATTATTAAGCTGCTCAGTTCAAAGATAGCCAGTTTAGAAATCTCAGACTCTTCACAAGCCAAACGAAAAAACATTTAATGTGTTTCCTGACTAGATTGTGTGTGCTTTTGTGCATGTTCTTACATGAGCTCAGGCCTCTGGCGGTGTATGAGAGCGCAGAAGGCCAGGCCGCTCCTCCAGGAAGATGTAAGGTTGATGACGTTGACCCCTCTGTAGCCCTGAGTCTGCTTCTGACACCAGGTCAACAGCCGGCCAGGATGCACCTCAGACTCTACATGAGACAACGGAATCAACAATAATTTCAGCAAGGTCCGCAAAGACTTAGCCAAAGACGGGAGTCTCTACCTAATCTGTCAGAGGGACAGCAGGAGTATGGTTTTGAAGTTGTTGGTAGTCCCCAGAGAAGAAATTGGTAATTTCATGGCACAGATTAGAACCCAAATTAACAGGTAAGAAACAAAAATAGTTGAGTATTAGAACATTGTGTCAAATTGGTCGTTAAGTGTTAACACTTTTGCAAGGCACCGTGTCACACTTTCATTAGGGGCTGAGCCTCCCTAAACGTCTGATCCTAGAATCGCCCTTATTCCTCAGCTAGTCAAGTTTAGCTGACTTTGATTCAATATCCTGGAAGTACTGCTTGAAAGTGATGTTGAGTTTGGACGGATGTGCTTCAACAATTTTCAACACTGCATTTCTGTCAACATCTGGGGTGGCAAAATAGGCATCAAGCAGTGGGAAACCATGCACATTTCGATCCTCATGATTTCTTCTCCCATCATTTGACCTTCCTTATGAATTCGATCACTTTGTCATACATGTTAAAGATATGTGAATCCTTGCCTTGAAGTGATAGGTTGAGGTCATTCAGTTTGTGAACAAATCAGCAAGATATGCCAGACGGGCAACCCACTCTCCGTCCTCAAACCGTAAAGGGATGTGATTGCTCTTTCAGGAAAACAAACCGTGCCAACTTCAAACAGTCTCAGTAGTGTTTTTCCACGAGACAGCCAGCGAACATCAGTATGAAGCAGTAGGTGCTCATGTTTTTAACTGCTGACATGTGATTCATTGGCCTGGACTGGAAAGGATTTCAATTCCAGATTGTTGTCTTTAAAAAAGCTATCTATAATCGGAAAAATGTCTTTGCCAGTTGTCCTGTATAACCAGGCCAGGAACGATGAATGGTTGGAGGAGCTATGTCGATAAGCTGGAAAACCACTTCACAAACAGCAACCCTCAATCAGTGTGGAGAGACACTCAAACTACAGGAGACCATCCCCCAACACTGCTGGTTCTGAACAACTGGCTGACGCGTTGAATGGATTTTACTGTAGGTTTTAAAAGCCCACAGTCACACCCCTCCCCCACATCAACTCACACTTCAGACAATCACCTTCCCCTAGCCGTACGACTGCATTACATCCTGCAAAACCTCGACTCTCCAGGGGCATATGCAAGGATCCTGTTCGTGGACTTCACCTGGATTATTAGCACTGGCGCCCCTCAGGGGTGTGTGATCTCCCCACTGCTCTTCTCTCTGACACAACGGTTATCAGTCTCATCCGGGATGGTGATGAGACGACCTACAGACAAGAGGTTTTTAGCTGGCTCTCTGGTGCTGTCAAAATTACCTTGAGCTTAACAAGCTCAAAACTGTGGAGATGATCGTGGACTTCAGGAGGAATTCCTGTGCAATAACCCAGCAACACTGTCTCTACTCTAAATCTCTGTTTACTGGTTCCATTTATTATTTATTCATCATTTTCTATTTCAGAGCTGTTCATACTGTTCCTATTGTAATATAATTCTTATATAATAACAATACTATTTATTCCAGCATCCTTCGCACTATGCTCCATAATTAAAATAACTATCAAAAATAATTTACTCCTGCATACTTTGCACCCTTCATTGCACTACAGCCTCAACCTCTCTATATTGTTTCTGTTTATAGTGTGTATATATTGTTTGTTTTGTATGAGTAAGCGCATTGTGACCAATTCGATCCAAAGCGTATGTGTCCTCATACCTGACAAATACAGCGGATTTTAATTCAGATTTGTCCTGTGAGCTTCTTCCAAAACAATATGCCTGTTAATGTCCGACACGTCTTTACAACGTACAAATGCAAGGAGCTGAACTTCTCCACTTACATCTGTCGTTTCATCCAACTGTAAAGCGAAAAGACCTGCTTGTTTCATTTTATCCACCACTTGTCCAACAATATTACTGGACATATTATCAATCCAACGGGACACTGTGTTTGATAATGGAACTGTTTTGAGTATGTCAGCTGCTTTTTTTTGTCAAGCATAGTTTCAGCCAAAACTATCGAGGGAGAATGAGGTCTTCAGCGATAGAATGAAGCTTTGTTGTTTTAGGTTGTTTAAGTAGTGATACAGCGTAAGACTCCTCCAATGTTTGCTTGATGCACTTGTCGTTTTCTTCAGTCAGTCCCTCCAGCATATCGCAGACTTTTTTTGATTTTTTTCCTGCAGCACAAAATGCCTGATTTTGCAGCAGCTTTGCAATGAAGGTTGGGTTTACAGCTTGTTCTGCTGCCCCCAAGTGACCTAAAAAATATATTAATGCTGCTTTAATTCCTGACTAAATGATGACTTGTTCCTCTCAGGAAGAAACCTCCCATCATATGAAAGACAACTGTATCAGCCCTATACTGTTTGTCATTCTAACCCAGACTGTTACTGCCAATGGTCTAACCTTGCTGATGCAGAGTAGAGCAGGTCAGCACACTCTATGAGAGGCATCATGTTCGACCCTCATGCGTGTGGGTGTAATGGTATCCAACTGTATTGTCTGTGACGAAGTGTGTCAGCCTGTGACTGAATTAGGGCTGAAGTTTCCACTCAGTGGGGGCTGGATAGGCATTACCTAAAATGTTAACCTTTTTTCTTGAGTAAACTTGATTCTTTAATCATTGACTCTGTGTTGATTTTTTTTAAAATTTGCAGTAGCTAAAGCGTCTTAATTTCACTTATAAAAAGGTATCAACGACAGCTTTCATGCAGTGTTAATGGGGCTGTTGTGCATCTTATCTTAGTGGTTGCTCATAGGGTGATCAGATTACCATAAACAACATAACAGGGAGCTTTGAAAGTAGAATACAGTTCCATCAGAGTAGTTGGCAGCAAGCCTCACTGTCACTACTTTGTCTAAAGATATTTGATGCTTCTACTGTATAGTATGTTGTTATAGCAGCATAAACACAAACCATACCATCCCTATAATCAATTTACATTAAATCAATCAACACAAAATGCATTCTGATTCTTGATTCTGACACATTAAGACCTTAAACCATAATTTAACAATAAAGTATAAGTACAATGTGAAAATAAAATCAAACTTAACTGAAGGTTTCAAAGACTGTCCTTTTAGGTTGCATTTTGGTGAGAAATAGACAGTCATTCTGCACCTCACCTTGTCTTGACAAGTTCACTGATCTACGTGTGGGTCCGCCTCTTTCCAGGTGACACAAGTCCTGTTGGCTGTCAATGAACAGGTGACGCACCTGAAATAAAAGAAAAGCTTGCTGGTAAAGAGAAATGTAGCATTTCTAAGCCATTGTTGAGGTTATTTGAGATATTTGCTTCTTTAAGAAGAAAAAAAAAAATGGCAATGATGAAAAAAATCAAACACTCAAATAAGATTGAAACCCTGTCACTGAGTTTAAGACCCCTATCTAAAATGTATCTTAATTACTTTTTTCCTTTGATATTTGGTTTCATTCATGCATACTGTAACTGCAAGGGCATCTAAATTAATTTTCTAATTTTTGTCTTCTTTTCCTTAGAAAGCACCTTGTAACTTTATTAAGAAAACTGCTATACAAACAAAGTTTATTCTTGTTATATAAGTGTTGGACTGACCTGGTGTGGGCGTACACAGCTGGAGTTGAGGTTGGGGTAGCGGGTGGCAGGGTCAATGGTGTACTGTTCAAAGTTTTTACTGATGTTCTCTGTGGTGGTCTGAGGCAGCAGCCGGTAGATGCTCTCTCTGAGGAACAACAAGGCAGATATAACTGGGATATTCAAGCTACTGCAGCTTCGAAGATCTGAGAACCACGCTACAAACATCTGTCTGAAGGTAGTAACCATTGAGGAATGCTGAAAGCAAAACATTTTGTTTTTAAAACTATATGTAAATACCTTTAACAGGAAATCTACATCACTTGTGCATTTACACTAAGCTAGTTTATTTGATTACTCCTACTTTACTTTGTTTCCGTGGGTGACAACAAGACTATTTGTATCATGTAGGCTCCTTGGCTCCAAGGCTAGAATTTTTATTTCCTTTCAGTATTCATAAACCCTTACCAGTAGAGTAAAAACTAAAGTGTAAGCTATGTAGTTGATAGTTTTAGTGTTTAGGTATCAAGTCAAGTCACAAGGTAGAAGAAAAAGTATCTATTGGAAGACATGAATGGACATTGTCAATTTTCTACCAATCTGCTAATTCGATTATAAGATATTCTGCAAGAAATTTTTTACATTTTAGCTGGAGAGCGGTGCTACTGCCTTTACATTTTCATTTTTCTTGTATACAAGTGCAAAGTTTGGACTGACAGTGGAGTGAGATGAAAGGCCATAGGGTCACTAAGCACATTAGCATTCATCCTCTAAAGAGCATGAACTTCCACAGAAAATGTCAGAGCAAGCTCATTGCATCTCATTTCATTCATGAAATGAGATGCAAACAGTCATGTGACTTTCAAACAGTTATGTGACTTTCTGCATAACAACAGCTTATATGAGGATTTTCAGTCAGGATTTAGAGTTAATCATAGTACAGAGACAGCACTTGTGAAAATTACTAATGACCTCCTAATTGCATCAGACAAAGGACTTATCTCTGTACTGGTGTTATTAGATCTTAGTGCTGCATTTGATACCATTGACCATCATATCTTATTACAGAGACTGGAACATTTAATTGGCATTAAAGGGACAGCTCTAAGCTGGTTTAAGTCTTATTTATCAGATCGATCTCAGTTTGTTCACGTTAACGATGAATCCTCTGTGCACGCCAAGGTTAGTCATGGAGTCCCACAAGGATCTGTGCTTGGTCCAATCGTGTTCACTTTATATATGCTTCCTTTAGGCAATATTATCAGGAAGCATTCCATAAACTTTCATTGTTATGCAGATGATACTCAATTATATCTATCGATCAAGCCGGATGAAACTAATCAGTTAGCTAAACTTCAAATGTGCCTTCAGGATATTAAAACCTGGATGAGCTGTAATTTTCTAATGTTGAACTCAGATAAAGTTATTGCTCTGGGACCCAAGCACCTCCGTGACGCATTATCCAAAGAGATAGTTACTCTGGATGGCATCACCCTGGCCTCCAGCACCACTGTGAGGAATCTTGGAGTTATCTTTGATCAGGATATGTCCTTTAATTCCCACATAAAGCAAATTTCAAGGATCGCCTTTTTTCACCTACGTAATATTGCTAAAATCAGGAATATCCTGTGTAAAAATGATGCAGAAAAACTAGTCCATGCATTTGTTACTTCTAGGCTGGATTACTGCAATTCTTTATTATCAGGATGTTCGAAAAAGTCCATAAAGACTCTTCAGCTGGTCCAGAATGCTGCAGCACGTGTTCTGACAGGAACCAGGAAAAGAGATCACATCTCTCCTGTTTTAGCTTCTTTGCATTGGCTTCCTGTAAAATCCAGAATAGAATTTAAAATCCTTCTTCTCACCTACAAAGCTCTTCATGGTCAGGCACCATCTTATCTTAAAGAGCTCATAGTACCTTACAACCCTGCAAGAGCACTGCGCTCCCAGAATGCAGGGTTACTGGTGGTTCCTAGAGTCTCTAAAAGTAGAACGGGAGCCAGAGCGTTCAGTTATCAGGCTCCTCTCCTGTGGAACCAGGTTCCAGTTTGGGTTCAGGAGGCAGACACCGTCTCCACATTTAAGAGTAGGCTTAAGACTTTCCTCTTTGATCAAGCTTATAGTTAGGGCATAGAATTGAATATTGTCCGCCTAACCCGGCCTACCTGCCAGATCTATCTATCATATAATCAATAATATAATAAAACTAGAGGGAGGCAGGGCATACAGCCCGATCCGGTTGGGGAGAGTTCTAGCCCGATCCGGCAGCTCTCTTTACCCTGTCTCTCCTAGTTAGTCATGCTCTCCTAGTTAGTTATGCTCTCCCAGCTATGCTGTAATAGTTTTAGACTGCTGGGGGACTTCCTTTGACACACTGAGCTCCTCTCTCCTCTATCTTTTTATCCCTCTATCTTTCCATTTGTGTGCATCCATGTCCCAGAAATGCTTGCTTGTTACTAACCTAGCTCTGGGGAGTCATTCCCCGGAGTCCTTATGTTTCCTTGGATCAGGGAGGCTCCAAAATCATGGTAGCAGCTGTAGCCATGGTCCCGCTACACGTCCTGCGATGCCGTGTTCATCCTGCTACGTCCTGCTGTGCCTTGTAATGCCGCACAATTCCCTGCTAAGCCATGAACTACTACAAAGAACTACTACAAACTGTTATCTTTTTTGTGGCTGTTATTGCCACTCTTCATTCTAACCCCAACCGGTCGTCAGACACCGCCTACCAAGAGCCTGGGTCTGTCCGAGGTTTCTTCCCAAAAGGGAGTTTTTCCTCGCCACTGTCGCACTGTTGCTTGCTCTGGAGGGAACTACTAGAACTGTTGGGTCCTTGTAAATTCTGGAGTATGGTCTTGACCTACTCTATCTGTAAAGTGTCTTGAGATAACTCTTGTTATGAATTGATACTATAAATAAAATTGAATTGAATGAATGAGCAAGAAGAAACCATGTATATGGTTCTTACACTGTGGAGCATAATTCTGCTCAACAAATGGTAAAGGTAATCTGCCCTTTTGATAATTGTATTTGAAAAATGTATATAATTTGATATTTGATATTTATTGCACAGAAGTTGTAATTTTGACCTGAAAGTCGAACAATAATAAATGAGCACTAAAACTTCCCAAAAACGTCTCCCATCCTCTGGGCAACATACACATTAATAAGTGTCTGGCCAAGTTATCTTGCTGTGGACTAAAGTGTTGTACGGACAAACTGACTAATTGCCCTTGAATGTCTGATGCTTGTTTTCATCTGTATGAAATCCAGAGAAAATCAATCTTGCCTATCTAAGATTACAGGAAGTGAAACATAAACCCAAATACCTTTCAGCCAGTATCTCCAGAGGACTCCTGCCTTGTGACCAGCCCCTCACCATCCATGCACTGTCAAAGGCTGCCAGAAAACCCCGAGCACAACCTGTACCCATGGGCCAGAAAGGCTGTAAAGGCAGAACATGATGTTAGTGTGTACACACATAAGCTGAACCTTAGGGTCAGGATGGGCTAGAGTATCACACAACTCTGATGTAACTGCCAACTCGTACCTCAAGCAGACTATCTCCGACCAGTGCGACCAGTAACTGATGTCCGTGTTTCTCCTTGATTAAGGCGGCATTCTCTGAGGCGTACATGCTGGTGAAGTCAAACATGGTAACATCGGGCTGCCCGTAGTGGTTAATGGCGTAGTCCAGGGACGGCAGCTGGTAGTTTGTGCCAAAGTCAGCTGCTTCACGGGCGTATGAGAGCAATGCTTCCTGGTTGACGTTGTCAGCACTCAGCAGTCGTTCAGTTTCCATGTAGTCCTGTATTGAGACGAGGGGAGGAAGGTTTAAGGCAGAGAATACTGACATTTTATTATTAACCTTGCTTCTAGCAGAAACAAGCAGCTGTCTCTACTTAAAAGGGAAGAGACAGACAGAAAAAGTAAGCGGCTGTTGCTCATTAAAGGCCAGAGTGTGAACTCTACAGTAGTCATTGATCAGTCTAAACATGTTGCCCCACCTGATTTCGGCTTCCAACAATCACAAAAACAATGTAATCAAGAAAAACAATGATGTTGCACATTACATTTTGCAAGTAAATTCGTATTTCTTGTGTTTTGAATAACACACACACACCCCCACCCCCTCCCCTCTCAAAGGCTACACCTACTCAGCCAATAGTCAGCGAGGTCCTCTTTGTGGCTCCTCTGGTGGCATTTAAATATCAGAGTGAGTAAAGATGGCGGAGCAATAGAAGCAGCGTTTGGAAAGCACAAAGGGCAGAGCAAATTCTGTTGTCTGGGAACAGTTTGGATTTGAGGAATCTGACATGGAGCAGAAACACATCTGATTTGCTGCACGGTGGTGTCTGAACCACTTCGTAAAACCGCAAAGCCTTGCTTTCTCCCATAAATTAATATGGAAATGATTCTAAATGCGCCCCCAACGTTATTCTTTGTCCAATCACTACGGGCAGTCGAAAAAAAACAAAAAAACTTATTGTGATGTTGGAGGTGCTGATTGCCGAGGTGGAGGCTTGTCATCTTGGATAAGCAATAAAAGGAAATAAGTGGCAAATGGTGACGGGGCAGTGAATGAACCGATCCATGGCAGAAATTTAAAAAAAAATGTTGAAGTGGAAATCAAGCCAATAGTGGCAGTGCCACACCAGATACAGAACAACATCTCAGTGTCAGTCCAAATTACGCACAATAAGCAGTTTGAACTCACTAATGTAATCAAACCATTTATTTTATAAGTTGTAAGCTGTGCCTCAAATGGATGAAATAATGAAATGGTAACAGTAACAGATGTGTGCACAATCAAGACAGCCAAGACGGCCCAGTGTTTGGTGGACCGGGTACACCTTGTTCACTTATATAGCCTACAAATCATCCACAGGATCAATTATGCGAGATGGATCCGTGAGTCCCGCCTCTTGTACACTATGGCTGTCTGAGCCTCCTCAACTACAGACTCACAGACGCTATTGCATTTGTCCGTGCCGATCTTTTTGCTGTACAGTAAGTGAGATATTTCATTCATGGGAAATACGGAGGATGACTGAAAATATTTCCTAAATAGATTTTTTTTTTTAATTAATTTCCCGTCCTCATGTTTAACAGAGGTTATTCACTTTTTAGTACTTTTTAAAACCCCGCAGACACCCTGTTAATGTGTGAAATACATACATCAGAACCGAAATGATGTGTTCTGGGAGATGGGTCAATCCTAAACTGTAAAGATAAATACAAAAGAAGTTGGGTCCCAAGTAGTTAAATTATACCTGGGCAGATGTGTTAAAATTATATTAAAAAAATTTATTCACAACAAAAGAAACAGAAATAGAAGACAACCTCAATATTTATCGTGTTAAACAATCATGATTTCAATATTGACAAAGAAGCACTTCCATCTGCCTTTGAGTCACTCAGGAAATAACTATGTCATGTTGTTTTGACTGTTTACCAAAGTGAGATGCATCATTTGTTGAATAATTGCGCCATTATCAGTGATGAGGACTTTGGCCACATATGTGCATGCTGCAAAATAGCTGACAGAGTGAGATATGACTCTTCACTAATGGGTAATGTAAGATGAGCTAGAGATCCACTGAGGGCACATCAAGGTAGTGTGTGTGTGTGTGTGTGTGTGTGTGTGTGTGTGTGTGTGTGTGTGTGTGTGTGTGTGTGTGTATGTGTGTGTGTGTGTGTGTATGAGAGAATGAGAGAGCAAGCATGTTTGAGATATTTTGTGTGTGTGTGTTCTGGACTGTAGGGTTACTGACACGCTGCATCCTGATGCTATAATAATATCCATCAATTTGTATTGTCTAATCTCTGTAGAGGATATCAACCCTCTGACTCATAATGTCTTTTTTTGTGGGAGTGGGAGTGTGTGTAGGGGACATAGAAGAAATATGAGAGAGCGCAAGCATCTAATTAGAGCCCAATTTCATTATCATCCCCTATGGAGGTCCATTACTGCCAAAGCTAGCTTCTTACTGTCCTGGCAAACACACACATTCCAGTCAAAAAGTTTTTGTTTCAGTCTTACTTTCGTCAACACAAACTATAAGGACAACTAGAACTGCAAGCAGTTATGACGGGGTCCAAGCCTCCCTGGCGCAAATTGTCCCTCACGCAAGTTGATGACCTGTGGAGCCCACAAAAGCAGAGCACACGAAAGCAGAACCCAAAGCACGACGGCAAAGAGGCAAATGTCAGGAAAAGTGCGAGCTCCAAAGGCTTATTCTTTGTCATTCATCTATGTAATAAAGTGAAACGTATCTGTACGCGTGTGTGTCCTTGTTTGGGGGAGTGTTTAGGGGGCAGGTAACCTGCACGTCACACACAAACGCCACATGCAGTATGCTGTACAACAGCGGGGCGGGTGTTAACACCCTACGTGATTGCTGGATATCCAAAACAAATTTTTCCTCCCTTTCCTGGAGCATGAGCAAACAACTGAAAGGAACATCCCTTCTACATAACTGTTGTGTAGAATAAGGTTGGCAAAAAAAAGGCCCCACGCTTTTATTTATTTTATTATTTTGCTAATAGGAAATTCTACTAAAAGACATTTGCCAACACTAAATATTAAAGAAAAGCCAGACACTATATAGTAATAAGTTGCTGTGAGCTGTAGCCTACATTCACCACTTCTAAACAGAAGCCAAAATGTAATCTCGGAGATTATTCCTTCACGGCGCAGTGCAATGCGAGAACATCTCAGTGCTGATCCGGGCAAACACAGCAGTTTTTATTAGACTCATCCTGGGTCGGGTTAATTAAGTCTACTGTTAACACTAATAACATTATCATCGCAAATCAAATCCCCTACCTCACTGTTAACCGTCAAGCCATTAACCTGTATGGAAATGAACACCTCTGCTGAAGTGTTAAATTTGTTAAAACACACACACACACACACACACACACACACGCTGGGTAGTGCACTGCCACGAATCCATGACAATATTGTCGGATTACTCCACATTTTCATTGTGATATATTTTTGCTCAATATGAGACATTAAATGTCTTAAATAATGAAGCATTTACAGAAATACATGTAACACATAACCAGGAAAAATAACATGTAATATATTATAGACATCCAATGTTGAAATACAAATACTTTGTGTGTTTTTTGGTTACTTTTTTCCAGAAGGATTTACGAGTGAATAATAAGCAAAGACATTTAGTTGAAAGTCAATGAGACTGCACAGTATTTAAAGCTGGACATAGAGAATGCAAGGCAGCGACAAACGTTCATATACAACATATCAGCAACACTATCTGTCAGGTAAATCAGAAAGTCAGTAGTAGGCTATACAGTTGAGTTGCATTTCAAGTGGTTTGGGGTCCTTCTGTAAGTCATTTTAGGATTAAAATTGGTTTTGAAGAACTCTACAAGCAACAATAACACAGGCCAAGCAATCAAACTGTTCCATACAGGCCCAATTTTAATGGGCACTGTACTAGTTGATTAAAACGCTTCTACCTCAATTATAGCACACCTATCATGCCTATCTTCACCAAATTTGGTACAGAGCCTCAGATCAGCATGACAAACAAGCATCATGTTGAAAGCCATTACTGCGGCAGAGAAATTGCAATTGGAAAATGTTCCATTTTCATCCATGGAGTTATTGGCAAAATGCATCTACACTGATTATAGCGCCCCCTAATGGTCGACCTTCATCAAATTCGGAGTGGCATGTCTAACAATAATTTAAAGTTTTATAGTAAAGTTTGTGTTTTGTAGCTCGGTATGACATTTAGTTTGGTGGTAAATTGTGCATTGTTTAACGTAGCAGACTTTTTATAATAACTTTCGGCCGGGTCCATCTGGAGACGCTACGTACCAGGTTTCTTGCAGATCACACGGCCTAAGAGGGGTTTGAAAAAGTTGGTTTGGCACATTGCGCGATACTGTGAAAAAACGTATTAGCGGAGATAGGCGTGGATGAGCCGTTCATGTGATAGAAACTTGTTGCCCCCTAGTGACCAGGTCACAGAAATGTACGCCCACGTTGACGAGAAACTTGTTGGCATCCCTGACACGTGCTATGGCACGTTCATCGCCAAACAGCATGTTCATCGTTCAAAGCATTGAAAGTGGTTTGGATGGGTTGCACACTCAAGCAGTCAGCAGCTGGCACATGCCCCCGGTGACGAGGAACTGAGCGTGCAGAGCATTGGTCTACTGTGCGCAATCTCTACTTCTTTTACAATCCTCGTCATAATGTTTTTCTGACACAAACGTTGCCTCGGCTGTTTAATCACAATCACGACTTCCCACGATCAAATTTGCGTGATCGGGCGATTTCATAGAACGCTCCGGGTTTTTGTAAAGCCAATCTACCGCTAAGTAAACCACTGTCTGATCATGAGCCAGTCAGAGTTGTTCCCTGCGGGGCGGCCTATAACTCACTTAGTTAGTGCGCTCGCCCCATGTTGGCTGAGTCCTGCAGCGGCTGTTCAAATCCAGCCTGTGGCCCTTTGCTGCGTGTCATCCCCCATCTCTCTCCCCCTTTCACATCTGTCCACTGTCACTCTATCTAATAAAAGGAAGAAAAAAAAATGCATCTAAAAAAAAAATGTATCTAAAAAAAAAAATAAAAACAGATAGCAGTCGGTTATACGTCCGTCACAAGGTTTACCAGTAAACGCAAAATTTTGTCCTGTCTGTGTTGTTTTTCAGACAGCAGCAGTGACCAGTGCTAGTCGGTGCTTGTTAGTGTCTGTTAGCTAACAGGGCTCAAGGGTGTGAGTAATATTTTTCCTCAAGGTCGCACCTAGCGTCCTCGCATCCGCTGCAATGTTGTTTATATGGATATGGTTTAATTTTGTATTATATGACCCATTTCTTCTGTAAAGCCGTGCCTGTGTTGGATCTCGGAGCCCCCGCCACACAGCGGCCACCAGTCCACACTTCTGACATTTGTCTACAGTTTTAATTATTATTATTAACGCAGCTGTATATTGTTAAGCATAAGAGGCAAACCTGTATTTGAACCAGTCTTTCCGCTGGTAACTCTGCTATCGCAGCGGCCACAGTGAAAAACACAAAAGAAGTCATTGACTGCAAATAAATTCAGTTCGTAGAGTAATAGCATGTGAGACGGAGCCTGCTGGACCTGGGCGAGAGATGTGACCCATTGCCAGAATATAATAGTTAATAAAAATGCAGCGCAGTGACGATGCAGACATTTCATACACACTACGTATGTAACTCTGCTGACCCGCCATTCAGCCATTCATAATGAGTCAGCAGTCTCTCTGTGAGACAATCCATCGCACTCCCCCTCTCTCCCTAGCTCTTTTAATCAGTTATTGTTGAAAACAAGTGAAGGAGCTTTCTCAGAGATACATTTAAAAAAACAATATCCCATGCTATTTATTTCAGATAGCTAATTTTCATTTACATGTGTTGCAGCTGTATGTCTATACAACATACAACTTCAACATAAGAAGAATGTAGCATTATACGGATGTGAAAGCAGTTATAAATAGTTTATGTGACAATAAAATATGTCTTGGTTAAAATCAACAAATAATGGTGAATTAATCGTGATCACAATATTGATCAAAATAATCGTGATTATCATTTTGGCCTGGTTTGGTGTGCGTGACTTGGTGACTGTCAGGGAAACTGGATTATGTTCCGGCTGTGGGCTGCGCAATGGTGTCCTCCTGCATCTGGCAGCTGCATAGTAGTCTAGTAAAGCAATCAGGGTTTCAATGATATGTTTATCCATGACATTGTTAAGCTCCTATTAATAGCTGAGAGACACAGCTACGCAGGTTGTTAGGGGTGCGTACCTACTTACCGCAAGAGGTGGCAATGCTCAATAATAAGTAACGGTACTCATGTGGACAAAAATCTGAAGTTCCAGTTCCAGCCCATATCCGGCCAGGACACAGGCGACTTAAAGAGACGTACTTGTACTATGGCAACCGCACATTACAATACCTTTATTTGACGCCACTTTATTTTCAGTCTACCTTCTGCTCAGTGTCTATTGTTTGCCTCTTTTTCTTGTGTGTTTAATTGTTTGTTTGCTTGTTTTGTAAGAAGAAAATGCTGCTGTAATAAGGAAATTTCCCCGCTGTGGGATGAATAAAGTATAATCCAATCTTATCATTAACATTTAACTTAAGCTACAAATAAGGTCTGTCTACATGTGTTGGGGAGACAACTGGATACAGTGGTGTGAAAAAGTGTTTGCCCCCTTCCTCATTTCCTGTTCCTTTGCATGTTTGTCACACTTAAGAGTTTCGGAACATCAAACCAATTTAAACAATAGTCAAGGACAACACAAGTAAACACAAAATGCAATTTGTAAATGAAGGTGTTTATTATTAAAGGTGAAAAAAAATCCAAACCATCATGGCCCTGTGTGAAAAAGTGATTGCCCCCTAAACCTAATAACTGGTTGGGCCACCCTTAGCAGCAACAACTGCAACCAAGCGTTTGCGATAATGTGCAATGAGGCTTTTACAGCGTCCTGGAGGAATTTTGGCCCACTCATCTTTGCAGAATTGTCCTAATTCAGTTACATTAGAGGGTTTTCGAGCATGAACGGCCTTTTTAAGGTCATACCACAACATCTCAATAGGATTCAGGTCAGGACTTTGGCTAGGCCACTCCAAAGTCTTCATTTTGTTTTTCTTCAGCCATTCGGTGGTGGACTTGCTGGTGTGTTTAGGATCATTGTCCTGCTGCAGAACCCAAGTTCGTTTCAGCTTGAGTACACGAACAGATGGTCGGACATTCTCCTTCAGGATCTCTTGGTAGACAGCAGAATTCAAAGTTCCTTTTATCACGGCAAGTCTTACAGGTCCTGAAGCAGCAAAACAGCCCCAGACCATCACACTACCACCACCATATTTTACTGTTGGTATAATGTTCTTTTTATGAAATGCAGTGTTCCTTCTACGCCAGATATACTTGGACACACACCTTCCAAAGAGTTCCACTTTTGTCTCATCGGTCCACAGAATGTTGTCCCAAAAGTCTTGGGGATCATCAAGATGTGTTGTGGAGAAATTGAGACGAGCTTTGATGTTCTTTTTGCTCAGCAGTGGTTTTCTCCTTGGAACTCTGCCATGCAGGCCATTTTTGCCCAGTCTTTTCCTGATGGTGGAGGCATGAACGCTGACCTTAACTGAGGCAAGTGAGGCCTGCAGTTCTTTGGACGTTGTTGTGGGGTCTTTTGTGACCTCTTGGATGAGGCGTCACTGCGCTCTTGGGGAAATTTTGGGCGGCCGGCCACTCCTGGGAAGGTTCACCACTGTTCCATGTCTTCGCCATTTGTGGATAATGCTCTCACTGTGGTTCGCTGGATTCCCAAAGCTTTGGAAATGGCTTTATAACCCTTTCCAGACTGATAGATCTCAATTACTTTCTTTCTCAATTGTTCCTGAATTTCTTTGGGTGTCGGCATGATGTGTAGCTTTTAAGGATCTTCTGGTGGACCTTACTGTGTCAAGCAGCTCCTATTTAAGTGATGCCTTGATTGTGAACAAGTGTGGCAATAATCAGGCCTGGGTGTGGCTAGAGAAATTGAACTCAGGTGTGGACAACCACAGTTATAGTATGTTTTAACAAGGGGGGCAATCACTTTTCACACAGGGCCATGATGGTTTGGATTTTTTTTCACCTTTAATAATAAACACCTTCATTTACAAATTGCATTTTGTGTTTACTTGTGTTGTCCTTGACTATTGTTTAAATTGGTTTGATGTTCCGAAACACTTAAGTGTGACAAACATGCAAAGGAACAGGAAATGAGGAAGGGGGCAAACACTTTTTCACACCACTGTATGTAAAATAAATTATAGAAGGCTTTTTGTGTCTCCAGAGGGATCTATAATGTCACATGTCAGCGTCAGTTGAGTCTAATGACTACAATGTTGACAGTCGAGTTGCATTGTGGGTGATGTAGGCGGTAGGTTTCCACATGAAGAAAAATGTGTGGAATAAAAAAGATGACATCCCTGGTTCTGCTGCATTGATTTTTATAGTTTTAATTGTCCAGTGTGAGTCTGAAAATGTTAATGTTATTGGAGTGCAATGCTTAAACATCTGTTACTATGCAAACTGTAAACAACAAAGATGTTAGCTGTAGCCACTGAATGCTAAATGTAAATGGAATGTATTTATATTGCGCTTTTCTAATCTTAACGACTTTTACATAGTTTAGGAACCATTCACACACATTCACACACTTGTGGCCGAGGCTGCCATACAAGAAAGGAGGATACTAAGAAGACATAAGAATTAGAAAGCAGAAATAAGACTACAAGTAAATACCAAATCAAAATTGAGTTTCAAATATTGCCTTATTTACACATGCATGTGTAAACTCACATTTATGATGACCCCTTTGTCCAGCAGACTCTGCTTCTTTGCCGTCATGACAAAGTAGTGGGTGTTGTCTTTGTAGTAAACTATGTTCTCCAAGTCAATTCCTGAAAACATGAGCAGTTTTACTTAAGAAAAAAGGTACTTTAAAAGGTAAAAATGCTTCAATAAAAATCAATTGGAGTGCAAAAAGCAGACAGATAGCCCTGAATGGTATACAACTCAAACAGAGAAAATTAGGCTTTATAGCATAGGGTTCTGGTGCCACAAATTTTCCTAACTGACCCGTCTCTTCCTTAAGTTCCAGAAAGAACTTCTGGTTAAAGATTGAGGCCACGCCACTGATCTCCTCCACTTTGGCCTCTGCTGTGGTGTTCCTGTTGACAAAGTTAGCTGTGATGGCGATGGCCAACTTCCCTCGAAACTCTTTGCGACCAAAACCTGCCAAGAAGGGAAAAAAAACCTCAGCATTGAACCATGCAGAGGGAAACATTTGGTAAAACATATTTCAATAAAGGCTATATCTAAATATAGTAGAGGTCCACAGTCAAAATTAGATTCATAGAAAGAACAAAAATAACAATTTAAAGAGTAGCTGACCCTTATAGCTACAGTAGGTCTACACATAAGGGAGTTTTCCAGCTGTCATGGAGAAACAAATGCTAATGAAGCAAACCATTTATGAGGAATGTTTGCTTTCTGTAATCAGTTATTTTGTGTCAGCAAAACATAAGCACAACACATGTACCACACACAAACAGTTACACAGATGAACACAAATCACACATAAATTACTCCCTGACAGAGCTCCTCATTCGTACATAGCGTTGACCCCATTCAAACTATTAACATTCCAGTTAAAACTATGTCAACAGGAAATGGGTTACCTAGTTACTAAAAGCTGCTTTAAAAAAAATAACAAATAGTGCTTTGACTGCAGTCCTACAAATGTGGGTCAGGAACAAATCTTTTCTTAAGACTTACTTTGAACCATATCAACCACTATAGTTTATCTGACAGTACCACTACTGTTTGTGGTTTTCCTTCTTTCTCACCGTCTAATGTGTTTTTGCGTCCGTCGGCTCCAATCACCACATCGCAATCATAGTTTGAGACAAGATGGCTGAAGGGCCGGACTTCTGCTCGCCACCCACGACCTGAGGAAGAACACAAAAAAACAGCTATGTCCACTTCAGTTTGATTACTTTTATACCATAACACACAGTTGTGTTCAAAATAATAGCAGTCCAACATAACATGTCATAAATCATATTTTTTAGTTGAAGTAATATTTCTACATTGCAAATAATTTACTATTAAGTAAATGACAAAGGAAATGCCTTTGAAATGGGTCTTTCAAGACAGGAAAATGACCCAAAACACACTAGTAAGTGAGCAAAGTCTTGGTTCCAGATGAACAAGATTGATGTTATGGAGTGGCCAGCCCAATCCCCAGACCACAATACCATAGAACACTTGTGGGGTGATATCAAATATGTTATTTCTGAGGCAAAACCCAGTAATGCAGTGGAATTGTGTAATTCGGCCAAAATTTGGTCGGAGATGTGAAGTAGTTCTCAGAAATGCAACTATGCAACTACATATTAGTGCAGTGATTCAAAGAAAGCAAATCCTTGAGGTTTGTAAAGAAAAATGCAAATACTGCTAACAGCCTAATATTCCTTTTTCTTCACTTTTGTAAAAGGTATAACACAAACTTGATCAATTTTGGTCATGTTTTGATTTAGAACTGAACGTGCAGTGTTCCAAATGTATTAATATTATGGAATTAAAAACTATTCTAAGGCATGATTGATAGGACTTTATAGTGTTTTTTGTGGCCCATGATTCATGTTTTTTGAATACATGAGGTTATGTGGTTATTTCTCAACTGCCACACAGCTTCTACACTATGTTTCTCAGTCATCTAATACAGCATTTCCACTGCGGCACTGATCTACTAAATTAACTAATAACTAATTTTGATGTTCCATTAGAAAAAGTTGTGATTAGTATCTGGTACTTTTTTTGGTACCACCTTGGTCAATACCAAAAAGGGGAGTTAAACAACTGCATATCACTAATTGGTCAGAATGAACCGCCACTAGTGCAACATGGGACGAGTGCTGACCCGCATTTTTAAATAGCCAAACTCTGGTCAACAGAGACCACAATTGTTTTAATTAATAAATGGTAAATGGACTTTCCAGTCTTCCGACCACCTTTAAGCGCTTTACACTATGTGCTACTTTCACCCACACATAGACTGATGGCACAGACTGCCATCAAGGTGCCATCTGGTCAACAGGATCTAATCTACACACATTCACACACTGATGACACAGCCTTCCAATATGGGATTCAGTAACATTGACCAAGGACACCTCAACATGCAGAGTGGAGGCGCTGGGGATTGAACCACCAATCTATCTCACCCCAATTCACTCAACCCAGTTTTTTTTTTTTTTTTAAACTACATTTTACACTATGCTGTACAAATGACAAAGTGCAGACACTGTTGCTGTTGAAAGCATCCGATGAGTATGTGTAGAAGATGATGATGTCACGACAGTTTCACAGGAGCCACTATTGCGTGTGGTCTCCGAAAGGACAGATGTTATTTCAACACCACAACTGTGGGATATATAAATGTAAATGGACTGTTCTTATAGCACTCTTTACACACATTCATACACTGTGGCAAAGGCTGTCATACAAGGTGCCACCTGCTCATCAGATAAACACCCACACACATTTACACTCCGATGGCGCAGCATCGGGGGAAACTCGGGGTTCAGTGTTTTACACAGTTGCCCCTATCACTTAATTGCCCGTGCAGTTACTGATTGATGTGCATTTTTCATCAATGTAAATGTCACGCTGCAGTACCACTCCCTCACTTGGGTGAGAGAGAGGCAGAGATGTGACAGCAGAGAGCAGAGAATGGGAAAAAAAATATATACTGTAAATGTAGGCTGTTAAATTTATAATAACAGCCTACATGAAAACAATAGTGCTTGGGTGAGTGTCATGAGCTCATCTGTCTCTGGTTCCCTCATCACTTAATATTGCCCACACTGGGTGTTAGTTAGATACTCCCCTTTTTGTGGAAGTTTAATCACCTTAGATATTGCTATTTCAGCCTGTATGAGGCTGAGGAAATACTACAGGACACTGACAATAATAATAACAATGATAATAATACTTGTTTACTTGAAATGTTTACATATTTAAAGGGGGGATTTGTAAATTACCATTCAATCAAAATGTGCAGACAGCAAATTTATTTCATTTATTACCAATGCATTTATCAGTAATACAGTTAAATGGGGGAAATGTCAAAATGGCATTGCAGCTCGATTTAAGGTGTGCACCCCTACATTTTTGCCTGTGCCCCTTAAATTGTTTAGGGTTACAGTGCTATAGCAAAAAAGGTTATTCTGGAGCCCTGCAGTGGAAATGAGGCATAAGTAGAAGAATGGTTGTAAACATGTTTCCTGGATTGTTAAAGAGTCCCCACATGTCATATTTAAAACTCAAATTAAAAACTACCAGCTGATGCTGTCAATAGACTTCCGTTATTTTTCACAGTTTTTCTATAAATGCTGCCACAGCAAAAGTCTCCTCTCTAGTATGTCTTTTGGAAGGGTTATACCCAGGTTGACTGTGTGTTTGAATGTGTTGTGGGTCTGCTGCTTTTTCCCCCATCCTGTGTGTTCGTTTCTTCTGTTCCCCTGTGTGTCTAGGTCAAGAGGCGTGGCCACTCATCCCTGCTCCGTCACCTGCACAACTGATTCCCATCTCATGATTCACCTCTACACCTCTCTTGTCTATTCCTGATTCATTGCTGTGCTGCTCGCCATTCCCCTCTCAGACCTGCCACCTGCTTCGCCTGGATTTCTCAGTGGTATTGACTGTTCCACTGTGGAGAGGGCTGACTGTCCTCTCTGGAGTAACGTCACGGACATCACTTGAACTTTGTATCAGCGTCCCGTGTTGCTCACCTTCGCTGGAGAATTGGATAAATGCCGTGGATTTCCACTGGCCGGGTTGCAGCTTCGTTGATGTGCCGTACACCATCTTCCCCCTTGTTACCCTCAACCTCTCTGAATAAGTACCCCCTGCCGCTCATAAATTCTGCATTCAAACCTCTTCAGGGCGCCACAGTTTTTTAAAAACTGGATCTCCGTAATGCCTATCACCTGGTTTGTATCCAGGGGGACGAATGGAAGACTGCTTTCAAGACTGCATTAGGCCATTTTGAGTATCTAGTAATGCCGTTTGGCCTCAGCAACTCCCCAGACGTTTTTTTAGGCAATGGTTAATGATATGTTGAGGGATCTTTTGAACAGACATTCTCATTTTTCCCACTTCCCTAACGTGTCCCACGTTTGTAAGGTCCTCCAACGCATGTTAGAAAATAAACTTTATGTTAAAGCAGAGAAATGTGAATTCCACCTTCATTCAGTCCCATTCCTGGGATTCATTGTGGAGAGTGGGCAGGTGTCTGCAGACCCAGAAAAGACCAAGGCAGTTACTGACTGGCCCACGCCTACAACTGGCAAGCAATTGCAGCGCTTTCTTGGATTTGCCAATTTTTATTGCAGATTTATTAAAGATATCAGTTGTGTGGTAGCTGTAATGGGAAAATGTTCATATTATTCATTCATAAGCTCTCCAAGGCCTCTCAGAGTATATGACTTCTGTATCTTTCCTCAGTGTCTTTTCTTTGTAGGAGACAACTGAATTTGTTATGTCTCTGAATTTATCCTCCAAGTGGCATATGGCTTAAAGTCTGACAGAAACAGTTGTCTAAAGCTGTGTTTATCATAGCAGGTCCCAGGTCAAGACCATAGCCTATCCAGAGAGACAAGATGTCCTTTTTCAGCTAAGATAGAATGACCGGTCAAGAAAACTTGACGCATGGAGGACAGATTCAGAAATATGTAAGAGATCCAACCGTCTGCCTGAGCTAACTAATTGTTATGTTTAAGATTAAACTGTTTTCCAAACATGGCCTGGTTTCTGCTGGGACAAACGGGATATAAGGAACTGTCATATGCTGTTTGACACAGAACTGTTGCCACTCTGTAACTGTACATTGTGAAAGCCGTTCTTGTAATTTTGATTGTTCTCTGCAGAAAACAATTAAACCTTTTCACCGAATACCTAAAACCTTTAAACCAGTTTGCAGTCTGTCTTTTTGTTTCAACAAGGTCTCTTATGTCACCGAAATTCCTCCCTCGCTTTACAGAAACTTCCACAACATAGCCCCCCCTCACGAGACTCACATCCCCAAACGTTCCTTTCCGCTGGTACCCTGAAGCTAATCTGGCTATGGAGAGGTTAAAATGTCTGTTTTCCTCCCCACCTGTGCTGAAACATCCTGACAGTTCTCTCCAGTTTGTCGTTGAGGTGGATGCATCTGCCTCTGGGTTGGGGGCTGTCCTGTCCCAATGCTCCCCCTCAGACTAGAATCTCCATCCCTTAGCTTTTCTGTCCAACAAACTTTCACCAGCAGAAAGGAATGATGACAAGAACACGGTGCAAGAACACCTTCACCGCTGCCACCAGGTTTGGACCGAGACGCCCTGCTTCGGACCACGGAGCGGAATAAGAGGATGGCAGATATGCACAGGACTCCTGCTCCTTCCGTCCAACCAGGCCAGAAGGTCTGGCTCTCCGCTAGGAACGTCCCTCTGCGTAAGGAGTCTCGGAAGCTCTCCCCTCAGTACTTGGGACCGTTCGTTATTGAGTCCACTGTGAACCCCTCTGCCGTTTGGCTGACACTGCCTGCAGCTATGAGGATCCACCCGACCTTTCACGTGTCCCAACTGAAACCGGTGTCCTCCAGTCCCCTTTGTCCCCTTTGTTCCTGTCTATTCCTGATTCATTGCTGTACTGCTCGCCATTCCCCTCTCAGACCTGCCACCTGCTTCATCTGGATTTCGCAGTGGAACTGACTGCTTATGTTTCTTCCTCTCTGGAGTAACGTCACAGACATTAAATATCACTTAAACTTTCTATCAGTATCCTGTGTTGTATCTCTGTGTTCTGGGTCAAATTACAAGCCTAACAGAAAGGGGTAACCCCCCTCAATCTGCTCAGCTTCGCTACCCAGTTTGCCAGGTGGGTTGGATCAGGCTAGGACTAGGATCAATTTCAATGTGAATTGCACACGACCTTGATGGCTAACAGCCAGGGCAGGACAAAGAATGTGATTGGTGGGACATGAAAGTGGGGCAGTCCGCCACCCACTTTGATAAAACACAGATTTTGTCTCACTGCGCTTTATGCTGGGTTTACACAGGCCATTTCAATAACAGTCGAACGGAACGGTATCAGAGTTTTACAGGCAAAACCCAGTTAGAACGCAAATGTGTGAAAATAAGTAAATGTTCAATTCTCTCAGCACTGCCACTCCCTCGCTCGAGACACACATCTGCAGACTGCAATTCACTGCGGCTACTAGGAAGCGCAAATCTCTCTTTTTTTTCTGTCTTTTTTTTTTAAGTGGACAGTGGGGGTGGCAGTAGCTCAGTCCGTAGGGAGTTGGGTTATGAACCCAAGCGTTGCCAGTTCAAGTCCACATATGGAGTGTGGATTGGTAGCTGGAGAGATGCCACTTCACGGGTCGGGTCACATTACTGTTGGGACATGGCCGGTTGTGTAGTATCCATAGTCTTGCTAAAGGCAGTAGTTCCAGCTGAACGGAGATTCAAGGAGAGCCGGAGTTGCAAAAAACACGCCAATCTGAGCAGTTTTTTTTTTCCTGGGAGGGGTGCTTTCAGAGGGTCAATACAGGTGCAGCAGCCATGGGCAACATGAGAAAGATAGTGTTTTTGAACAGAACCAGAAAATGCTATGTAATAGTTCCCCTTTAAAATGAGTCGTGAAGTCGTCAGCAAAACCAGCTTTACTTTCAATAAAATTAAAGAAAATGTTAAAACATTAAAAAAAAAAATAGTAACAAAAAAATAAATAAAAATACTAGCCTACTAGAGTAGCCTACTTCCTTGTCCAGCTGCTGCAATAAATATGCAGAGGCGAAGATAGCAGTCTGCACAAAATCATGTTCACTGTGAAACCATAAATTCAAGTAGCTACATTAGTTTTTGTGGTACAGCTGAACTGGATAATGTGACAAATTAGCCGTTTACTCAATATGATGAGGAAAGCTATGCCATTTCTATCTTTTAAGGTAATTGTTGTGCGTTGCTCCTGGGTTGTGACCCGAGGTCATTTCGGAATTGTCATGATCAGGGACCCCAAAATAAGGGCTGAACACTAATCATATAATCAAGGTCCATTGGTGTGAGAGAGGTATAGGAAACTTTCTGATCACTTTCACATATGTCTTTGGTGAGCAGACAGCTTTCCATAGTTGAGATTTGCAGAAGAGTCCCTGTGCGTCTCTGGCACTCATGACCCTTTATATACACACACACGCACGCACGCACGCACGCACGCACGCACGCACGCACGCACGCACTCACTTACTGCTGTCAGTCTGCTCTGCTGGTGGCTCCACAAGTTTGACAAATTCCACGTTGACATGAATTTCCACTCCCAGAATCAGACTTACTTTCATCAGCATCAGCTGGAGCTGGCGGATACCTGGAGTGGATACACACAATTACATTTTCCTATTATTTATTTGACACAAAAACATAAAATTACAATTTCAGTAAAATGCAATCAGTCAGTTCGTTCAATTTATGCATTGAAAGCAGTAATAATAATAATAATAAATATAGGTATATGTGTATGATGAGCCTGATGTAAATATCCTTTAGGCAGGGTAGAGCACCACCGATTGTATGTTCAGCTAAACTCTGCAGGGCCTTGCAGTCCTGTTCATTGCTGTTTCCATACCACCAGTGATGTTCCCTATAAGGATTCTATAGATGATGGATTTTGCACAAGTTTATTATTATTTTACGGTTATTTTTATTACTATTATTACTAGTACAGTGCCTGTTCAAAATGTGCCTATTTAGAACAGGCCGATTGCTTGGTCTGTGGTATTGCTGCTTGTAGAATTCTCCAGAACCAAATTGTACCCCAAAATTACTTACAGACGCACCTCAAACCAAGTAATATGCAACTCCACTGTATAGCCTACTACTGACTTACAGTGTACTTCTACATCAGAGGAAGACATTGTACTACTACATTTTACAGAGAATGTGGCAGATTTAGAATTTAATCACAAAATATCACAATTAAAATGTGTAGCAATTAGACATTTCCTTCATGGAGTCATAGCGGTGCGCTACCCATCTCACATTTAGTCGGGCTCCGGACTGTGAGTGTGTGTGTGAGAGAGGGAGAGGGCGGAAAGAAAAGGTGGAAGGCAAATTTAACACTGTAATTTCCTTACAGGCATTTTGTCGTCAGTCTGATACGTCTGTCTTTGCCCAATCAGGTCCAAGATATTCTAGCATTGCATTGTTATTGAGTTTTATCTTAGCAAAATGCTCAGTGAATTTAGGCTGGGCTTTTATTCTGAAGGATAGACACGGAAAAGCCAGCGTACATAGTGCCTTTTTTGCCCAAACCTTTTTAAACACAACAATTCCAATGTTCTTGTCAGCTATCTGCTCGTGCTCCAGGAAAGTAAAGAAAAGTTTGGTTGGTAGCCTATAACCAACAATCATGTTACGTTTGAACCGCAGTCAAAGCCGGTGAACCTCCTCCACCCCCACTGCTGTACATAGTGTGTCAACATCCTGCTGCGTGCTTTTTTTTTTTTAAATGTAAATTTTTTCCTCAACCTTTATTGTTTAGCCGTTTAGTTTTATTCACAGTTTTAAATATCCAATGCTGTCCAAACTGCTCCAAATGCTCCAAAATCCAAACCCCAAGTTCATACATACACACACAATTTATTAGATAGATTTGTCATCTTTTGTCATCTTTTGTATGTACAAAGTATTATTGTCAATTATAACATTATTGCTTCAGCCCTATAGATGGTCTCCCTCACTCCTGTTTTTTTTTACACTGAAGTAGCAATATCTATGTAATTAGATTTCCATGACAGGAGGAACAATGTGGATTCCGTCCTAGCCATGGAACAACGGATCAGATCTTCACTCTCGCAAGGATCTTGGAGGGGGCCTGGGAGTATGCCCAACCAGTCTACATGCGTTTTGTGGATCTGGAGAAGGCGTATGACCGGGTCCCCCGGGAGAAATTGTGGGAGGTGCTGCGGGAGTATGGGGTGAGGGGGTCCCTTCTCAGGGCCATCCAATCTCTGTATGACCAAAGCGAGAGCTGTGTCCGGGTTCTCGGCAGTAAGTCGGACTCGTTCCAGGTGAGGGTTGGCCTCCGCCAGGGCTGCGCTTTGTCACCAATCCTGTTTGTAATATTTATGGACAGGATATTGAGGCGTAGTCGGGGCGGGGAGGGGTTGCAGTCCGGTGGGCTCGGGATCTCATCGCTGCTTTTTGCAGATGTTGTGGTCTTGATGGCGTCATCGGCCTGTGACCTCCAGCACTCACTGGATCGGTTCGCAGCCGAGTGTGAAGCGGCTGGGATGAGGATCAGCACCTCTAAATCTGAGGCCATGGTTCTCAGCAGGAAACCGATGGAGTGCTTTCTTCAGGTAGGGAGTGAGTCCTTACCCCAAGTGAAGGAGTTTAAGTACCTTGGGGTCTTGTTCGCGAGTGAGGGGACCATGGAGCGTGAGATTGGTCGGAGAATCGGAGCAGCTGGTGCGGTATTACATTCAGTTTATCGCACCGTTGTGACGAAAAGAGAGCTGAGCCAGAAGGCAAAGCTTTCGATCTACCGGGCAATTTTCGTTCCTACCCTCACCTATGGTCATGAAGGCTGGGTCATGACCGAAAGAACGAGGTCCAGGGTACAAGCGGCCAAAATGGGTTTCCTCAGGAGGGTGGCTGGCGTCTCCCTTAGAGATAGGGTGAGAAGCTCAGTCATCCGAGAGGAGCTCGGAGTAGAGCCGCTGCTCCTTCGCGTCGAAAGGAGCCAGTTGAGGTGGTTCGGGCATCTGGTAAGGATGCCTCCAGGGCGCCTCCCTAGGGAGGTGTTCCAGGCACGTCCAGCTGGGAGGAGGCCTCGGGGAAGACCCAGGACTAGGTGGAGAGATTATATCTCCAACCTGGCCTGGGAACGCCTCGGGATCCCCCAGTCGGAGCTGGTTGATGTGGCTCGGGAAAGGGACGTTTGGGGTCCCCTACTGGAGCTGCTGCCCCCGCGACCCGATACCGGATAAGCGGATGAAGATGGATGGATGGATAGATTTCCATGGAAAGGGGCTAACTAACTAACAGCCAGTGTGGGAAATATTGAGTAATGCAGGAGCCAAAGACAGATGAGCTCAAGACACTCACACATAAAAGTTAACAAAGTTTTAAAGATGGCGCATAAAGTTTTAAAGATGGCGCCGCAGATGGCCGCCTCTGGATTACCTCCATTGTGCTTTTCGTGTTTTTGTTTATTTTCTCTGTTTTCTGCCAACACTCTCTGGTAACATTTACCAGAGATGAGCTCCTAAATATTGGTCTTTCAACTCCTTATATTATTCCACCGCTTTTTTCTGAACCTGGAACTTTCTCAGAGTTATTAGTTGGAGGCGCAGCAGCTCTCTATGGGATCCACCGGAGACGCCGAAGGGGGAAGTGCGCTGGCTAAACTGAGGCAGCGGGGCTTTCGCACTGCGCTCCCCTCTGTCCACCTAGCTAATGTCCATTCTCTGGCCAACAAAATGGATGAACTGCTGCTCCTCAACAGAACTGACTCGGACTTCTGCAGATCTGCTGCCCTCTGCTTTACCGAATCCTGGCTCACTCCGGGCATCCCGGACAGCGCACTTCTCCTCCCGGGATTCAATCTTTACCGGGCGGATCGCGTACTGGAGCTCACGGGGAAAACAAAAGGGAGGCGGAATCTGTCTCTACATAAACAAAAGGTTGGTGTACAGATGTCACATCCAGGAAAAATCATGCAGCCCCCACTTAGAGTCACTATTGATAAACTGCAAACCCTTTTATTCACCGCAGGAGTTTTCCTCGTTCATTCTGGTCGCCGTCTACATGCCACCTCAGGCCTGTGTTAATGAGGCGTTACTACACCTGGCCGACCAGATAACTAACGTGGAGAAAAAACGTCCTTCACTCCTTGCTCATTGTTCTTGGGGACTTCAACAGAGCAAACCTCAGCCATGAACTTCCAAAGTATAGACAGCATATTAAGTGTCCCACTAACATACTACATACGGAACCACTGCTATACTACATTAAAGGACGCCTATCGCTCTGTCCCACGTGCAGCCTTGGGACTCTCTGATCACTGTCTGGTTCATCTTGTCCCGACATACAGGCAGAAACTAAAATCTGTTAAAACTGTTGTTAAGAGGGTGAAAAGATGGACCAACGAGTTACAGCTGGATATACAGGCCTGCTTTGACTGTACTGATTGGAGTGTTTTTGAGACTGCAGCCATGGATCTGGACAAACTAACTGACACTGTGACATCTTACATCAGCTTTTGTAAGGACATGTGTGTGCAGACTAAAACCTTACGCACATACAACAACCCTGGTTCACAGCAAGACTCAGGCAGCTCCGTCAGTCAAAAGAGGAGGCCTTCAGAAGTGGGGACAGAGTCCTGTATAACCAGGCCAGGAACACACTGACCAAAGAGATCAAAGCAGCTAAGAGAAGCTATGCTAATAAGCTGGAAAACAGCTTTTCAAACAACGATCCTCGGTCAGTGTGGAGAGGCCTGCAGACACTCACTAACTACAGGAGACCATCCCCCAACACTGCTGGTCCTCAGCGACTGGCTGACGAGCTGAATAGCTTTTACTGTAGGTTTGAAAATCCCACAGTCACACCCCTCCCCCATACCAACTCACCCTTCAGTCAGTCACCTTCCCCCAAAAAAAAAATCTAACCCCACTTGAAACTACATCATGACAGTGACTTGACGTTAAAAAAAAACAACTGCAGAAGCAATGTCATTTTGTTCTATCCACACCTCTGTGTGTGTATCAGAGTGTATCCCTGCTCTCTGTCAATATGCAGAGAGGATGGATAACTTTACGCTTATAAGTACTGAAATTTGGCACCGTTTGATTTAATGTGAATCGGTCCTCAGTAGTACCAATTCAGTCGGTACCCAAAAAAGCACCAGATTCGGTATTCAACCCTAACAGATTTATACTCACTGATATGGTCAATGGAGCCAGCGCAGAACTTGCCGTAGAACTTCTTGGCTCCAAGGCCTCTGAGGTCGTGGATGGTGAAAGGCCAAAGGTGGAGCACGTTGTTCCTGGAGAAGGTGTCTCTCTTCTCAATCACCACCACCTTACAGCCCAACAGGGCCAGCTCGATGGCTGTCCGCAGACCACAAGGACCACCACCAATGATCAGGCACTGAATAAAAGAGGCAGAAGATTAAAAAAGTTTTGAGTATTAGACGAAAAAAAAAAAGAGTCTCTAAAGAACTATGTGTGTGTTTGTGTGTTAAGACAGCTTTAGTTAGTCCTATGTTAAATTCCCATTTTTATTTTTAAAGGCCAGTTATTTCATGGATCCAGGATAACATGCATCCTGATAAAGTTCCCTTGACCTTTGGAATTAAAGTAACCCCATATCATCACATACCCTTCACCATACCTAGAGACTGGCATTATGTTATTTCAGTTAGCCTAATAGCTGGTTTGATTTGCATTGAGAAATTATCTTGTGGAAAGTTCCCCATGCCTATCACTATGTTTTGTGAATGGTATGTGATGTGGTGTTATTTTAATTCCAAAGGCCAAGGGATGCATAGTATCCTGGATCCATGAAATAACTGGCCTTTAAAATTAAAATATGCCTGCTTCAATGGGAATTTAACATAGGGGTGTGTATACTTATGCCCTCTGCATTTTAAGGAAGAACATTTATTTCCAATACATTATTCATTCACAAAGAAAATTGGTGTCCTTAAAAGGTTGCATTTTCCAAAAATGTTTGAATGAAGGCATTAAGATCAATTATCCAAAAGACGTTTTTTTATTGATCTTTTTAATCAACTTTAGCAGGGGTGTTTAAACTTTCTCAAGCCACAAGTATCTTACATTCCTGTGAAAACAACGTATTCATTACGAGTAGTCAGAACGTCTACTACTGCTGATTTACAATAATAAAAATGGTTGACACAACTAGATAATGCATATTTGGCATTATTTGGTCAGTTAACTTGCTTGATGCTCGGCTTGCTCGCTAGCTATGTTCCACAACACATGTAACATTACCTTACCTGATGTGTTTTATCCAATGTCTTTTTATTAGCCAAGAAGCGAAAGAACGAGAAAGATCTTCTGCTCGTGTGAGTAACGTTACATCCCAGTATCAAACACACAGACGTTGCAGCTTCAGTGAGACATCACTTATACAACTTTGGGCTGCGGGTATTCTAATTACCTATTTTCTAGCCCTGCAAAGATACTGAACCAAACTAGTTTTCCATGTCTATTAGTAGCCTCAAACTCCAGTAAAAGATACTCTCAAGTTGGTCTTTCTCACCATGGTGCCCTGGCAGGCTTTATTCTGGTTGTAGACCTTGTGCTGTGCCCTTTTGTCCAGTTTGGCCCACAGCGCCTTGACCTTCCAGGTGCTGATTGCAGCTTTCAGTGAGCTGTAGAAGTTGTTGTAGTCCAGAGGATCCAGCTCCAGCTGTCTGCAGAGGATGCTGAAGGCCTGTAGAGTCCCTTTGCAAGTGGACGCCTTGACAAAGTTCTCAAAGAGCACACTGGCCTGCGCTGTACGCTCATCCTCCGTCTCACCCATCTGCTCCAATTATAAAAATCTCTCTCTTCTTCCTCTCCTGTTCCCTCCTTCCACACTGTCAGGACTGGACTCCTATGCCGCGGTGTGTGCCATCATGCTTAGCTAGTTCTGAAAGAAACAAAAACTATTTGTAGACAGAGACAGAAGAGACTAGAAATAAAATCAATCAACAACCAAACTGTTCTTATGGTGGTTACTCATAATTAAGACCTGCTTTCACACATTTTCCTCCTTATAACATAGCTTTATTTCATAGCTTATTTTCAGCAAGGCCAAGATCCTCCAAGTGGCACTGGCACCTCAGTCGCTGGCAGGCATCAGACAGGTGTCATATACAGTCAGGTCCATAAATATTGGGACATCAACACAATTCTACTCTTTTCGGCTCTATACACCACCACAATGGATTTGAAATGAAACAAACAAGATGTGCTTTATCTGCAGACTTTCAGCTTTAATATGAGGGTATTTACATCCAAATCAGATGAACGGTGTAGGAATTACAACAGTTTGTATATGTGCCTGCCACTTTTTAAGGGACCAAAAGTAATGGGACAGATTAATAATCATAAATCAAACTTTCACTTCTTAATACTTGGTTGCAAATCCTTTGCAGTCAATTACAGCCTGAAGTCTGGAACGCATAGACATCACCAGATGCTGGGTTTCAGCCCTGGTGATGCTCTGCCAGGCCTCTACTGCAACGGTCTTCAGTTCCTGCTTGTTTTTGGGGCATTTTCCCTTCAGTTTTGTCTTCAGCAAGTGAAATGCATGCTCAATCGGATTCAGGTCAGGTGATTGACTTGGCCATTGCATAACATTCCACTTCTTTCCCTTAAAAAACTCTTTGGTTGCTTTCGCAGTATGCTTTGGGTCATTGTCCATCTGCACTGTGAAGCGCCGTCCAATGAGTTCTGAAGCATTTGGCTGAATATGAGCGGATAATATTGCCTGAAACACTTCAGAATTCATCCTGCTGCTTTTGTCAGCAGTCACATCATCAATAAATACAAGAGAACCAGTTCCCTTGGCAGCCATACATGCCCACGCCATGACACTAGCACCACCATGCTTCACTGATGAGGTGGTATGCTTTGGATCATGAGCAGTTCCTTTCCTTCTCCAAACTCTTCTCTTTCCATCACTCTGGTACAAGTTGATCTTGGTCTCATCTGTCCAAAGGATGTTGTTCCAGAACTCTGAAGGCTTTTTTAGATGTTGTTTGGCAAACTCTAATCTGGCCTTCCAGTTTTTGAGGCTCACCAATGGTTTACATCTTGTGGTAAACCCTCTGTATTCACTCTGGTGAAGTCTTCTCTTGATTGTTGACTTTGACACACATACACCTACCTCCTGGAGAGTGTTCTTGATCTGGCCAACTGTTGTGAAGGGTGTTTTCTTCACCAGGGAAAGAATTCTTCGGTCATCCACCACAGTGGTTTTCCGTGGTCTTTCGGGTCTTTTGGTGTTGCTGAGCTCACCGGTGCGTTCTTTCTTTTTAAGAATGGTCCAAACAGTTGATTTGGCCACACCTAATGTTTTAGCTATCTCTCTGATTGGTTTGTTTTGATTTTTCAGCCTAATGATGGCTTGCGTCACTGATAGCGACAGCTCTTTAGATCTCATATTTAGAGTTGACAGCAACAGATTCCAAATGCAAATAGCAGACTTGAAATGAACTCTGGACCTTTTATCTGCTCCTTGTAAATGGGATAATGAGGGAATAACACACACCTGGCCATGGAACAGCTGAGCAGCCAAATGTCCCATTACTTTTGGTCCCTTAAAAAGTGGCAGGCACATATACAAACTGTTGTAATTCCTACACCGTTCATCTGATTTGGATGTAAATACCCTCATATTAAAGCTGAAAGTCTGCAGATAAAGCACATCTTGTTTGTTTCATTTCAAATCCATTGTGATGGTGTATAGAGCCAAAAAGAGTAGAATTGTGTTGATGTCCCAATATTTATGGACCTGACTGTAGATATCAGGACATTGGCAAGAGTGACACCGCGCTGGCAAGCGGGTGGAACTCTTTGTGCACCCGCATGGATCTGCTGAACTGAGCGGCACCATTGTAGCAATCTATCAGCAAATTTTCTTGGGAAAACCCACAGGAGACTAGTGTGTGTGTGTGAGTGTGCGCATGTTTTGTTATCACAACAGGTCAGCTGCTGTAAGTCGTTTTTATGATTTTGTAAAGCTCTACTTGTTTTGTTTTTTTATATATTTTATTTAATTACTTTCTCATTGAAAAAGTCAGAATAATTTCCTACCACAGCATGTAAGCATTTTGAGGGGAAAACCTCTGTACACTACTTGTCCAGCATCAAAGTTGTGACAGACAGCAACTAACTGGTTTAGCATTTAGCAGCAAAAGCTGTCCGTCTAATACTGTTGTAAACTTAAAATACATTCAGGTTTTGTTAAATTTTAATTTTTACTCAACAATTCTTCTTGGTTACTACAGAAGGTCGTTCTCTGTTTTTGGTGGAAGATCAAAAAGTACTTCACCTTAGGTTGTGACTTTTGTACTTTTGCATCAAACTAAATCACCCTTACAGGGCCTGCAATATTGATGACATTCATTATCCTCAGCAAAACATGAGCACATACACTATGTGGTGGAACATTTTAAACATAAAGGAAAGGTCACATTCCAAATGTAAAGAATGTCTGCAGCTCGCACTGAAAATAAACTGCAGACGTCAGTGTGTTGCTTCATGTAGCCAGAGTGTCATGTCCTGCCTTCTGTATGAGGTACAGGGACACACACAGCTTTGACCATACATCCAGGAAAAGGACTATATTTTTAAAACAATATTTAACAGAGAGTTGCAGAATTCAAACAGTCACTAATTATGTTGCACAATTATTTTTTGCACAACAAAACAATTTCCTCCACCAGCTCCATTGAATGATTATGATTGCAACAGAGTGCCCTTAGAGGGATTCAGCTGAGCAGTCATGGGAGAAGCTCAAACACAGTGACTGCAGGATTATAGACAAAATAGTCACATCACACGGAAGCAGCAGCTTGGTGAGACACAAGATGCCCTAACCCTAAAAGACAGCAGATGTACAAAGCAGACTACATACTTTGTTCCCTTGCTGCTCAGGAGAACATCATTCACGGTTCACCCAGAGTATAAGAAATGTCCTGATTCCTGGTTCCTTTGATGATCTTATTTATCTTATTTAAAAGACCAAGGACTGGGGCGACCTCTAGCTTACCCAGTAAGAGCGTGCTCCCCATGCAAGCTCAGTCCTCTGCAGTGGCCCAGGTTCGAGTCCAACCTGCGGCTCCTAAGTAGTGGAATTCAAATCAATTTTATTTATAGTATCAAATCATAACAGTTATCTCGAGACTCTTTACAGATATGTCTAGACCACACTCTAATATACAAAGACCCAATTCCAGTAATTCCCCGAAGAGCAAGCATTAGTGCAACAGTGGCGAGGAAAAACACCCTTTTAGGAAGAAACCTTGGGCAGACCTGGAGAGAATGAGCTCACTATTAGGCCGAAAGCCTACGCATCTTCCATCGAAGGCTAAAAACACATCTCTTTAGACTACACCTAGGATAAACATATTTGCTTATTTAAAGCCAATGTACTTGCACTTACTACTTGTCTGGAGTTTGCACCTTCATGGTTAAAAGCACATAAATGGAAGTTACTTTGGATAAAAGCATCAGGTAAATGACATGTAATATAATGGTATTCGCATGTGCTCCATAATAAATTTTACAGTTAGCACACATCTATTTTTATTTGCAAATGCGTGTGTGTGTGTGTGAAAGCTGAGTAAACAAGTTTCTGCCCAGACTAGATGCCAATAAAGAGAGGGAAAGCACAGTGAGAAAGATATCTAAGAGAGAAACAGAATGTGCGTGGAGAGGGTTCTACAGCCCGAAAGGGTGCAGAGAACACTGATGCAGATTCCTTCTTCTTCGTAGTAGTAGTAGTAGTATATACAGAAGTTAAATCTGACCAGAGAGAGGGCATACTTGGCCAGGAGATCTGGTGCTTCTGTATATGTTGATGATTAGCTCCAAGATCAGTGATTTCTTCTAAAAACAGGAAATGTGAACTGCTGGAATGTCAGAGAGCTGAAGTGTGGATCTGCTGCCTCCTACTTACAAACACCATAGAAAAGTCTGCTGCATCAGAGATCAAATGACGGACAGACTGCAGTGGGCAAAAGGCCCATAATATTCTGAGAAATCCTGACAATAGTTTTCACTAAGTAGCCCAAAATGGGTAAAAATGATCAAACAACGAATGTTTGCGTTAAATAAAGAAGTCCTCATAGTCTGTAAGATTTAATCTGAACAGAGCTGTCGAAGTTGACCGTCCAATCTTAACTTGTCGATTTAAAGAAAAGCTCAAAAACATGTAAGTCATGAAGTAGACACAAAATAAATACAAAAAGTACTGCAGTGTGGGGATGCAAGGGCATACAGCACTGTAGGTTTGGTTTCAGAAGTCAGAGATTCTTTAAACATTTGACATAATTATATAAATTCATGTTAATTTATGTAACTAGTGCAGTGCCCATTCAAAACATGTCTATTTGTATTTGTTTGGCCTCTTGTATTGCTGCTTGCAGCTTTCTCCAGAACCACTGTAGTTTTACAGAAGGCCCTAAAGCACTTAATATGTTGTAGGCCTATACTACTGACTTACTGTGTTCTTTTACTTCATAGAAAAAAATACATTTCCCTGACAGAGAACATTGCAGATTCAGATTCTACTTACAAAATATCACAATTAAAAATATGATGCAATAAACAATATAGCATTGTATTATATTAGTTTGGCTGCGGTCCCCCCCTTCTCTCCCTTTTGTATCACTGTCTCGTCTGTTGTTGTTCTGTGTTTAACATGTTTTATGTTTTGAGGGACTTAACTTTGGATGCACTATTATTAGGATTTAGTGAAGTGAAAGGCAGTAGCAATATCCACATGTACTTTCATTTAGACCGCAAAGTTTTTTGAACATCTTTCACTTTTAGTTTGGAATTGTGGAGGATTGAATGCTCCTTATAAACCAGCCAGCACTCTGGGATTACTAAAAAAGAAAAATGTTGACATTGCATTATTACAGGAGACACATTTGCTGCTGGTGGATACCGGCCGTTTAGCCAATAGATTCTATCATACAATTGCATCCTCTTCAGCAAGTTCAAAAACAAAAAGGCTTGGCCATTGTTGTCAAACGGAATCTCCCACTTAAAGCGTTATCCTTTTGGTCAGATGATACAGGCAGGATTGTGATTTGTACAAAAAAATTTGGTACCATAAAAATTGCATTTGTGTCAGTTTATGCGGCAAATGTTTTGATGGCAATGTCTATAATACTAATCAAATGCTGGAATTAAAATTAACGGACTGTTCATTTATTGTTGGTGCAAATTTCAATGCTGCGTGGGACCCAAATATTGATCGGTCGAACGCAAAAGGCCTCTGGGGACCAGGCTCAGGATACAAATGCTCTGAAATCATGGGCCAGCAGCTTGGGGCTTTTAGAGATTTGGGGTGTCGTTAATCCACCTGAAAGGATTATGCCTTTTTCTCAGTTAGATTATAAATCTTTTTCCAGGATAGATTTTCTTTTTTTCATTCCCTCAATTATTTCATTCAATTGATAAAGCAATGTTACTTCCAATGGCATTGACTATACAGAGGTCCTTTGCACCACCACACTTGGCCAATTGTCTCAACGTGCGGTTAGATGGTGTTTCAATACTTCTTTACTGAAAAATGAATCTTATAAAACTCAGTTTATTGCAGAATTCCAAATATTTGCAGAAATTAATGTTGGTTCTGTAGAAAACCCCAGGATATTGTGGGATGCGATAAAAGGTTTTATTAGGAGCAATACCATACTTTTCTGCTAAAATGCGCGTAAAACTGTCACTGAAGCTGCAAAACCTTGAAGCTGAGTTCACCAGATTAGACTTCTTCTCTTCTCAGACTTCTCTTATTAGACTTCTATTATTAATCCTCTGGGGATGACTCCCGCGAGGAAATGGAAAATTCCAGCAGCAGTTTTAGCAAGAAAAAATAAATAAAAAATAGATAAAAAAGACAGTATAAAGACAACAAAACAACAACAACAACAACAATAATAATAACAACAACAACAAGAACATTTGTCAAATAAACAAAGAGGACTGATTGTTACAAACTAATTTTACTGACTGGACAGCTTTAGAATGATCATTAGTCAAGAAAGTAATAAACAAAAAAAGTCTGAATTTCTAATTCACAGAGCAAGTCAGCGCCATTACTTTCAGGGTGCTAGACCTATTCACCATCTTGCTATGAGATTAAGATCCAGTGATAATTTTGCAGATATTCCTACTATTAAAACCTCAGATGGTAATATTAGAACTGACCCTGTCAAAATAAATCCTTTCAGCTATTTTATTCCAATGTGTATGAATCTGAAGTTACTTTTGATAAATCCCACTGTGACAGCTTGTTGAATCAATCATTGATTACTATTGAAGAATTAAATTGTCAGTACAGAATATGCAAAAGGTAAATCACCGGGCTTTGATGGGCTTCCCCCTGAATTCTATGCAACTTTTTGGGAACAGTTGGGCCCTTTCTTTCTTGACATGATTAACTCCTCTATTGAAAAGGGTGAATTCTCAAGGGATGTTTACACAGCCTTAATTTCCTTACTGCTGAAAAAGGATAAGGATCCTACAGCGTGTTCTAGCTATTGACCTCTAAGCCTGTTTAACACTGACATAAAAATATTTGCAAAGCTCCTAGCCCAACATTTGGAGTCTCATATGGCAAAATTAGTAAACTCTGACCAAAAAGGATTTATAAAAACGAGACTAGAAGCAGACAATGTTAGACGCCTTCTCCACATCGTTGATGCGGCAGAGGACATTAAGACCCCAATGTCACATCTCTCTTGACGCAACGAAGGCATTTGAAAAGCTTGAGTAGCTGTTTTTATGGTCAGTCTTAGAGGTGGTAAAACTTTCATTGGTATGATAAAAGCTTTGTATTCTAATCCCTCAGCCCGAGTCTTAACTGGACACACCTTCTCCTCTTTATTTCCAGTTTCTAGATCCTCCTGCCAAGGCTGCCCCTTGAGTCTTGCACCATTTGTCATTTCTGCCGCTGGCTCAAGCCATCCGCCAATCAATTATGATGTCACCAATATGCATTCGTAATACACAGCATCACCTCTCACTATTTAGAAAACCCCTCTCAATCTCTTCCTCCCCTTCTATCATTATGTGAGGTGTATGGAAGCTTATCAGGCTTTAAAATGAACTGGTCAAAGTCTGCACTATTTCATTTAAATTACTATTCTGTTGCACTGAACAACATATTGAAATATATGGAAAAGTGGACGGGTATCTCCATGTTGATTCAAGCCCGTATCTCAGTGGCTAAAATGCTTCCTCTCTCCCTTCCTGCTGGATACTGGTGTAAATTACAATCAGATGTTTCTAAATGTATCTGAAAAGGCAAGGGGCCGTGACTTAAGATGTCTACTCTACAGAGGAGGAGAGAGGATGGTGGACTTTCAGTTCCCAACTTTAAAAACATTTTTTCAAGGCATTTGTGTTAAGACCCATCCTTATCTGGCTTTATCCAGATATGTCCGTTTGCTGTCGTACCTTACAAAGTGCTATGACAGAGCCTTGGTCACTCCATGATGTTCTTTTTGCCATTGTTTCTAATAAACAGAGCCAGCAACACTTTGATCCCATTATCTCTCATCTTATCAAAACTTGGAGATTGGCCGAAACATACCGTTACTGCTTGTAACTGGCACACTTTTCCCCCCCATTATTCAATAACACAGCACTTGGTGAAAGGACGATAACAGTCCCACAATGGGAACAAAGTTCATAATCTAAAAGACATTTTTGGGAAGGTTGGCTTGTTACCATTCTCTGACTTACAAAATGCATTCAATTTACCACACTCCTCTTTTTTCCTTTTACCTTTAGTTACGGTCAGCACTCAAGGCATACAGTGTTCCCTGGGAGAGGCCTTTGCCCATCTATCCTATTCAGAAGTTATTTACTGTGCAGCCTAAAAACTGTGGTATGGTATCCAGGCTTTATATTTTACTTTATATTTAGTGATATCTGGCCACTTTGCCCTTCGTATTGAAAGGATCTAGGTAAGCGATTGCCCAGGCCTGAGTGTTGATCTTGACTGGCATGATGTATGGTCTAACATCCCAGAAGTATCTCACGATCCAGACCATCAGCAGACTCACTACAATTTCATTCATAGGATATTTCTTACCACCGTGAAAATGCACCACATGAAGATAATTAACAGCCCTTTATGCACTTTCTGCCCAATAAAAGCTCAAGGTACAAATCTTCACATGTTCTAGGAGTGTTGTCCTGTTAGTCAGTTCTGGAACAATATTGAATCCAAAAGGTTTGCCTTGATTAATAGTTTATAATTCACACTGTTTATTGATCCCCAGTCGGGAAATTACAATTTACATTTAGTAATCACTACACACAGGCCTTAATGTTACTGTGCCTGTTACTGTCAATGTTTTGATTCTGAATTACCTGTTTTTTGGATGTTGTATATGTAACTATCTACGGCTCCCATTAATGGAGCCCCAGGACAGACTTTGGACACTTGGCTCAGTGTTGCCGAATCTTTGAAATCAATGCGGTGAATTTGTTAGTATTTACTTCTGTTTGCATGTGTGATTGATCGCCTGTCTTTGTGTTTTAACACGCACACATCTCGGCTCAGCTGTGTGTGTCTCTGTTTATGTATGTGTATGACTGTTTCTGCATGTATTATTTGTAAGCTGTGGACGGACGTCACTCTTTCTGTTGCACTCTATTTCCACCATCTTTTCTCTCTGTATTTTTTGGCCCTGGGACATGTTTTTATGTTCCAGTGTTTTGCCTGCAGTTTGTTTATGATTTTTCTTAATTTCTAGAATGAAAATAAAAAACATTTGATCACAAAAAAAGATTATGTCGACTGTGGCTCATGTAGAGATTTCATAGGTCTTCAATGTGGACCGGGAGGTAGAAACAGGGAAGACAGAGAAACAAAACAACGTGCTAAAAAGCCCTGATTTGGTAGACACGTTGCAGCACGGCTCAATCAGTTGTGACTTGGCTGCAGATTCAGCTTGTCCCCTATTTCATCATTTGCATGTAGAGTAGACAGCTAGAGGTGTGACGACATCTTACCCCCACAAGATCTTGTGGGATTAAGGCTGAATCTCATTTCTTTATCTTACCCCTACCCCTTACCCACGTTTTTGCGCGTTCACGAGGGATCTAGTGGTGTCCCATTACTTATGTCGACCGAGGCGTAGGGGTAAGATCAAGGGCTGTATAACCCTTGAAAGCAAGTGAGGACGCGAGCTGACTTGTAAACACACAAACAACAATGGCTGCCGCATCGACCAGAGAGACCCATGAATGTAAGTATTTTCGGCTTAAATAATTGATTTAAAAGTTATGAGTCTTGTTTTGTGGTCTATGCAGTCCTGTACATATGTACTTGCAACCATGTTCTTAATTGAAACTTAAAAAAAATAAATAAAAAATTGCTAGCTTGCACTAACGCTAATACTAACCACTAACGTTAACGTTGATTTGAACAACAGTCCCGTATTTCTCTTCCTTGAATGGACTGTATACATCGCATAGACTGTATATATTAATATGATACATCGCTACGTGCTTTACATATACCGTCCTGTATCACACAGGGATGCCGGAGGACACAGTAGCTGATCCACCTTGTGGGTGAAAACGAGCACAAGTTTCTTAAATCATGTGTTCATGTTGTACCCGTTCATTATTTCATTGGTACTGTATTATTGTAATCATTTGTAATTAATTACTGTCCATGCACTTGTATATTGTTGTTGGTTATGATAGGGACACTGATGATGTGTGAGGGGGGGTTACTGGCCAACAGGCTTCAGACTAGTCTGGAATATCAGAACAGCTGTAGTTAATTTGTTTGTTTGTGGTCTTGTGTCTTTTTTTTTTAGTTTTATACATTTGAATGCCTTTTTATGTGTGTGACATGTAAGTTATGGTTCTAATAGTTGATAATAGTTCTGTAATATAATATATTTAATGTAATGTTTTTGTATTGCAAACAGACCTAAGTATTACACAGATAACATCTGCCTCTGCACCACCAAAGTGAACATAAAATAACTATACAATATATAAATGCATATGACGCTGGTGTCAAAACCCACACAATCAACAGAGATGCCATCTTGGAAGTTTGGGATTACTGTATGGTGATGTCACCAAGTGGTGTCCCATTTCATTGGGGTATGTTTACACCCCTACCCCTTGCCCCTTGGTTTCTAGGGCCAAGGGGTAGGGGTAAGGGGTAAGTGGTAGGGGTAAGATGGAGAAATGGGATTCAGCCTAAATCAGAATCACTTTATTTGCCGTAGGAGCCAGGAGAGTCGAGGTGTGTTCACTGCATCATTTACTGAGAAGTTTGCTCTGTAAGCAAACTGCAGTGGATCAAGATGGGGAGCTGTGATGGGTTTAAGATGGAACAGAACCAACCGCTCAAGCCACTTCATGACCAGTGATATAAGGGCCACCAGTCTGTAGTCATTTAGGTCCACGGCACTGTTCTTCACAATCAATCATAATCATAATACAATCAACTGATTAAAAATGTCTGTGAAAACTGGAGCGAGTTAAATAGCCTGTCCACGTCCTTCTCCTGACAACATTAAACGTGACAAGATTTCTCGTCAAGGTAAGCCTTGAAAGCGGTAGCCTTGAAATTAGCACAGAAAACCCTAATAAGGTTCAGCTGTGGCCTGTAGCCGCTCACGCCACGGCCAGTAAAACTAATATTCCTTTTTTCAGATGCGCAGAGCTATTTGTCAAAAGTTCAATTACAAAGTAAATGTCCTGGGGACCATGTGTCAGGATGTACATACAAAGTAATCCGTTCAGTTTCTTCTGGTGTTTAAAATACATCTGACAATGCATCTCCTCTCCCTTCTTGTGAATTGATGTTGTACCGTCACGTGAGTCAGCGGGACCAGGCAAACACGCAAGCAGCCAAGCCAGACCTCTACTAATCAAATGACCCTGACCTCAACCCTCTCTAAAACACATGGCTTTCAGAGTAATTTTCCCAGAAAAACAATTTTCCTACTTCCTCCATGACTTACTCAGCATCCTAAATTTGCACTACATCCTTAGTTTTGATTAAAGTTTTAGTTTCTGAATCCACTAAACACAGACCCATATTGGTTACGGACCCATATTAGTTACAGACCCAGTAGTAACGGAAAGCTGATTATTCAACTTTAAAAATTACACTTTAACTGACTTCTTCACTGCTGTCAGTGTGTACATAGAAACTGACATTTAAACTGCTTACAGGGCAGACTTGAACTGTCTTCAACTGAAATTCCAACTACTTTTATCACTAAAAAGTTTTCTTTAAACACTTGGTACAATAAATAAGTTTGAAATAAATTAATATCTTGTGCCCAATGCTGCTGAAACTGTATCTACTGCAACAATGTACCAAACCAACCTTTCCGGAGGGGAAACGTCTGGGTAAATATCTACAAACCACATCAGACTGGTCCACAGCAACACACCCATACTTAACCCACAGATAAGGGGCACTATGAGGGAGAAAACTACTCATCAGCTACATATTTGTTATTCCCTTGCTGGGAAACCACAGCACAGTGGAGTGGGTAATTAATGAAAAAGTACAGAAAGGAGGCAGGAAATGCACATGTGAATGTGTGTGTATTTACAGGGAAGCTGTGAGCAGTATGTCAAAAGATAATCAGTAAAACCGCATGATGTTCAGAGAATTGTATTTTCTCAAAAGCTGCATATTGGAGTTTTCTTGTAAAGTACAAAGTTATGTTTATACTTGATAGGTTGAATATTCCTTCTGCAGGTATCCAAATGTATTTTCATATCAAGTATTTCATGAGCATGACCTTTCAATACTTAATGTGTTTCAGTACGGTGGACGACAGGGGCACACGCACTGCAACTTAATGAAACACGCAAATAGACAAAACACAAGTATATTAAGAAAACAGCTTCATTAATTTGACGACATATGTGCAGCATTTAGCAAACACACTGCAAATACACACAACACAACCAAATACATAAACGTGCTGCAAATACGATGCAAAAAGAAAAGCACACAATCCTCGAAAACAAATGCACCAAACAAAACGCTCCATCCAGATTACACAACAGACAGTTATTTCACAAAACCAAGATAAGGGATTAAGCTGGGATTTCCCAATTATCCTGGCTTAATTTAGCCTTGACTCAGGTTCACAAAAGCAGAGGTACCCAAGTTACCATGGAGATTTAGTTTGTTCAGCAAGCCTGGTCCCAACCAGTATAGGCATGTGTTAAATGTGTTAATAAAATTCTAGGCAAACTTATTCAGACAACAGATCTCATGACTACTAAAAAAAAGGTTCTCTAGTAAAACTGATCTGCAAAAAAAGTGCTTTGGATGTCCATAATGAAAACATTATTGAACACGAAAGTATAATTAAACAAAGCCTTAAGGGAACAGTTGAGTTTTATGACAAAACTTTCCCGGGGGTAAAGTACAGCCTTATCCAATTCCCAGTTTCACAGAGTCCATGCTTGTATTCCAGTTAGATTCTACTTGGGCGCAGCCTCCAGCTCCTCCCCCTTGGGAAGCTGCACTCTGCGTGCATGACAGCGTCAAGGCTCAGAGGCTATAGTTAGTAGTTCTCCATGCCTCAATCTATTAACTGTATATATGGACTTGAGCTCAAATAAAACCCAATATTTTATTAAGTTGGCTGTAAAAGTTTTAAAACTACGACTCAGAGGTGTTTGAATGACAGAAATGTTTTCAGATGAGTTCTTAATGAATACAAAAAAAGGATATACTAGCCTTCAAAACAGTATGTTTACGATCCCCAAAACACGGATTAAAACACTTAAAAAAAACAATGATCTAACACTTTTTTTTTTTTACTTCTTCCTAGTTCATTATCTATATTATTCTTCTCTTCCTTAGGTGAGGCTCCTTGTATAAAGACCCTAGGGGGTTTTCTTAATCTCACTTGCACAATCTTCATTTTTTATTATTTAACTTTTTGTGTAATTGTTGTCTTGATTTTATTGTGCAAACTAAATCAAAAAAAACCTTATATGATTTAACAGGAATTAGGAGGAGACTGTGTTGAGATTTTTAATAACATGTAACTTTCTATATGGATTATAGTATTAAGGTAAAGTTACATATAATAGCCTATTTGTGCTCTAGGTTATCAGGGATTTTATCTGCTACATTTGACAAACCAACCAGATTAATTTGACAAAGCACATCATGGCTAACTTCATCTGTATCATCTTTTAGTCTGATGTGTTAAATATGTAAATTGTAGGCTTGCTTGAGATGAACTGCGCCTCGCCTGTAAAGTGGACAAGAGCAGGCGGCAGCAGCAGGGGGCGGACAGTTTCCAACCAATTTCAGCAGCCTTCAGGCTGAACAGGAAGTGACAAAAACACTGGTGCGATTCCGATTTAATAAAATGTTATCAGACCCACATATCACCTAGTACACACTCTCTAGTTGTTTTACTTATGACAGAGTAGCTCTGAAAATGCTCTACATGCGATATCTTGCTGATGTTAATTAACAACAGACTGTAGATGGTCCGTGATCTGAACATATTTAGTCTCTGACTTCTTAACATCACTATCAGCCATACAACATGTGTTCTGTACAGAATAAGCCTTTAAATCAGATAAATAGCAATTTAAATCCCTCCGATTCAAAATCAATAAAAAGTTTATACAAGATGTCAACAGGCTGAGTCGATTGTGAACAAATCAGCTGAGAGGTCGGCGTTTTTCAGCGTGCTCTGGGTCCGCCTGGGTCTTGCAGTCGGTGAAAAGCTTTCACAAAAACTGCCCTGCCTGCGTCTCAGAACTGCGGCCGCCTTGCTCTCGTGAGATTATCGTTGCCTACATATGCATGACGTCAGAGCAAGTCGCGATCAAGTCGGACACAAATCTAACCGGCATGCAACGGGCGCCGGTGATCGATTCTGCGCAGACCTGGCTCATCTCAAACGAGCCTACTTATTTAATTCAACATTATCTGTTGATGTTATGTAGCCTAGTCATTGTTTTAAATAAATAGTTCATAAACCTTTGACTAATTTTGATTGAACCCAGCCATCACACATCGTGCTGTCACATCCTGTGCCACCCACCACAAATAAATTCTCAACCTGTGAGACACACTGTGGCAGCAGGGTTACAACTTGTTCTCTCATCATTGGTTTGACAAAGCAGTAAAAGTCAAGACAGTGGGCCTCAGTCACCAAATGTTCTTAAGAACGAATTTAAGAAAAACTTAGTCCTAAGTTTTAGTCCTTAGACCTAAGCTGGTTTTAACGAACATTTGCCGTTAGAATGTGTGGGCCAAAAGGCCAAAACTCAAGCGGAAAATGCTATTAACGGATTCATTCATGGGTTACTTAATAGCTTCTATTAAACATTAAGGTGTGAAATAAATGCAAAATCCACTTAGGAAATACATACAAACACCCTCTGAATATAGCTATACAGTATTTTGTGCGCACCTGGGGTTATTTCCAAAGATTAAATATCTTAATCACTGTGCAACAACAAGATCGGCACGGACAAATGCAATTGTAAAAACATGACCGTTTAGCAAGCTACATAACAGTTTATACTTAAGTTCTGGGCTACCCACATCACATCAACAAGCCAGAAAATGGGAAAGAAAAGAAAAAAGGATAAAGAAAAAAAAGTTGGGAAGGATTAAACACAGGGTTTCCACACCATGGTAATCCGCCGTGATAAAAGGATATTTTAAATGAAAAGGGTAAGTGTTACGTCAACATTTCTACCGTGGTTTACACCAGTAATCGTTACATCCCTAGTCAGGATGAATGACAGCTGTATCATTCTTATTGGTAGAATACATTTGTGACGTAATATATTCCCATCTGAACTCCGGCCCAACTTCAACCTGAGCAGAGTCTAGTCAGTCAGAATAACTTAAATCCCCATATGGGTGTTCAGAGGCTTGAAGGCCATAGGAATAAACTATGAATTTTGAAAATGGGCGTATTTTCCTTTTCACCTCCATTTTCTTTCCAGGACCCTACAATTCAAATTCTAGTTCTCAACCCAACCTTTTAAAAATCCTCTAAAATAGTAGAGTTCAACTTGGCCTGTCTCATCTGACAGCACACAGCCAGTGACACTCTGCTCCCTGGTGTATTTTTGTCCTGCTGCTTCTCCCCCCTGGGCTGACACCCCCTTATAAGTCAACCACTCATTCCAGGAAGGGACAGCTTGTGCAACAGATTTTTTTTCTTACGCCACAGGCATCATGGTACAGATAAGTAGGAAATGCCAACATGAAATGGTCAGAGATTAACATCTCAAGGGTTGGCTGCAAAACAGTAGGAAGTGAAAATCAAAGCATGCATAGAAAAAAAACAAAAGAAATTCTATATACAATAGTTGTAATATTCAGTTTAGTTACAATTTATGAACACAAATGAGTCAAGACCCCAAACAAAAATTAAGTTGAGACAAATTGTGGCACCACTCAAATTGGGTACAACGTTGATGAACACATAGACCGTCATTACTGTATAAAGAGCCACATAAGCACTCGAATTAACTTGACTAACTGTCCAATGCTTTCAACCATTGCAGGTTTGTCTGTAGGCTTTGAGTTACAATTAGCACCTGTGACATCAGCACTTCATACATTACTCCATGGTTCAATCAAATAGCAATTTTTGTATGAAAACATAAGGGAAAGGTCAATAGTCAGGTATTTTCTTACCTTTGATCCAGCAGCAGCATTTTTAAAAGGTACCAATTTAATTGCAGAATCACAGATGTCTGAATGAGTCATTTGATTGTATCCTAATGTGTGAGGTAAAATAAGTACTTAAATCCAATAAATCTGCATACTGTGCAGCTCTGTTCTGCTCTTCTCCACTGGTCTTAGTTAAAGGAACCTTGTAAACTTAGCTGCTGACTAAAACAAATAGCCCCTCCTCCCTCTACCAGCGGTACCTGCAGGCTGTGGAAATCACATCGCAGAATGACTGATACCAACTGATGTCTGTGTTCTTCATTCTTTCTCTCACTCTGTATTTAAATGTTAGGAATATTTATTTCAGTGACATTTTAAATGTATTACTAGGGAGCTATTGTGTATGTAGTGACTTTGCTGTTGTAAACTTTACTGATGCTGCTCTAGATATTTAGTTAGCACATTGATATGGTGCAGCTACATACTAGGTTTCAACAAGTTTTGTTACACTATAGTTTTACCAATGGTGTGTAGTGTAACTCCTTCAAGGAATAGCTCAGTGCTTAGCGTGTACGTGAGAGAGCGACAGTGAATGAGTTCCGAGCAGACAGTTGTCGGCTATCAGAGCAGAGAATAAATTGGCAGTTTCTTGTTAAGTGGTAGTATGTACAGTGTAGGCTTCAGTTTGTTAAAGTTCCCATGTCTTGCTTCTTAACAACGCAGAAAGAATGATACAACCCGCTAATGGAAAAAGGGTAAATACTTAGGTTGGGAAAAGTTGCACATGGCAGTTGTTTTAGTCAGCAGTAATGGTGTACGAACATGGGCAACAAGGTAACGCACCATCATTTAACAAGGATTTGTCCAAGTCCTGAACCTATGACCAATTAGCCCTTTATGCTGACTAATCTGCTTCTAACCAACACTCACATTCAGCAACTACCTAAGCTACTTAGAACAATTGCTTTTCCTAAACCTTATTATCTCAAATCCATAAACACATGTAAATGAATGGAGCCATACAAACTCACTCACTGAGTGTATGACCAGTGGATGCCCAGTTCTCTCTCCTGAAAGAAGTATTTCACTGCTGGAAAGAGGGTCTTTTTTTTTTTTTGCTTTTTAAATTGGTGCTACGTGACCAGAGAAAAGAAAACTGTGTAACCCTACAAAACCCAAAATTTACTGCATCGCACCAGACCAATAAAGCGAAACGGTGTGGTTCCGGAAGTAAAAATCCCATTCATTTTCTCCATATCGATTGATTATTAGCCATTATGTCTAAACCATCCAACGTAGACTGACCACGAGCTCCTAGGTTGGGAAGTCTGTATGAAATCAATTTTAAAAACATATTATGTTTGCAAACTTAGGGCGAAATAGGCTACTACACTAACCACAATCCTAAGCGTAGCAGCGACATCTGATTTGTGAAACTTGCTGGTACCATGGAAATGTTGGCCACACACGCAAACCCGCGAACGCCCAGAGCAAGCTGCTACCGAGTCTATGATAGTTTATGTACAGTCTTGGAAATTTGCCTTTTTGCCATTTTCAAAATGTTATTTTGCGTCGAATCAAATGTGTTCTTGTCATGATTAATCTCAGAGATGGGTGGCTTGGCACCAAGTTTAAAACTCTGTATATAAGCATTCAATGAAACGTCAATGGAGATATTGAATGGTAAACGGATTTCACGCTTTACGGCCAGATGTATGGTACCTTTTCTTTGTGTTGGAAATTTTGATTTAGATTAACATAACATTAAAGATAAAACATTAAAGTTTGGTTAAACAACAATGAACAGAGTGTAATTTAATATATGTTCGTTTTATTTGAGACAAATTGCAGAATTTTAAAATAAATCCATCAGGAAGAAGTTGTTTAGGGAACACACACACGGCAACGTTAGCTAATGTCCGCTAGCATACAAACGGGCTAAATATAGCCAGTTAGCTTTGTAATAACGTAACGTAGGCGCAAAGCTTATTTCATGTAAAATGATGGCTCAGAAGGAGGTCTTATGTTGACAACGTGGACGCAGATATAGGAAACTCTGAAGGCGGTCGTAATATTTACCTAGTAAGCTAGGCTAACAGTGGTGCACTAACGTTAGCAAACATCGGCATAGCATTAGCTTGCTGTCAAAACTTGTAAAATGCCGAACAATAGTCCCACCTGAACTGTGTTTTACTTTCCCTCCAATATTATCTCCAATATTATCATCAACATAATAAAGACACCTGGACGAGACAAGTCCGAGTCCAAATACTACCGAGTCCGAGACAAGTCTGAGTCCATAGAAAAATGGTCTCGAGTCCGGACTAGAGTCCAAGACCGGACTCGAGTACTACAGCCCTGATTGTTCCTCAGATCTTTGCAGAGTAAACCCAGACTAACTGTCCAATCTGAGTTTTCTGTTTACTAAAGTGCAAATTGAGTGAAAGTTCATCCTACTACTGAAAACCAACCCTCAACAAGTGTATGGAGCTAGAACTGTTTCTTTATTACATAAAAACTAAAATAAATGATCTGAAAGAAAAAAAAAGTTTGAGAGAAAAGGTTTTCATTCAATTCAATTTTATTTACAGGTAAAAGCCAGTAAATTAGAATATTTTGAAAAACTTGATTTATTTCAGTAATTGCATTCAAAAGGTGTAACTTGTACATTATATTTATTCATTGCACACAGACTGATGCATTCAAATGTTTATTTCATTTAATTTTGATGATTTGAAGTGGCAACAAATGAAAATCCAAAATTCCGTGTGTCACAAAATTAGAATATTGTGTAAGGGTTAAATTTTGAAGACACCTGGTGCCACAAAGTAATCAGCTGATTAACTCAAAACACCTGCAAAGGGCTTTAAATGGTCTCTCAGTCCAGTTCTGAAGCCTACACAAACATGGGGAAGACTTCAGATTTGACAGCTGTCCAAAAGGCGACCATCGACACATTGCACAAGGAGGGAAAGACACAAAAGGTTATTGCTGAAGAGGCTGGCTGTTCTCAGAGCTCTGTGTCCAAACACATTAATAGAGAGGCAAAGGGAAGGAAAAACTGTGGTCAGAAAAAGTGTACAAGCGATAGGGATCACCTCGCCCTAGTCAAGATTGTGAAAAAAAAGATTCACAAGGAGTGGACAGTGCTTCAAGATCCACCACCAAGAGACGCTTGAAAGACATGGGTTTCAACTGCCGCATACCTCGTGTCAAGCCACTGTTGACCAAGAAACAGCGCGAAAAGCGTCTCACCTGGGCTAAGGAAAAAAAGAGCTGGACTGCTGCTGAGTGGTCCAAAGTCATGTTTTCTGACGAAAGCAAATTTTGCATTTCCTTTGGAAATCGAGGTCCCAGAGTCTGGAGGAAGACAGGAGAGGCACAGGATCCACGTTGCCTGAAGTCTAGTGTAAAGTTTCCACCATCAGTGATGGTTTGGGGTGCCATGTCATCTGCTGGTGTCGGTCCACTCTGTTTCCTGAGATCCAGGGTCAACGCAGCCGTCTACCAGCAAGTTTTAGAGCACTTCATGCTTCCTGCTGCTGACCTGCTCTATGGAGATGGAGATTTCAGGTTCCAACAGGACTTGGCGCCTGCACACAGCGCAAAATCTACCCGTGCCTGGTTTACGGACCATGGTATTTCTGTTCTAAATTGGCCAGCCAACTCCCTGACCTTAGCCCCATAGAAAATCTGTGGGGTATTGTGAAAAGGAAGATGCAGAATGCCAGACCCAAAAACGCAGAAGAGTTGAAGGCCACTATCAGAGCAACCTGGGCTCTCATAACACCTGAGCAGTGCCAGAAACTCATCGACTCCATGCCACGCCGCATTAATGCAGTAATTGAGGCAAAAGGAGCTCCAACCAAGTATTGAGTATTGTACATGCTCATATTTTTCATTTTCTTACTTTTCAGTTGGCCAACATTTCTAAAAACTCCCTTTTTTGTATTAGCCTTAAGTAATATTCTAATTTTGTGACACACGGAATTTTGGATTTTCATTTGTTGCCACTTCAAATCATCAAAATTAAATGAAATAAACATTTGAATGCATCAGTCTGTGTGCAATGAATAAATATAATGTACAAGTTACACCTTTTGAATGCAATTACTGAAATAAATCAAGTTTTTCAAAATATTCTAATTTACTGGCTTTTACCTGTATATACCGCTAAATCACATCACATCATCTCTTGCGCTTTTCATAAAAGAGCAGGTCCGTACTCTGATGTTATTTACAGAAACCCAACAGTTCCCACCAAGAGCAAGCACTAGGAGACAGAGGCAAGGAAATCATCATACCAGTAGCAAAAAAATTCTCTCTCAAAATACTTTTTCAAACTCTCAAATATATATTTTTGCTATCAGTGTGAAAAAAAAAAAAAAATTCTCTCAAAATGTTTTTCTTCTCGCTCTCTTTGCTCGATTCAATTTTTTGCTCACGTCTCAAGATTTTTCTCTCGATGTGAAAATAGTGTCATGAGCAGGGCCACGTTCCTATTGGCCAGTTGGGTGAGCACCGTCTTGTCTTGGAAGTCCATCTGAATCATTACACCATTGTCACCGTCATAGATAGAGCCAGCCAACTAGCAGCCAGCCAACTTCTAAATAAATATCTTTCAATTATCTAAAAACTTTTTAATAGTCAAAATGGAACACTGGCGGTTAGCTCCAGGTCCTGCAGCCGCGGACGGACCACCATCAGTAGGGATCGGCCATCGTTGTAACATTGCTTGAAAGCTTCACTGCCGACCTCGACCTGAAATCAAGTGGGACACGGAGAGTTCCAGACCCGGTAGCAACGGCACATCCCCCGGCCATGACCAGAGCTTGCTTTGCTGATGTTGTTCCCACATTTTGCATCCTTGCCAAAAATTGCACACGCTTGGGCAACAACAGTCATTTCTGCTGAATAATGCATCTCTTAACCCTCATTGCAGCCAAGAATTGCATCCAGGTAGCAAGGAAAACTGCGGTCAAGCCAGCCGACACTTGGATCGCCGTGGTCAAATCAGCCGACACTTAATTTGTAGTGCGCTCTTTTACCAGCAAATATGGTAAATGCATTCTAACAGCCCAGCTCGACTAGCGAACAATACACATGCGACTACTTGTGGTTTTCAAAATAAGGTGTTAATACAAAGTACATATAAAACAAGATTAATGGATTATATTCACCACAAGTAAAAAAATCTGTAACCCTTGTCTGTCCCTTATACAAAACAAATACAATTCCTATAAATTGTGAAAGAAATGTGTTGTTATAGTATTTCCAGAGCGTACTCAAATGTGTCAGTCTCATTCATTTTAGAGCTCAAGTTTCATATTTTTGGTCGTCTAACAGCAGAAGTATTGGACTTTGCTTCCAGAAATCTCCAGAATTATACAGTAAAAATGTTTGATATTCAGTATTTTTGTAGTATGTGATAGCCTGTACTAAAATATGTCAGTCACTGTCTGGAACTATGGAGCAAATTCATTTTAGAGCTCAAGTTTCATATTTTTGGTCGTCTAACAGCAGAAGTATTGGACTTTGCTTCCAGAAATCTCCAGAATTATACAGTAAAAATGTTTGATATTCAGTATTTTTGTAGTATGTGATAGCTTGTACTAAAATATGTCAGTCACTGTCTGGAACTATGGAGCAAATTTATTTTAGAGCTCCTCAAGTTTCATATTTTTGGTCGTCTAACAGCAGAAGTATTGGACTTTGCTTCCAAAAATCTCCAGAATTATACAGTAAAAATGTTTGATATTCAGTATTTTTGTAGTATGTGATAGCCTGTACTAAAATATGTCAGTCACTGTCTGGAACTATGGACCAAATTCATTTTACAGCTCCTCCAGTTTCATATTTTTTGTTGTTTTAGCCTAGAAACGAGGGACTTTAACTTCATAAAATCTCAAAATTTATAACAATTAATTGCTTGATTTTAAATATGGGTGTAGTCGTCCATAAAATAAATAGTTGTCTAAAAATATTTGTTTTGTAGAAGGGACAGACAAGGGTTACAGATTTTTTACTTGTGGTAAATATAATCCATTAATCTTGTTTTATATGTACTTTGTATTAACACCTTATTTTGAAAACCGGAAGTAGTCGCATATGTATTGTTCTCTAGTCGAGCTGGGCTGTTAGAATGCATTTACCGTATTTGCCGGTAAAAGAGCGCACTACAAATTTAGTGTCGGCTGACTTGACCACGGCGATCCGAGTATCGGCTGGCTTGACCGCAGTCAAGGAAATGAGAATAAAAAAAATGATGTCTCTAAACGCTGCTAGTTATCTATCTATGACAATGGTGTAATGATTCAGATGGACTCCAAGACAAGACGGTGCTCACCCAACTAGCCAATAGGAACGTGGCCCCGCCCATGACACTATTTTCACATTGGGAGAAAAATCCTGAGAGCAAAAAACCTGAATTGAGAGCAAAGACTTAGTTTTTGAGATAAACATTTTCTTGAGGATTTATTTTCACACTGATAGCAAAAAGTGTATATTTTTAAGTTTAAAAAAGTATTTTTAGATTTTAAGAAACACTGAGACTTTTTTCACGCTGGTAGCAAAAAATATATTTTAGAGTTTAAAAAAGTATTTTGAGAGAGATGTTTTGCTATTGGTATGAAAACTTCTCTCAAATATGTCTTTTCTCTCATAAAATGCTTTTTATCAGTGTGACAATTTTTTCTCAAGCATTTATTTACTCTCAGAATATTTATTTTCTCGCATGTAATAAAGACAATTCTAGCTCCATACAACTGCCAGTTGTAAAATTAGACGAGCCCTATCCTGATTGTAATTCAGGTCCCTGAAAAAATGAAACCACCTCCTTTAATACCCTTCCAGTGGTAGCGCAGTTAAAAATCGAGCTAATTTTACGCTTCCTTTTAATCTGTGTATTATCTGACAGTCAAGTATGTAGGCCTGTTTTACGTCCACACTACACCTGGTAACTAGGCTTACTAATTACATTGATGATGTATACTGCCATTAATGTAATTAACAGCAGTTTAAGTTTATGAAAATGAATTTTAAGTCAATGAAAATTAATTTATAGACTTAAACTGCTTTCTAAACCAATCGACCTGACGTTAGTTAAAACGTTAACCTTTGCTTGGAGCCTGCAGTCACCTGCGTTGTACCTTGACCATCTATACAATTACAACAAGGATGAATAATTCAGCAGCAGCAAAGTCCCATGCCAGTTAACGCTAGCCTCAAACAAGGATTACACACTGAAAGCCAATCATTTACTGGCACTGTGGGCGTAATGTGTGATATATGAACCATTTCCAAATAACATTCCTAATTTAGCGTTCAGTCTGTAACGTTAGGCTACTCATGCTCAGACGAAAGCGCGAGAGCGGCGCTCAGCTACTTACAGCGGAGAGTTCATGAAAAATACACAGCAGTCCCGTTGACGTCCTCCGGGTTTTATCCACAAAATTAAGACAATGGAAGTGAAAAATTAACCTCACAAGTTAATTAACACACCGGCGCAGTGGTTCTCTTCAGCTACCTGTTCCTCGCTCACATGATAAGCGCGCTGCCTGGCCCCTCGTGTTGTAGACTAGCGTCAAATCCGACTGACGTTACAGGGCAGAGTATAGACTTCCGGTTATATTTTTGCTAGAATAAAACGATCATTACAGCTAAGTGGGGAAGTCTAAAAGATAAAAGATAGTGTTTAGTTCTTCTTCCCAGTATATGACCCATGTCTTGCAGGCTACTGGTTTAGGTTAGGATTATCCAGCTAGCCGGTGAATAGTCTATAACAGGATAAATCTTTCTTTTTATCTATCTGAATGGCCTTATAGGTGATGGGTATAGGTATATTCTTCACATTTCTATACATACAATATCAGTAGTTATTTAATGTTTATATTTATTATTTAATAAAATAAATATATCAATGTTAATAAAATAAAGATATTAAGAAGTCTATAAATCGATATACATCATTATGCAATTAAGTATATTATATAATATTACAATTTTTCAAATCGCCCTGATCTATGCCAGATTTTGGAATTTAATATATTTGGGATTTGTATTGTAGCCTATACTAATTACATTTGCACTCTTCATACTTTCTATTGCAACTAATGGACAGCAATTTCCCTCAGTATAAATAAAGCTTTATTATCTATGACAATACTGACAGAATGTACGATTTTCCATGTTTTCTATACAATCGTCAAGTTTTGGTTATTTGTACAACATGCTGTACATAATTACTCAGTGGCAAAGCCTGGATGTGATTAAATGAGATTCCCTGGAAAAATGTGATTATATAAATTATTCAGAGAGGGAGGAACTGATCGGGCAACAACAGTAAAACATTTTTTAATTAAATTATTAAATTATAATATTGCTTGCAATGATCCATACAATTGTAATTTGTAAAACTTCTGATTACATTACAGATTAGGCCCTCTGTCACAATCAGATATAGCAACAATTGCCATCAAAAGAGCAAGCATTTTAATATCCACAGGCAGCTGCAGTACATGCATTCCAATAGGTACATTTAAACACAGATTTAAAGATAAACAAATGTAAAACTAGGATGGTTTTTAATCCTGCAGTGTTGTCTGTGGCCTGCTGTGAAAAGCCACTGGGGCTTCAGTGAATTCAGCCAATCACAGGTCAGCCTTTGTTGAATCAATACTTTACTTATCTACCACATTAATGTCATGTCTTTGAATTGGAATGGGGCCTTTCCCAGCAAATATTGATACATTCAATTATAAATGACAGTTAGTTGTAGCCCTAAAAGTAACACTGAGAGATACAACAGTGTCATAGATGGATATGATTTTATGTTGCTGAATATATCTTTGATCAATATTAGAACAATGTGTGGCCCATGTCATTCAATTCAATTCAATTCAATTTTATTTATAGTATCAATTCATAACAAGAGTTATCTCAAGACACTTTACAGATAGAGTAGGTCAAGACCATACTCCAGAATTTACAAGGACCCAACAGTTCTAGTAGTTCCCTCCAGAGCAAGCAACAGTGCAACAGTGGCGAGGAAAAACTCCCTTTTAGGAAGAAACCTCGGACAGACCCAGGCTCTTGGTAGGCGGTGTCTGACGACTGGTTGGGGTTAGAATGAAGAGTGGCAATAACAGCCACAGAAAAGATAACAGTTTGTAGTAGTTCTTTGTAGTAGTTCATGGCTTAGCAGGGAATTGTGCGGCATTACAAGGCACAGCAGGACGTAGCAGGATGAACACGGCATCGCAGGATGTGTAGCGGGACCATGGCTACAGCTGCTACCATGATTTTGGAGCCTCCCTGATCCAAGGAAACATGCTGGGGGGAAAAGAACATAAGGACTCCGGGGAATGACTCCCCAGAGCTAGGTTAGTAACAAGCAAGCATTTCTGGGACATGGATGCACACAAATCGAAAGATAGAAGGATAAAAAGATAGAGGAGAGAGGAGCTCAGTGTGTCAAAGGAAGTCCCCCAGCAGTCTAAAACTATTACAGCATAACTGGGAGAGCATAACTAACTAGGAGAGCATGACTAACTAGGAGAGACAGGGTAAAGAGAGCTGCCGGATCGGGCTAGAACTCTCCCCAACCGGATCGGGCTGTATGCCCTGCCTCCCTCTAGTTTTATTATATTATTGATTATATGATAGATAGACGGAGATGGAGACGGTGTCTGCCTCCTGAACCCAAACTGGAACCTGGTTCCACAGGAGAGGAGCCTGATAACTGAACGCTCTGGCTCCCGTTCTACTTTTAGAGACTCTAGGAACCACCAGTAACCCTGCATTCTGGGAGCGCAGTGCTCTTGCAGGGTTGTAAGGTACTATGAGCTCTTTAAGATAAGATGGTGCCTGACCATGAAGAGCTTTGTAGGTGAGAAGAAGGATTTTAAATTCTATTCTGGATTTTACAGGAAGCCAATGCAGAGAAGCTAAAACAGGAGAGATGTGATCTCTTTTCCTGGTTCCTGTCAGAGTCTCAAGGGTGTCTCATCTACACCCTTCAGTCTTTTCAAACACACTCGCTGTAAAGGAGTAAAACATTACAAAACAATTTAACTGGTATGTAAGATGAGTTTGCCATAATATTGGTACAACCATTTTCCTTTCAGTGAAGTCATCAGAATTGATTTGGGGCTCTAGCATTATATTTAAAAAAAAAACATTTGCATATCCACATCGGCACCTGCAGTACATGTGAATTTAAACACCGATTTGAAGAAAATAGACGGAAATCTAGGCTTGTTTTTAATGTTGCGGTATTACTCATGGCCTGCTGTGATAAGCCACTGGGGATTCAGTGACTGTTCAGTACCCAGAAAGCTGAGAGCAATGAGATCATTATTAAAACTTCAGAGGAGCCAAAAGGCCAATTCAATTAACTATCCAGATTACTCAGTGCCTTGGATAAATGTTGGCATATGAGCTAACAGTTAAGAAAGACACAGACCTATCAGATTGTTTAAGAAGGCCAGCTCTGTCCAGGGATGCCCGGCACCAGTGGAGGTGGAGGAAGAAAGGATAATGATGGTCAAGTTATCGTCCCATATGGAGAACATGTCCCACCCCATCCATGACACACTGACAGCATTGAGCAGCTTCTTCGGCAACAGGCTAATTCACTCCTGATGTTTGAAGGAGAGATACCGCTGTTCTTCCATTTTCCTGCAGCTGCTGCTAGCCAATTTTACAATCAACATTGCTCCAAGTAGACTGCATATAACAACTGACAACTCTCTCATGTGCAATATGATTGTTTACTTAACTGTGCAATATCAATACTCCCTCTGCGCAATACTGTAAATATTCTCCTTTCCTTATACAGTACATTTGAATCACAGACTGTATCTAAAGAGATTTAAATACACTCATACTGCCATCTACTGGTGAGAGGGTGAACACTAAATGTCTGCAACTTATGCACCTTTTTTATACAAACTATGCTATGCACACGAAATAATTATTAGGTTAAATTATATTTCGAACCATTTCTCAACAATGCATTCCTTACTCAAAGATTCGGCTGCTGTGTACATGGATAAATGCACAATATTATACCGCATCATGTAGCCTAAAATCAACTAGTGTTGCTAAAATACTTCCATTGGTCCAGATCTATCTATCTATCTATCTATCTATCTATCTATCTATCTATCTATCTATCTATCTATCTATCTATCTATCTATCTATCTATCTATCTATCTATCTATCTATCTTTACTTTCTGGGCTTTTATTTTGACATACTTTGGGGGTAAATCTTTCAAGCACTTTTTTTTTTCTCCTCAAAGCTACTCTGTAATTTTAAAACTCCTTAAATATTATACAATGCTTTTAACTACGAGATGTTCTCTCTGGTTGTGGAAAGCTGGACCTTACGAGATGCACTTGAAGGCAACATGAACTCGAGGCAGCAGAGACGGTGTCTTTGAAGTTGAGTTAGCCGGCTAAAGTTAAATCTGCCTTCTGAGGTAGGCTAAATATTGCAAAAAACGTTTTTGTATAATTACAGTTTATGTTACTGCCTATACATGGGTCAAAGTTAATCGTTTGGTAAAGTAATTACCTTTTTAAACCACTAGAACAATACGGTCAGAAGAAGAGAATTTAAGCTAAACCTGTCAAGTTTTCAGTCTGGTTTTGCTAAAGGTCTCGTGTTTTCGTAATTGCGACTACTTCCACAAGTTTTCATGTAGAATGTAACTAGAATGAACTGTGAAAAAAATGCAGTAGGCCTATACGAATATGTAAGTAGGCTAATTGTAAATCCATACTGCTATTTCTCCAAGTCTTTAACTGGATAGTTACATTGTTTCAGACCGTTGTATACTATACCACATCGAAATGCTATCAGTTCCCCATGTTAACCAGCAAAGACATTCTTTCAAATAAATCACAGATAACCGAAACTTTTACAAAGTAAATTATGTCACATCTTTTAAGAAAGCAAACACGAGCGTTAGTAGCCTACAAATGACCATCATAAAAAGTGATCCTGTTAGTTTTTTTTATGTGCTCTGTTACAATGTGGTACCAACAATAAATGTCTCCCAGCAGGCCTAGGTTGCTATTGCATTGTAGATTAGATAACATTTAACGTTATTGTCAATGCACATAAACAGGTAATAATATTAGTTAGTCGATCAATGGATGAGTCCATAGCTAAAAACTTACTTGAATGTGAATGTTTGTTGCTTTGTCTGTCAGTTGGAAGAGTGTTCCAGATATACGAGACTCTAACAAGACACCCCTAGTGGCCACATTGTTTTGGCACAGAGCTTGTTGATGAGATGCTTGTAATATTCTGTAATAAAAACATTAAGTAATAACAGAAATATGTAGTGACAAAAATTACGTTTAGGGATAGCATAACCATCTGTTATGTAACATTTCCTTTCATTAAAGTTGGTGTACCAGTGTTAGACCAATATAAAACTATGTAGTCAAGAATGCTGTATGTAATTTCTTTTCTTAATTATGCACTTTCCTCTTTCTGTTCAACAGACCCATGAGCGACTGTGAGGAGACCGACTTATTATGGGAGTCTTGGGGCTGGACAGCTGGGAAAGAAAAAAGAAAAAATGCCTCCAAAAAGGACAAACAATGCCTAAAACCCCAAAACAACATAACCATAAAAACAGATGAGCACATCCAGAAAAAAAAGAAAAAGAAACATTTAAAATTCAAAGAAGCAATTGATGGAAGGAAAGAAAAGAAAAAAGAAAAGAAGAAAAAGAGATTGGCTTTGGAACTAGATGATAATTTAATATTTACACAGGGCAGTGGGTCACAAGCAAAATCTACTGTGAAGCCCGAAACATTGAATCCACACAGTTATAACAAGCCAACACCTGACCAAGACTCCAAGAAGAAAACTAAAAGAAAAAAGAAAGTGGCGTTTGATTTATCACCAGGCTATATCTGTATCAAACGTCCTAAATGTGTCTCTTCATCTCAGCAATCTCGCAAAGAGAGCATCCTCTTCGAGAATGAAGCAGTGAGAGACAGTGAGAGCTGTTCACAGGTCACAGTGACAGGACACAGCCAGGGTCAAAGACATGCTGATGAATCTCAATGCACTAATGACAGCCAGGACCTGTTTATCACCCAGAAGACATTCAGCGCTCCGCCCCCCGAACCTTCCAGTGGTGAAGCCAGTGACGAAGCTGTTACTACAAGTCCTCAAACGTTAACACCAAGAGACAAGCTGCACACATCTATGACATGGATAAACCAACACCTTAAAGGATGTCCACAAGACTCAGATTCTTATCAGCATCACAGAAAGACAAAAGAACATCTGCATAAACCAAAGACAGTACAGGTACTTCTCACAGAAGAAGAAGAGGAAGAAGAGCATCCTAAGAAGAAATCATCCTTTCAGACACAGAGGAAGTTAAATGCAGACCTTACTGGGAAGAAAAAACGACCGCACCCTGCACACGTGACTGCATACCTGGATGACCCAATTGATAGAAACTCCCCCATGGATTCTGCGAAGTCAAAGAAACATTCCTGTTCTTCATGTCTGTCAGATGACCCATCAGTGCTTCCAGCTATGTCCATGGAAAGCACTTCTACACAGACAGAAAACTTCTTCACCACTGAACTCTCCTCCTACCTGAACTTCTGCCAAAAAAATAGAGTGACTGTACACCTTAAGGACTTGAAACCTTTGGACCTAAGCATGCCGCACAGGGCCAGAAAAGACCTTGGGATGTGTTTGTCAGGGAAGTCATTGTCTTTACCAGGAGAGATACAAGGCGTCAACTACAAAGAGCCCAACCTGCATCCATCTTGCTCTTCAGACATGAAAAATGTGGAGACAAAGAAAGGCCCTTCTGGTCGACATACTTGGTCTTCAAGCACACAAGGTAAAAGTGCAACAATTGTGAGCCCCAAGTCAGAGTCTGCAGACACAACAACCTCCAGCGAGGATGAGCCCCTCTGTCGCACTGGCAAGCTAGACCTGACCCAGGTGATACCACATGACTCTCTCGCACCTTGTATATTTATGTTTTGCACAATTTACAAATATCACATCTGTTTAATTACTTTTCTTTTAGGAATTTAGTCACTCATTTTTGTCAAAGATAGTTTACAGAGGAGAAAAAAATTAAATGCATCTTGAAATTGCAGGGCTGTATTTGTTTCTGTCAATTATTTTATAAGTCGCTATAATGTACAAAAAGTATCTGACCTGAAAACCACTTGGCACAACATGCAAAACTGTCAAAAACCTAACCAATATTTATACACTGATCTGAAGGGATGAGCCTGGCAACATTCTATATTTTTCGTACTGTAACAAATACCATGAAATAATCCCACCAAAACCAACAATTAGTTGAGCCTACTCATAAGCATTGTGTTTGTATTCAAAGTCAACGTATCCACATTTCTTATGCCTTGCGCTATTGTTGTCCTATTAAAAACACAAATGAGCTGCACTGTTGCTCTGGGTGACATGTTCCTTCATTACCATAAAAACACAACCTGTAGTTTATTCCCACTCAATCCCACATACACTGTGCTGCTCCTGTACAGTAACTGGCTAGTAAACCAAATGTTTTAAACCTTCACTCACATCAAGTCTACAAACTCTCACATTTTGCGCCATATTTACCTTCATAGTAAAAGGGAAATAGTGGTCTGTGTGCCAAATCCATCCCTATTATTAAAATATGTGGCCCCTTGATGAAAGCTTAAGCTTCCTTTTTATAGTTTGTGTCAAAACGTTTACATGATTCTTCATAAATCTGCTATAGGTAACAATTACAAATACATAGCTCATGTAAATTCAAATAAACATGACCCATTTATGTCTCAAAACACAAATAGGGGGCAGTCTAGCACAAACCTGTGTGTGTGTGTGTGTGTGTGTGTGTGTGTGTGTGTGTGTGTGTGTGTGTGTGTGTGTGTGTGTGTGTGTGTGTGTCCCTCTATGTGCCTGATCGCGTCTCACTCTAGAAACAGCTAAAAAGTCAAGACGGCCAAAATCACCATAAGCCTAGGTATTTTATTTTAAAATGTGTATTACTTTGTAAAGTATCCGACTGCGTTGGGGCATTCCTGTGTTTGATTACCAACCTGGTTTGGCACATTCAAGTGCTCAGGAAATAGAGGAGACGCCAAAACGATGGCTGTAGCCCATGGGAGTTCCGCTCCTGATTGCAGCCAGTGTGAATAGACAGATTGGATAACATGGGAGGCAAAATGAAAAAACTGCGTTTGCAGCCAGTGTGTCCCTGACGTAACAGAAATAGGGTGCTGCAAAAAGAATTGTATAGGGCAACAATGACATTTTTTTACTAAACCATAAATGATCATCATGTATTGTGTCTAGCGTTGAAGTGCAATACATAACATTTGCATCTATAAGTCATTATTTTGCTATATGAGTATTAACGTAAGTTTCTGTAATTGCGTTAGTACTCACTTATGGGGTAAATGACCTCTGCTCTTAGACATAATTTTGACATAATCCTTAAACAATCAGTTTAAAAAAAACAACTACAACTGCCCCTATAAAATTGTTTGCCATCCATAGAACAATGCTAAAAAACAGGGTAGAAAGGTCGGAATGTACATACTAATTGTGTTTTTGTCTTTTCCCTTATCTTTTATACTGTGTTGCCTGCTAATCCATGGCAAAAAAACATTTTTGTGTTAGAATAATTTCCAAATAAGATAATTCAAGTGCACATTATGCCACTGTTCAGTAACAAAAGGACTTTTTGTTTAACTTCAGGTCAGGGCAGTCCAGATGAGACTTAATGAGTCCTTCTTTTTCAAGACAAAAGGAGAAGGACATTCACCCAGACCAGAGTCTCCACTGATGAAACTTGCTCAAGGTAGAGAGGTGAAAAGCAGGAAGGGCCACTGACATCATATAAAAGGATGGAAATAGAGGTCTCCTGACACTTACCTGCAGTCGGGAGCTGCCACAATTCAGTCATCTTTAACAATAAGAGAAAGGAAATTCTGTTCAAGAATGAACATCTGAAGAAAAATCTAAAAATATTCATAATATAAATGACTTGATGCATTTGTCCAGTTTAAATTTTCAACTTAGACTTTCCTATAATGTTAGTGTTTTAAGTGCATAGATATTGTGCATTACTTCGAGTTCAGTTATGTTCGTTGTCTGTTCCATATGAAAGCAAGTCTTATTAATGCATGTTTATTTATTGTGTAGAACCTATGGTTTACTTACTGTACAATCTTTAAGATATATTGTCTGAGTTTTAAGTGTTTTTCTAAAATTACACTATACACTAGAAATCCATGGTTGCCATCAAAATTGACCTGTTTTAACAGTAAGAATTATTTTTTGTTGCATTCAATTTTCTTCATCCTGCCCGATCTAGTTTTGTCTTGTGTTCTGCAATGTGTCCATTTCCTTATCTCAATCACAATGTATATTATTGTGTAACAGCAGAACTTCATTCTAGTGATTGTAGAGAAAGCAACCTTTTCTGCTATTAAATTCCATTTTAGCTGTGCTTGTAATGTGCTAATTGAAGTCAACCATCCATTTTTACCTTTTATTAACCAACAAACAAAATGGGTGCAGAAATGGAAGGCACATCATCAACAGATAATTTTAAGTGTCTTAGTTGTGTCTAAAAAGTCCCTATCAGAGGTGGAAGAAGACTTAGACAGGGATGGTGACCGGCAGCAACAGGTTGTAGAAACAAACTGTTGCTGCTCAGGCTGCCCTGAGGGAAGTTCTCATCCACTGCAGCAGAGCAGAACAAACCACAGAGCAACACGATTAGGAACAGTCCCACCATCATGGACAGGGAGAACATACTTGCAGATTAGGCATTATATGTACATAAATACCTGAGGTGATATATTACATGTAGTTTTAGCCAGGTAGCTAGAATTCAGAATAGGTTCTCACTGTTGCAACACAAAGCATTTGGCCTGAGCAGGATCCAATCACAGTGTTACATAAGTATGTCTCATTCAGTCCGACAGCCTTTAAAACACAACCTTGAGTCGGTTTGCTTGGGTGAACCAAAGGTGGCGTGATGGAGTTTTTACCCGTGTTGGTGTGGTTGATGTATCTGTGTCTTTATGTATGAGTTTAGCCTCCTAAGGGATCATGTTGGGGATGCCGTCAATTATAGGATAGGCAATACCAAGCTCCTCGATCATCTCATTGGTCAGTCGTGGTCAAAAGTTTTGAGAATGACACAAGGATTGGATTTCACAAAGTTATCTCATTCCGTGTTTGTAGATATTTTTGTCAGATGTTACTACGATATTCTAAAGTATAATCACAAGCATTTCCTAAACGTCAAAGGCTTTTATTGACAATTACATTTAGTTTATGCAAAGAGTCAATATTTGCAGTGTTGACCCTTCTTTTTCAAGACCTCTGCAAATCGCCCTGGCATGCTGCCAATGAACGTCTGGGCCACATCCTGACTACCGGCAGTCCCTTCTTGCATAATCAATTCTCCAAGGTTGTCGGAATTTGTGGGTTTTTGTTTGTCCACCCACCTCTTGAAGATTGACCACAAGTTCTCAATGGGATTAAGGTCTGGGGAGTTGAATGTTGATGTTTTGTTCCTCAAGCCACTTAGTTATCACTTTGGCCTTATGGCAAGGTGGTCCATCATGCTGGAAAAGACATTGTTTGTCCACAAGCTGTTTTTAGATGGTTGGGAGAAGTTGCTCTCGGAGGATGTTTTGGTACCATTCTTTATTCATAGCTGTGTTTTTAGGCAAAATTGTGAGTGAGCCCACTTCCTTTGGCTGAGAAGCAACACCACACATGAATGGTCTCAGGATGCTTTACTGTTGGCATGACACAGGACTGATGGTAGCGCCATGGTTAACAGAGGAAGAACAATGATTTCAAACACCACCCTCCTTTTAAAGCTTCCAATCTGTTATTCTAACTCAACTAGCATGACAGAGTGATTTCAAGCCTGGTCCTCATCAACACTTTCATCTGTGTTAAAAAGATAGTCACTGACATGATTTCAGCTGGTCCTTTAGTGGCGGGGCTAAAATGCAGTGGAAATGTTTTTTAAGATTAAGTTCATTTTTATTGAAAGGAGGGAATTTGCAATTAATTGCAGTTCATCTGATCACTCTACATAACATTCTGGAGTACATGCAAATTGCCATCATAAAAATTGAGGCGGCAGACTTTGTAAAAATTAATATTTGTGTCATTCTCAAAACTTTTGACCACGACTGTACCTAGTCTTGTGACAAAAGCAACATAATTCTTCTATGATGCACATCACTTCCAATAATGCTTTGATGTTTTCAAAACTATGTTATATATTTCAGTGTGTAACATTTACATAACATGCTGCAACTTTCCCATGGTCACATAATAAATCCTGATACATGTTACCAAAAGTGGCCTTACAATAGTATTTTAATAGGTTGAATTTGGTAATGGTTGCCAAATGTGGCGATCCCATTTTGATTGATCAATTTATGTGTTTTAAGTAAGAATACCCCACAGTATTTATATACATGGTCACCTATTTATTTTTGCTGGAAATACAATTAAGGTCTATGTTTTACATGGACAATCTTACATTCATTTAAGAAATGTTTGTGTGTACTGTAGTAGCCTACACATACATGACAGTAAGGTTAAATTATATGAATGAATTTAATATGGAACCTTGGGCTAATTTAATCATCATTCTCCAGTCACATTACATTGTCACTCATGTGAAATTTTACATAAATACCATTAAGTTAAAACACATTAATCCTCAGTAGATACTGAGCCCGCACAACACCAAAAAGCTTTATATTTAATGTCAACGAAAACATACTGTAACATATTGAAAATTACTATCTGCATTTAATACAGCACACATCTGAATAATGTCATAAGACATGCCTTTTTAAACTAACTAGTGACGTGTGGTGACATCAGTGCTTCGGCTCAAACGTTGTCGGTAAAGTTAGAAAGACATTCACCGATTCAAACTTCCAAGACCAATTACTCTATAGCAAAATGTTAAATCACAAACGACGCATCTTTCTTACAATAGTAAGGTTAATGAGCTACCGACTCACTTTCATCCAAACGAGACGTCCCTCAACCTGGAAAAACATTGGTCTTTACGAGCAGCCGGTGAAGAGACGAGTGCTTAGGAACAATCTACAAATTCAAACAGAAAAAAGATGAAAAATATTCATTAATTTAATGATTAAAAAAGTACTATCTACAAACTTATCTCAATTATTACTGGTCTACTGGCAGTTGTACTACAGCACCTACCTTTAAAAAAATAAGCATATTATAATATTAATTTTAGTGAATTTGGTTTTGCCAAAACCATTTAATGTGTCAAATAAACGAGGATTCAGGTCCCCAAAAGTAATACACACACAGAAGGCCCCCTGCTGGTTGTACTACAGCACGCACTTCACAAAAATAGGCATATGCATGATTTTGTGGGATTTCTTTTGCCCAAAACCTTCAATAAATGTCATGAAGCTTAATGTCTTCAAATGGACTTCACACATAGCAGGCCCCCTGCTGGTTGTACTACACCACTTAATTTTCAAAAATAGGCATATGCATAATTTGAGACTTTTTATTGCTAAAAAACGTAATAATTCCATAGATAATTGTTTGCATACTTACAGTAGCTGCTCAGAAATGGTTGAACCAAAACCATAGTACTTAAAAATTTAACATGCATACTTTTGCGGTATATTTATCTTAAGAATATTTTGTTACATAGAATATCTGACAATACATGGAAGGTGGTTCTACTACAACAAATACGTAAAGTTTTTATATAAAGAAACAAGTTAGATCTATCATGAAGACAGCATCTTGTACACAATCAATTGCATGACAAAAACCAAACTGGTGACATCTTTCTGAAAGGTGTGGGACACACTAAATGTTGAAACATGATTTGACATTTAGAAAGTAAAAAATGTTACCTAAAATTGTATGCAAACTGAAACAAAAAAAGTTGGAACAAACTTAAATCTCACACATTCATTCATAATGACCACATCCACAATGTTAGTTTTCACACAAATTCAGATCTGTATTAACTAAGTGAATAATGGGAAAAAAACTAATTGTATAACTTTTGTCTACTTTGTCTGGGTGTGTTTAATGTTCCCTTATATGCAGTTTGTGTACAATTACCATTGTGGTAGTAGTTTACATTTCGGATCCTGTAGTTATCCAGACCTAAACCCCAAACTCACCTACATCCTTTTTAGCTAGGGCTGTTACACAAGGGTACAAGCGGCCAAAATGGGTTTCCTGGGTGGCTGGCGTCTCCCTTAGAGATAGGGTGAGAAGCTCAGTCATCCGAGAGGGGCTCGGAGTAGAGCCGCTGCTCCTTCGCGTCGAAAGGAGCCAATTGAGGTGGTTCGGGCATCTGGTGAGGATGCCTCCTGGGCGCCTCCCTAGGGAGGTGTTTCAGGCACGTCCAGCTGGGAGGAGGCCTCGGGGAAGACCCAGGACTAGGTGGAGAGATTATATCTCCAACCTGGCCTGGGAACGCCTCGGGATCCCCCAGTCGGAGCTGGTTGATGTGGCTCGGGAAAGGGAAGTTTGGGGTCCCCTACTGGAGCTGCTGCCCCCGCGACCCGATACCGGATAAGCGGATGAAGATAGATGGATGGATGTTACACAACACACAATCCCAAGGGGTATTTTTGTTTGGCATTTGCTGTCATTCCAAGGCACTGCGTGTGAAACCATCTTGTGCAAGTTCTACACTGAATCTATAAGAAAATGTAAACATAAGAAAACCGGTGATGTATACAATTAGACATTTGATTACTTTAATGTTGTCTCTGGAATTTTACTCCAGATTATCACAATATTATCCAGTATTCAGATTATGTCTTGATGTTTTAAATCAAATAAAAAATAAGTCTCACCCAAACATCTCCAGCAAGTTTGGGCAGCTCCTTATTTCCACAGAAGGAACAGAACTCAGCCTTGGAAACTAAAAGAATACAACAAGTATTACTGTTAAATTTGTAGTAAGTGTTTAACATTAAATATTCTGAAAGATATCTGATGCTCTAAGAAATTCTTTTGCCATTAGTCTTCTTTGATTTTTAAGACACTCGTTTCATGAGTCAATCTGAAACAACTGGCATCTTTGGAAACTCTTCTAAACTGAAGGGTCGACACTTGAAAAGGACCGTATTTCACTTAGATTTATTTTGACCAGTTGAACAGGTACCAGTGTAACAAAAGGTGAACCGGTAAAAACCCTTGCCGTGTAGAGCGTGTGCATGGGAAGGTAATAAGATGGGTACACGGGAGACAGCCACACCTTTGCTGGGTTAGCGCGACACCTCCCACTCGATCTTTATGTGGAGATACCCGGAAAGATTGCACTTTCAGGTGGGCTGGTCTCCGACTTCCATCTTCCACCAGTACAAGGACCACAAGGCACCAAATGTCCCGATGCAGTATGGTACTTGGTTCAGGATCTCTGGCACCAGGTTTTAGACTTCTCACCGTAATGCTGGAACTTAGAGACCTTCACATAAACATCTTGAATGACATTCCTGGAATCAGGATTCACACCGATGACTCTTGCTGGCCTGAACTGCCCTCAACGCGTTTTGGTCGCAAAGCCAAACTATGTCTCCAAAGGGTAGGTTACAAGCAGCCGAAATGGGTTTCCTCAGGAGGGTGGCTGGCGTCTCCCTAAGAGATAGGGTGAGAAGCTCAGTCATCTGAGAGGAGCTCGGAGTAGAGCCGCTGATCCTTTGCGTTGAAAGGAGCCAGTTGAGGTGGTTCAGGCATCTGGTGTGGATGCCTCCTGGGCGCCTCCCTAGTGAGGTGTTCCAGGCACGTCCAGCCGGGAGGAGGCCTCGGGGAAGACCCAGGACTAGGTGGAGAGATTATATCTCCAACCTGGCCTGGGAATGCCTCGGGATCCCAGGAACTCACTGACGGTAAGGCCTTCTACATTGCCAAGACTTCGGAGAGCCCTGTTTGTGACTGACAGGAGCTTTGGTGGCCCCGTTTTGGTGAGGTGAATTGGCCGGGAGGATTTTCCACATCCATTTGTCTAATTTCTGGCAGCATACTCTTCAAGTGACTCTTTGTTCTGTCAATTCAGGTAAATGTACATCTTTCAGGATGGCTTTTGCTCCAATAAAGTTTGTACCAGGATCAAAGCAGATTTTCTGGGGATGGCCTCTGACAGTGGTGAACCTCTGGTAGGTAAGCAGTAAACTCTGTTGATGGTGTGTTTACTAGCTCAACATGGATGGCTCAGCTAGACATACAGCAAAATACGATGCCCCATGCTTTCATGGTTACTCTTTCCTTGACATCATCCTTCACATGGTAAGGGCCAAACAGGTCAATGGATGAGAACTCGAATGGTGCAGCAGGACTTGACCTCTCTTCAGGTAATTTTCCCATTATTTGCTTGCAGGTTCTTGCTTTTGTTTTCTTGCACTTGTCAAATTTGGGCATTAATTTATCCTCTGATGACCCACGCCTTCTTCCTCATCCGGAGCAGGGTTCCTGCCACTGTCCCTTGCTGTGTGCTTCTCTGGCTAGCAGGGTGGATAACCAGGCTTGTAATGGTAGAAGAGGAACAGCTTTGTGGTCTTCTTTGAAGGTTTGGATTCTGCCACCACAAACTAGAAGTCCACTTGTCTGGTCTCTGTAGATGACTAGTCTGTTGTGGTGCTTGGGAAGTTGACGCCCTCTTGTGCTGCTAGGCAAAGTTCTCGGAACACATCTTGAGGATAGCACCGCCTCCAATTTTCTTGGTCTTGGTACACAGGAACCTTTTACCAGCTCTCCAGATCCACGCCACAGTCCCAACCAGCCTCCTCAGGTTGCTGAAACACCTTTCGTCGACTGGCTGTCAGACTGTTAGTGGTCTTCTGGACTCTACCTGGGCTGAATCATGTGCTGTCTTCAGGCAACTTCTGGCAAGTACTGTTACAAATGTCTGGATCTTTGCACTTTGTCTCGAGCTTGGGCTGCAAAGTCTCTGGCTACTCATCAAGAAGTTGGAGAAACTTTGGCCCCGACTGCCAGTCTTCAGTTAAGGTATCTGGACTGGCCCCTCTGGTGATGAGGTCTGCAATGTTTGCTGGCCCTGGTATCCACCACCAATCTTGGACGTAAATGTTGCTCTGGATCTCGCCATCACAGTTTGTGAAGATGGTCTGGTAGCCATAACTCACATTGTATTGCGCTCGTGACAGTCTGACTGCCGAAAATTTGGTACCATTTTGATAGTGTCACTGTAAGTCTGAGGAGGGCTGAGAGACAACTCTGCACATCTCAGCTTTCACAGGATCACTTTTGTGGACAAGAGGTGCCAGGTTGGCTTTGGATTCGACCAGTTTCACAATGACAGGTTCAGACTGAACAGACTGGTTCTTGGTTGTTCTTCGAGAACTAGAGTTGCAGAGATGCATGAACGTCTTGCTTGGTTGGAGGTCAAGCATAGACTATCTACTTAGTACATTTTCATGGAATTATTAATACTGGGATTCCTAAATTTCTTCATGATAATATAACTTATTGCTCAGATATGCATTCACATTATACAAGAGGGGTGAATAGTCGACAGATTTCTTTACCACTACCTAAATCTGACTGTATGAAGAGGACTGTGTTTTATAGGTCAGTTGTATATTGGAACAATCTTCCAGTTGGGATTCGGGACAACGAGGGAAAAAAGGGTTTTAAAAAAAGACTTAGACTACATTTGTTTTCGATATCATAATATTATCTGGATTGGTTGAGTGAGGTTGTATCATGTGCTATATTATTCTTTATTATATTTAGTTTGTTAGTATTTTTTGCATTGTCAATTTTGTTTGTGAATTTATATATGATACATTTGTGAGTAATTTTGGTTGTATTTATTGTCTTTTGGATGTATTGTTTGGACCCCAGGAAGACTAGCTGTCGTCTTGGCGTCAGCTAATGGGGATCCTTTTAAAATAAACAAATAAACATATAAACACCATGGCAGCAGCGAACATACATCACCACGCCGACTGCGTGTTCACTGCCAGAGAAAGTTATGGCACTGGGCAGAGATCTGGTGGAGGCAGGGATCTGGCAAAGCAAATTTGGCTCAGGTCAGCATATCCCAATAGCTTTATAGCATCTTCTCGTACACCTTCGGACAAGGAAGCGCCCCATGTGTACTTTGGCTTCTTGGAAAGCTCTACTGACCAAGATGGCACCCTTTTGCTTGACAGGAGTCACAAGGTCGAGTGGGTCGTACAGGCCAGAGACTTGGCTTAGCAGCTCTCTTCTGGTGAGTAGATAAAGATTTTGATTTCTAACTTCTCCTCTGAGCAGGTCTTGACCAGGGCACATTTTCCCTCCTTGAAAAGTTCACTGCAACCATGACATGGATCTTGTCATCGATGGTGTAACCAAGGCCAAGGGCTTTGTCTTCATCTTCTGTCAGCTGGTTTGGCAGGATCATAGTCTTTGGCTGTGTTCTGGGCATCCCACTCTTGGATTCTTTTCACCCACTTTGGAGTTGACCCAGGGCTTCATGTAGAATCCTCCAGCTTTCAAGATCTGCTCGATGTTGGCTGTGAGGCATGTCAGATGTCAAGGTCGTTGTGCAAAGTCAGGATGTTGTTGACGTAGGCATCTTCCAGCACTTTCCTTCATTCATCTCATGGACGTGCAGTGTCCAGTGTCCATCTTCCACTCAGGTTTGACAGCTGCTTCTCAGTTCTGAGGAATGTTGCTTCTGCTTTCTTGTTTGGCAGGGTTGCTGGATCTTCTGCCCACAGATACTTGGCGTGCTAGTGTGCTTCGGTGCTGCTGTATCCCCAGTTGTGTACGTCAGGCCATTTCTCATGATCTCCATCTCCCTTTCTTCTGCAAGCGTCATTTCTTTACCCCTTGGCTGGCAGTTCCCGCAGCAACACCCTGCACATCTTGGCTGGCTTGTGGCTCTGATGCTGTCCCATGTCCACCACTTAAGAAAGTCTCTGCTGCTGGTGGCTTTGCTAGACTGGGTCTTGGGGTGGTCAGGATACTGGCAGGAAGCTGGGTCTGTAGTAAACTCTTGACATTTGAATGCGATATTGCAGAAAGCGTTGTGACACTGCTGCGCTAGCTCAGGTGCAAGTTTGGAGAGGAATTCTTCCTGGGTCTTGGTGCATCTTCTCCCCTCAGGTTTTACTGGACTGGACTTTGGTCTTTGGGACAGATGTCTGGGCAGGGGACAGAGAAGGTAGTGGTGTTGTCTCTGCACTCTGAATTCCTGCATAAGTAGTTTGTCTGCAGGGTTCATTGTGGATTTTGAGGCACCTCTTGCAGGCTCCGAGCTGTTGCACTACATCCATCTTCTCCTGGAGCTTTGTGGTTGTTCTAAACCTTCTGCAGATGGAGTTCTCTTTTGTACTTTGGGTCTCCGCACATGATGCCTGATTCAATACTGGATTTGGTTATCTTTGTTCAGGCACACTTGTTTGAAACCTGTCTTCTCCTTGGCAGGGTCGATGTCTCAGCTGCTCTAACTGCTCATGTCAGCAGCGTGGGTAAGCCAGTCTTTCAGGGATCCTGGCAGTTTGACAGAGATAGACTTCATCACTAGTGGGTTTTTTCCTCCATCTGTAGTACTCACGCTGATTGCCGGTAAACTTTGGTAAAGCTGTGGCTTTGAGCTTTATAGCTGCGCTGTGACAGGTACTCTGTTGGTGTCCTCTTTAATTCTTGCTACTCTGATCAGGGCGGCTTTCCAACACCAGCTTGGGAAGGAGGGTTTCGAGCTCTGTTAATCAACGATTGAAGTCTTGCTTCAAAGCTAGTGGAGCCCAACGGTTCCAGGTCTAGTGCGCTTCTTTGGCTTTGTGCACCAGCCTCTCTACATGGTTGAGCATAAAGTCATATGCCACCAGGGGTGTGTCAGGCTGAGTGGAAGAGACGTTCTTGCACCCTGCAGCTTTTAGAGCGAGGGTGTGATGCCTCTTACCAAATGAGACCCGTAGGGTCTCTTGTATTAGGTGCTGTACTTTTTACTTTTGCTCACACTCTCTTTCTTCGAGGTCAGCTCTTTGCTGGTTGCTTAACTCAGGTGCACCCTCTGCATTAGTCTCCTTGCACTGCGCAATGTAAGCAGCCTCAATCTCCTCATTTACATCAATAACTTTGGAGCCCTCTACTGTGAGTCTTTTGATTCCATCTTGTAGTTCCTCTACAGACATCTCCATGTAGTTCCTCATTATATTGTTGGTAAGTCGGGAAAAAAAAGTCTCTTTACTGTTATCTCCGTTTTCAGCTCTTTGAGTCACTTTGACTCGGCCATGTTGTTTTCTTGGCTGTTGGACGGACAGGTATTTGGTTTCCTCCAGGCCCTCAGGTGGATCTTCCCCCTCTTTGTGGTGGGCTTTTGTGGAGTCTTCACTAGTCAAGGCTGGTGTTATACCCCTACTGGTTTCCACACCAACTGGTTTCCCTATGTTGTGTTCAACTAACAGCTGCCGTTGTGGCCGGCCTTTGTCACACAATCAAAAACATAATCCTGGCGATTTTCAATTCGTTTCCCAAATCTACTGCCATGAAAATTTTTGTCTAAGTAAGCTCCACATCACAGCCACCTACAAAAAAATGAAAAGGTATAAAAACAATATAATCATTCAAGTTCGGATCGAGCTGGTTTCAATCTTGTGGCAAAAATGCATAAATAACACACAAGCCTGTTCATCGAATTGAGCTACCAGTTTCTCATTGTCAAGTGTTCTTCTAAACAAGTGCCCACACTTGAAAAGGAACAGACTTTGGATTTCACTCAGAAAGATTTATTTTGACCAGTTGAACAGATACCAGTGTAAAAAAAGGAAAACAAGTCAACAGGTGAAAAACCTTTACATACAAAAGAAATTAAAAGCATTTTGATTAAACAGGTATTTTTCCCAACACAGATCAACGTACACACATACATATATATATATATATATATATATATATATATATATATATATATATATATATCAAAGTACACACACACACACACACTTTACTAGACTTTATAGATTAATTCCTATTTTCCTTTAACCATGTAAAAGGTATAAAAATCTGCAACGTTAACACATTTAGTACATTAAATACCAAACAGATAAAGAACCAAAATGAGAGTCCATGTGAGCTTACCAATAGCCTGTCACGACAAAAAGCCCTAGCTCCTCATGCTTCTGCCTCCTCTCACTCCGTCGCAAACAAGTCAAATGACCTACTGATTGAACTGGGCGCGAGCTTCTGATTGCCCAATTCAGTTCACCTGGTAGAGCAGGTGCCAGGGCAGTGCACAGTCAGTACAGAGTGCGCGCAGGGTCATCTGCGGTCACGTGCAGGGCGGCGCACAGGAGAAGGTAATGAGATGGGTACCCCACAACTGTTGGCATCTTCCTGAAAGGTGTGGGATATCTTGCCAGGCTTCCACTTGATGTTAACCCAGTCCTCCTTTCCAAGTCTGTTCGGGCGCATCTTCAAATACTGTCCACAGAATGAAAGGAAAATCTATTTTGTTTAAGCTTTGCATCTACTCTATAGCTTTAAAAATGTGTGCGTGTTACCTATCTATTTCCATTAATCTATTTAATATTACCCAAATCTGTGGCCAGCCTTTATGGAGCCCTCAACTTCACAAAAATGTGGCTTGAGAAGGCATAAAGATACTGTTTGAAAAAGTAACATATCAGTAAACCATGCAATCTTCAAGAAACCTATGTCTGCAACAACAGGAAAGATAATAACATAATCAACTTTATTGAGGTAAAACATCAAAGCCACAATAGATACATTTCTTTTGTCAATTACTTTATTTTAACATTCGACTCAAAACTTTAATGATAATGTGAATTTTCACAATCTTGGTTATTAAAGAATGAAAAAAAAAAAACCTTGTTAGAGGATAATTAGGGACCACAAATGAATGTGTGATGATTACAGTGCTTGGTTTGGACAATACTTGGAAGTGATTTGATGAAGGTGACAGATGAAGATATTTAAAAATAAAATAACAATCTTAAAACCAATCTTGAGGTACTAATAGCATACTACAGGATTAACAAAGTTGAGCTAAATAAGAAATAATCTTAATCTTGCACTTTCTGTGAGTTTATTACTTACTAAAATGTTTAAAGTACTTCACCTTTCATTAAAACGTATTAAAATACCTATGTATATTTACTTGATAAGGTTAATGGCATACTGCTTAATGAAGGCAGACAACCATTTAAATGCACATACAGTTCATACTTTTAAAGCAAATAGCACTACATAAATTAGTGTACTCACCACAAACTTCCAGTGCATATTTAGTATAGTAACGAATACAATGGCTCCATCATAGTCATCAAATGTGACCTGACAAAATAAAATAATCATAACATTGGGACTGTAAGTACTGTGTTATTTCTGTATAGAAGCTAAAAAAGAGGGACAAATAATAAATGAGTTACTTACATTTGTCAACCCTTGACTGGCCATCTGCTCTCTTGTGCCATGTAAAATTAGTCCCATTAAATTGTGATTCATGTTTTATAGTTGGCCAGCAGACTCACTTGAGTAGCACCCAATCACCTTTTGGAGAAATTGAAGTTGAAAACTAAATGAGGGGCTAATGTAAAAATATATTCAATAATGCCGCTATCAACATGTCAGAATGGATCAATAATGCAACACCTTTGCTCAAACGTTCTAGCCTTTTCATTTTCAGATAGACTATGTAAACAGATAAACTAATTAGACATAAACAATGTGGGACAATAACAGTTTTAATGATATACGTGCCTCGCCAAAGAACAGTTCATCAGGCCTTAAACTGAGAAATTTGCTGTGCCGCAGGGTGAAATCAAGCTTCTGTTTAGCATATCTCACAACAGCCACAACAACTTCCCTTGGTTTGCATGCAACAACTTCCCTTGGTTTGCATGTCCAAAGGGCATCAATCTACAAGCATACAGTATGAACAAAAATATGTAATCACTTCATACATCATTTGCAAACTCATTAAAATATAAGTTTTGCAAACTCGAGCTGTACAGTTCTAGTGCAGAAAGCTACCATTGAACAAGCCCACCTCATTTTGTATTCATTAATGTGTCACATTATCAAAAATGATGCATTTTTAAAATTTATGTTAATAACGTACAGCATATGTTTATAAGTGAACTACTCAAACTGGGTCGTTGGGTGACTCAATGATGCTTTAAGTGTTTTAATGTTTCCTTAACAATGTCAATATTGCATGTACAGCATACATTTTATTTTAGTGATCAGCAAACAATTACCTCTGTTGCAGGCCAGGATAGTTGACTTGTGAGGTCATTGCTGCTTTTCTTCTCATCCATGCTCCTTTCTAGAGGAGTCAGTGATTGTTTGTGGGTTGACTAGCTCTCTTTGGAACTAGAACTGATTTTGGAGAAGTGTAAAATTTGGAGCTAGCGGTGTTTGGTTTTTTTTTTTAACTGCTTTTTTTGCCCAACCCTCATGAGATTGGTGGATGTCTGGTAGCATTGGTTTAAGTAATAACTGCTCGGAGAAGTTATGACACATGATGTGTTCTCCCATGTAGAAAGCCAAACATCTTCCTCACAAAGGTCACCTCTGCTTTTTCAGAATAGAATGTTTGACTATTCCAAACCATTGCTCCACATGGCAGTTTGTGTCCCTTGTTTTACTTGGGCCAAAGTTGTCATCTTCTTTGTCAGGTGCATATACCTTTTCAACCACTCCAAAGGGGGAAAATGCCAAGGTAATTGTCAAATAAGACATCAACAATGCCTGGGCAGTAGTATGGATTCTCCTCTTCAACTGCACTCTCAGCATCCTTTTTTCCAGCTCACCCTTCACCTCCTCCAAAACTTTCTTGAACTCATGTTGAAAGGAGAACTACCAACAATTGCATCTTCATCTTCCTCCTGAGCTAAGGGGCTGTCTTGTACCTTTTCTATGCCTTCCATGTCGGGAATCTTGCATGTTTTTATTAAGTCTTGCATGGCCTTCAAATTACTCAGGACAGTTTCTGTGTTGTGTTTTCCAGTTAAAACTGTGCACAATGACCGGAAGATTTTGAGCGCTGTTTTAATGGATGTAGTGTTTTGCAAGTTAGCAAATGCAAATGTTGCAAAATCTTTTAACCCTTGGTCTGCTGTTTTTCTCCCAGTTGACTGGGTGACAGCTTTGATTACATGGGCAGAGCATATGTTTAGCACAGTAAACATTTTGATCTCCTTCCATGTTGCAAATGCCCTGTCCAAGTAGCTCACAATGCTCTCCCTGTTGAAAGACAGAAGAACACTTTGGGGTAGTGCCCAGCTGTAATTGGTTTCAACCTGGTTTACTCTCAGTTTAGTGTACTGTGACAGTTTGTGGAGGAACTACATGAGCCAGAATGTGATTGGTGGTATGGAGTGGTCAATTGTCAGCATTTCACAAACTGGAAGGCGAGGTGCATTTTGACCACTGCCAGGAAGAATGAGTGCACAGTAGAGTAGCCTTTTGGTCTGACTACGAACTTTATTAGCCTGTAGCATCTAGGTATAAAGTCAGTGGGGTCCTTTTTCTCAGGTGTTGCAGAACTATGCTTAGTCCCGTTTCTGTATACACCAAAGGAGTCACCTTGAAAGTGCTTTAGGTACCCAGGCATCTTGTGGAATTTGGAGTCACATTCCTTCATGATGTTCTGGGTGAGGTACATCTCCATCAAAACATCGTCATGGATACATTTACTTTTCCTAACCTCTGAACTAATTACATTAAGAACATTTTTGTTCAGACTGTGGCTTATGTTACCAGAAATCAGTTTAACAACGGGTGTTTTTTTAAAATGTATTACAGAAGCATGTGTTGACTCCTTTACATAGAGCTTGTGCAGTTCTTCTTCTTCTTGTATTTGATGCTTGAATTTTTTTTCTGTTCCTTTGTGTGTCATTTTTGCTCTTTGTAGCACAGATAGCTTAACCAGGGTTTCTCCCAATGGCTCCCTTTTCCTTTTAAAGAGGTATTTTGCACTGCAGAAAGGGAATGTACCAACTGCACTTTAAGGACAATTAGTTTTTCAACTGTGAGGAGTTTTAATGTGCTTATCTTGAAAGCAAGGGTACAACAGGGATTTCTTTTCCGGAAACTGTCTACAACCCATTGGGCCATGGTTGCCTTAGTTTTGTTGAACCATGCAGTGGAACAATTTTGTTCCATTTATTTTTATTCACTGTAATTGTGAACTTATTAGAAATCACTAGACATTTTTTTCAATGTCTTTCCATGTCCAGGTTGTATTCTACTCTGCAATGTCTTCTGTAGCTTGTTTTCTGCATCATTGTTATAAGAGTCTTCATGAACCATCTCTCCCTGAACATTCTTTCTGTTTTGGCAGTGACGTGTAGTCGGGGTAGGCAAGCTAGGCACTGCCTACCCTGCCAAAAATGTTTATTAAGTTATTTACTAAACTTGTATTTGTATTTTTACTGTTTGTTCTTGTGATTTATACGTGTTATTCCAATTATTTCGATGTTACGATGACAAATGCAGAAATTACGTATAATCTAATAGAAAAATTGTAGAATATGCAGTGCTTTTAATATCCATTCAAGGGAAAAACCAATGTTGCGCATGCACACTTCAATCCTGTATTCTTCAATATGTACGGCAAAAACCACAACTCTGCTGTGCCTTTGCACGTAAGCATGTTATGCCAGTAATCATCTCCGTTACATATCAAACATGGACCAATTAAAATCGAGATATTACTGGACATTTGCACAGCTAACGTCATTACACTAGCTACGTTGTATGCGCAATCCTCTAAACTCGATTTTAATTCAAAAAAATACCTAATAGCAAGAGGGAGGTCTACACCAGCCTTAGATGGACTACTGCAGCAATAGGGACCAAAAATAGTCCGATCGTTTCAAACTGACTGGTGTGGAAGAAAAGATTGGCTATGTGGCTGTGCTAACAGTCAGCAGCTGTACTGCTATCCCTGCTTTTTTCAACTAGTCAGACTGTTTGGACTTCAGTGGGATTCTGTTATCTGAACAATCTGCTCACAGCTTTAACCAAGCATGAAAAGTCATCAGCTCACATCCAGTGTCAAATTACGTTGAAAACCTTAGGTAAATCTTGGATTTACCTTGCACTTGATGAGCAAAGGAGGCTGAATATAACCTACTATGCTGCTTTTTGTGGCAATGATGAAAGCGCTAGCTCTAGCAAAAGGGACAATTACATCGAATTGCTGGATGTGCTAGCTGAGAAAGATGAGAGGTTGGCTAGACATCTATGTACATCTACTGTATTTTCTGGAACATCTAACGGAATACAGAAGGATCTGAACGACTCAGTGGCAGACATGCTCCTCGCTGAGGAACTAAGAAGTGACATAAATATGGCCCCCTTTGTTGCTATGGAGGTGGACAAGTCAACTGATGTGACAAATAAAGCCCAAATATCTGTTGTTGTATGTTATGTATGTGGAGGTAAAGTAAAAGAAGCCTTTTTTGGCTTTGATGATGTCAGCAACGACCAGAGAGCAGCAGCTATCTCTGGTAAAAACTGGTTGCACAGACATACGATGGAGCCTCTGTCATGGCCTCAGAGCTAAATGGGGTGCAGGCAAAGGTTAAAGAGAAGGTGCCTGAAGCTATTTTCAGGCATTGCTATGCACACAAGTTGAATCTGGTTCTAGCCCAGTCTGCGAAAAGCATCCCAGAGTGCAAAACCTTTTTCACGCCAGCTGAGGGACTTTCTGCTTTTTTTTTTAGCAAATCATCCAAACACACCCATCTCCTGGATGAGACTGTCAAATGCCGCATCCTCAGAGTTTAGCAACCAGGTGGAGCTCCAATTCAATCCTGACAATACCAGCAACTACAGCTTTGGTGGAGCGCACATTTTCCACCCTGAAACAGATCAAAACATACAGTCGGAACTGGACAGGGCAAACTTGTCTTTCAGCCCTTGCCATTCTGTCAATTGGGCAAACTGAAGGCCTGTAAAGACGAGTTTTACAACGCTGTGATCGACATTTTCACAAGGAAAGATCATTGGATGGATTTTATGTACAAATACTCAGAAACTATTTTGGGCTTAGTATTGAATTGATAAGTGTGACTGAACTAATACCTGCTGCAAGCCTTTTGCCTTCATATTCAGTTGAGCAGTGTGTATTTTCATTGTTGCTGACTGTGACTGACAAACATAATTGGCTGCTGTGCAATAATTAGGATAAAGATGCAAAGATCCAAACTAGACAGTGATGGACGTGCAGAGAACAGACAGGATGATGGCTGTGTAGAGAATATGTCACCCTGATTGGGAATGTCTTGATATTGACCGCAATAGGTAATCTTGCTTTCATAACACACCCTCTTACTGACATCACCGCACGTCACTGAGTTGAGGTAAATGGGATTTGTAACCTCAGGCTATATGGTGTGCAGAGGAGAAGAATCAGGGTGGCACCTGTGTTTAGATGGTCTATCAGAAATGCTGAGTCATGTTAACAAAGGGGTGCTCCTTACACTCTGGAATGTATATAAGCCAGTTTTTTCTTCTACCTTGTGAAAGACTTTTCCACATTGTGCTGCTGTTCTGTGTGAAATTGTTATCCCTATACCTGCAGGTAGTAGTATTTGTCAATCTATATACTTACATTTAATTTATTATTAGATTTATCCATATTTATTTAAATTGTTTCAGTACTATCGTACATGTATTTTTTCAATTTTAGCGCAACCCCTGGACTGTCACAAAGTAATCACGTTGTGCTACACAATGACATTAAAGTGCTTTGACTTGAACTTGAATTGCCATGTAGTTTACCAGTAAGTTTATACTGTAAGGATTTGGTATTTCTGGTCATTTTAAAGGCATTATTGGAGGTAGTGATTAGCCTGGAAATCCAAACCCAAATCCGAAAGATTAAGGGTCTGGCATAGAGTAATGAAAGTGGCATAGAGTAATGAAAGTTGCCCATCTTAAGGGGCGGTACCAAGCGTCCATTTAAAAATCTCACTGCACGCAATTGGATAACACTACAATCAATCACAACAACACATGGGGTGACATATCCAGAGCTCCATACACTTGGCTACCAGCGGAGCTAACTGGTAGATTAAACTGTCGTCATCTGTTTAGCTCGCCTCTGGCCCGTCTATATCAAACACACCGATGTGATTGGTGCAGCTTGGCTACAAGGGCATAGTTAATGAGCAGCATTACTCAATGCCAGAGTAACTCGCTGATTCAAATTGTGCTCTCGCGAGAACTGGAATGCTACAAAACTACCAACTGACATGAAACGTTTCAACATGCATCATCTGTTCAGTGATTTTGTATCTTCCTGTCCTCCACTTGCTTTTATTATTATACTGTGCTTATTTCCTTAAAGTAATCCACACATTGAAAACCCTGGATATGTCTGTACTCAGTGATGATTGATTAATGAATGGTTAAAAGCTTCAGAGTTTGTGTATCTACCCATGGTTTTTTAGCACTTGCATCATAGAAACGGTTGTACTTTGACCAGTTCATATTAAGTGGACCTAAAATCTCAGTCAGTGTTTGTCTACCAAGTGTAAGTCACACAAGTTGTCCATCTCTGATTGGATAAAGGACAGGGTTTCACTAGATAGCTGCAGTACTCTGATAGTGGAGAGAACAAGGTCGAAAATTATACTTACATATGCGTAGGAGCAGAGCAGCTACAGTACATGGGATTTGGAGTCTAAAAGGGAAACCTCAAGAAGAAATATTATACTTACAAACATAAAGTAAACTGCAACCAGTCCACAGGGTAAAAACCTTAACCAACTCTCACAGAGGTGAAGTATCCAAGTCCAAAATGCCTCAAGATGTTTTCTCCCCGCTACTGATCCTACTGCTGTTCCTTTCTGTATTTGGGGTATCCCACGCCTGCCTGCAGGACCCTGCTTCAGCCTACAGATTCACTGGAGCTGTATGTCGCCTCACATACCCTGCAGCTCTTGTATGTGAGTGGGATTGTGACCCTGTTTTGCTATTTACCTCCAAAGACATTCTTCATTCAACTATTTTGTCAATTTAAAGCTGTATTGCATAACTATTTTATATTAACATCCATTACATTCAAGCCATTGAATTGACACAATGCTAATTAAGTCTATCAGCTCCACAAAATTATCTTTGTATTTCTTGGTATTGGCTGTTTTGAAGAGTCCATCATGTTCTTTTAATCCTCTGTTTCCTCCTTATTTCTTCCTATACCTATTATACTCAGCAGCAAAAATACAGCATTTTTTTCTGCCACACAGCATAGTTTTTTCCTTAATTGCATGCCATTTCTCAACACGGTAATCCAGTAAAGACCTTATTTATTAATTTACTTAATCCAGTTTACTACGATGATAAGCTAAATTATATATGTTAAGAAAAGGGTTAGGGTCAATTCTCCAAATAAAATGAAAAATATAAAACTGGAAACAGTAACTATTTCAGTAATATTATATGCCAAAGTTATTATGTTTATTATTTTGATGTATATATATATATATATATATATATATATATATATATATATATATATATATACAGAAGTGCCAATGAATACCCAGGTGTGTGATTTCCCACCTGTCTGCCATGTATCTGTGCATGTTTTTGACCATATGTCTGGGTTTGTGTGCAACTGGCAGTGAATGAGAAAACCACTAAAGTGATTGAGGCAGCGTTTCAACATGCCAGATACCCCAGTGTGAAGGGAGAGAAATCCCTGAGCTTTATAGGCAGAGTCATGTATGGCCTGGACAAGTAAGTGGACACACACAGCCATACACAGATTGACACCCAAAATGTCATAAAATCATGTAATATTTCTCCTCTGACCCACCCAGTTTGGAGATTCACAACCTGTCGATTGGTCGGAGCGCATTTGAACTACGTCCAGGTGAAGGCATTGTTTTGGAAATAAGGAATGTGTCCGCAGTCTTCAAAGGGAGCATCCAGTATGGATACGGCAGCTGGCTGTGAGTCAAAGTGTGTGTGTTCAGCAACAAAATATACTCTGGGCTTATTTCTGCGCTTATTCCTCCTTTGTCAGAGAAAAAGATAATAATCACAAAAAATAGGATATACTATTTATTACACCAAATAAACTGTAATCTGGATCAACAATAATTCATATACCAGATAATTGCTGGAATCTTCCGCCAGATGTCCCTCACCCTGCAAAACTCCATTGGTTTTCGGGAAACATCAACAAACTGTAAGCAAGCAAGCTATTTGCTGAAAATGGCAAGTTTTAAAGACAATTTAGATCATGCAAGAAGTCCGGCCTGCTTGGTTGTTTCCAGGATTGATTGTAAAGATTTACAAAAAAATATGTTTACTTCAATTACTCTCTAACTCGGATGTTATGAGACCTATTGGCAGGGTTTTGCATGGACAAAATACACACGCACAACACTGGTAAGAGCAACTTACCTTTAACAATGTCTCCAGCCAATTCAAATATATCACATACTGTACATTACTGTATTGTGTAAACAGTTAGCTTCATTTATTAATGTATGTGGTGTTTTCTTTTGCGGGGTGAAAATGTTCCATCAAAACAAGTTCTTCCCAAGACCCATTTGCAGATACACCATTGCTGTAAAAGGAGATGCCGAAGAAGATTGTGATTGGTTTAAAGAAAGAAACCAAAGAAAGAAATGCTACATGCTACATGTTACATTATTAGAATAAGAATCAGCATTATTTGCCAGGTATGAGGATACATACAAGGGATTTTGCTTTGGATTATACTGTACATTGTCACAATGTGCTTACTCATAAAATATATACATATATATATATATATATATATATATATATATATATATATATATATATATATATATATAAACAGAAACAATATAGACAGGTTGAGGAAATAGTGCAATGTAAGTAAATTATTTTTATGATAAATTATTATTTTAATTATGGAGCATAGTGCAAAGGATGCTGGAATATGTTATTATATATAAGTATTATATTACAATATGAACAGTATGAACAGCTCTGAAATTGAGAATGATGAGTAAATAATAAGTGGAACCAGTAAACAGTAAAAGTGCTGATTAGAGACAATGTTGCTGGGTTATTGCACAGGAATTGAACCTGACACTGTGAGTCAGAAGTCAGCTGTTCATCAGAGAGATGGCTTGTGGAAAGAAACTGTTCCTGAGTCTGTTGGTTTTGGCTTAATGTGCTCTGTAGCGCCTACCAGAGGGGAAAAGCTTCTTCCTGAAGTCCACGATCATCTCCACAGTTTTGAGTGTGTTAAGCTCAAGGTTGTTCTGACCGCACCAGAGAGCCAGCTGATCCTCCTCCCGTCTGTAGGCAATCTCATCACCGTCCTGCTGACTGCTGTCAGTCAGGAAGTTTATGATCCACTGACAGGTGGAGGCTGGCACAGTGAGCTGGGTGAGTTTGGTGTTGAGGATGTCTCATGGTGTTGGACACCGAGCTGACGTCCACGAACAGGATCCTTGCATAAGCCCCTGGAGAGTCGAGGTGTTGCAGGATTTAATGCAGTCCCAAGTTGACTGCATCATCCACAGACCTGTTAGCCCTGTAGGCAAACTGCAGGGGGTCCAGCAAGGGGACTGTGATGTCCTTCAGGTGGGCCAACACCAGTCTTTAAAAGGAATTCACTACAGATCTCAGGGTGACAGGCCTGTAGTCATTTAGTCCAGAGACAGCGTACCTACAGTAAAATCCATTCAGCTCATCAGCCAGTCTGCAGGCCTCTCCACACTGACCGAGGGTTGCCGTTTGTGAAGCGGTTTTCCAGTTTATCAGCATAGCTCCTCTTAGCTGCTTTAATCTCTTTGGTCAGTATGTTCCAGTGCAGGCCTGTAAATCCAGCATTGACTCGTTGGTCCATCTTTTCACACTCTTTACAACAGGTTTAACAGATTTTAGTTTCTGCCTGTATGTCGGGACAAGATGAACCAGACAGTGATCGCAGCGTCCCAAAGTTGAATGCGGGACAGAGCAACTGCAGTAAGTTCCTGGCTGAGGTTTGCTCTGCTTAAGTCCCCAAGATCACTGAGCAGGGAGTCAGGATGTTTTTTTCTCTACGTTAGTTATCTGGTTGGCCAGGTGCAGTAATGCCTCATTAACACAGGCCTGATTGAGGAGCAGCAGTTAATCCATTTCGTTGGCCAGAGAGAAGACATTTGCCAGGTGGATAGAAGGGAGCGCAATGTCTCAATTTAACTGGCGCACGGTTAAATTGGTGTTTATGATCATCCTGTGACTTAAAAGTGGTGAGAACTCATTGTTGTGTTCAGGCATTGCATATCCTACAGATTACATGTCAGTCAAACAGAAGAGCCACACTGGAACTTATCTCAGTGGATTTCCTTTTGATTAAGCTTGAGTTTCTGTAGATTGCTCTTTCAGCCATGGTGACATCACTTCCTTATAAAAGTAAATTGATTTGTATTTATTTCCCATTTGTATTCATTTTTCATAGTGTCAGCGTTGAACAATCAACTGACTTTGAAATTGAATCTCAGATTGATCTTGGGATCAACCCCAGACTTTGTAAGTACTTTATGTTGTACGTGTACGCAGGGATTGAGCCTTGATAGAAACTGCATTAAGAAAAGTTATCTGCTATTATCTGTCTCCTCTGCCAGACTGTGGAAAAGGGAAGGTAGCAGCAGACACATCAGACTGTTATCTTAATTTTCACAAGCTCAGTCTACATCTGCAAGGTGACAAAGAGTAAGTTGCAAAACTGAAGCCTGATGGGCTGTCAACATCAGGACAGAATCAAGCATTACATAACCAGTGTCTGACTCTGCTGTATGTTTGCTGTTGTTGGTCAGACCAAACTGGCTGAAGAAGCTCTTCACTGACTTCATCACCTTCACTGTCAAACTGGTCATAAAGAGACAGGTGAGGGCAAGAGAAACATTGCTAACCTTTCATTCATCTTTTTTTCTTTGCCTGGCAATAGAAGTAAATGTTGACTTAATCACAACAAACTGATAGTTAGCATGTTTATGTCTGCTTACAGTCAAATTAAAGGTAATACTGTTGAGCCGTTTTCATAGGTCCCAACATAGACATAGTCCCTTTCACACAGGTAGCAAACAACAGAAGAATCTGATGTCGATCTAACTCACTAGAAATACTCTGGATTATTGGTGATTAAATTATTTTTAAATGTTATCGACTGGAAGGATCAAATTCTGAAATAGGAACAAATCGTTTTGTGGGGGTTGTGAAACTCTAAAAAATGTATCCACTAATTTATAGGCATCTTGTCATGTTAGTCTATGGAAAAAAATGAAAGGGGCTTATGTCTTCTCTCAAATGCAGATTTGTAAGGAGATCAACAAGGTGGCAAATATCCTGGCTGACTTCATACAAGACACAGCAGGTGTGTGTGTGTGTGTGTGTGTGTGTGCGTGTATCTGTGTGTGTGTGTGTGTGTGTGTGTGTGAACAGAATAGAGAGACAGAGCAAGTGACTCCGGTCATATACTATTTGACAATTAAAGTAAAATATTAGTGTTTGTGTGCTTACAGAGCAGTTCCTCAGTTATGGAGACATCAGTGTGGACATTGGTGTAACTGCCGCTCCTGTAATCACTGCTAACTACATAGAATCCTACCACAAGGTAAATAACACCTTTATATCAAGTCTAATACACAACAGTATATTCTTTAAATTGTGTTCATGTCTTGCATTGGTAAAAAGAAGTAGGAATGCCATACAGAATCAAGCATAGATATCCAAAAAACACACAAAAACACAAAAAGCAAGTTCTAATTACTAGGAGAAAAGAAAATTGAACATCAGACAACTTGGGACAACTGAACTCCAAAGATGAACGTGTTCATATATTACCAAGTTAAACTGGTAATCCCTGGGGAATGTAAACAGGTATTTTCTGTAACCACCAGCTGAGGTCCTTTTGTTCTACAGAAAACTTTCTATAGATTTTATATTGTGTCAGTATAGTTGTGTTTATCTGGATTTTGTTTTTGTATGTTCAGTTCTGTTCTTGCATAGCCAAGATAGATATGATCACTGCCCAGTTGGTTAATGAACTGCCAAGATGTTACAACCTTAAATCAAATGCCAAACTCAATATTTGTATCTATGAACTATTCATGCAACAAGGCCTGTAGGACCATACATTATGGAATTCTGAGGCCAGGAAGATGCTAGGACCACTGACCACAAGTCCACCAAAAATGAACTAATTTACGTATTTGGAAATAAGTAATAAAAATAATAGTATAGTAATAGTAATAGTAAGAGGCATATCCCAAAACCTCTAGAGGTCCTTTTTTTAGAGACAGAGAAAAGCCATGGAACCAATAAAGGCCCTGACACACCAAGGGGATTGTCGGCCTTTGTTCCAAGTTGGGCCGATAGTGAGCATCCATCGCTCGGCCTTTGTCTGCGCAGACTATACCAAAAAAAGGCACTGATTTCCCCAAATCTTCCCTACAAAACCCGAAGAGAATCAAGCCCGTTTACAGGTTAACTAAGTTTGACCTGGCGGGATGGATAAATGGATGAAAACACAGCCTAAAGGGCATTTACAATGAGATGTTGCGATGGCGGTTCTGCCGGGCCTGAGGTACTTGCTTTCCTCAGCTGGTTATTTCTTTCCGACCGGCTTGATGGGCTGTTTCGGTCTCTCTGTGCAACAGCAAGTTAAATTTCGATAAACCACCAGATGGTGACAAGAGAGGTGTTGGCACTGTTTCTTTAGCACAGACTTTTGGCAGGTTGGAACACAAGGATGGCAGATCGACCAGCGCTGTTTCTTTAGCTCTAAATATTTAAAGAAGTGGAGCACAAGGCTAGAGTCAATGAAAGAGCTGTTTCCATCTTTTACATGCAGCTCCCATATTTACCCGTGTTACCACATCTCTGGTCATTATTATTTAAAAAAGGGACAGTGCACAATAAGTGTATTGCTAATTTCGATCTGTTGTCCCTGGGCATGTATACAGTACAATTTAACAATATTAAAAATTTTATTCCACATAACACAAACTGGTACACTAGTAGTACAGACCAATGCATTTACAATACATTCAGTGAGGCATCATTAGACCTTAATGAAAACATGCTTATTTTTTAGTTCAAACTAACCAATACTCAAGCACTCTCTAATATTTGTGGGCTTAGCATTCCACTGTTTGTTGCTGTAACTGAAAAAGCAGTTTGAGCACATTTTGTTGAGCGATGTTTTATATAACAGTATATAACAGACTCCCCTTGTTTATGATCTTGTTTGTTTTATGTCACCATGAGCTGTTATAATAAATTATTTAAGTGGTGGGGGAGCTAAACCATGCAGTATATTTTAAAGTAAACAAACAATGGTCATTAAAAAAAGCCCAATAATATTTTTCAGTTGCAATATTGCAATAAATGAATTGATTTATCATAACACTTCTACTGCTTACTACTGAACACTGCAGTATGCAGTAGGTACTACATACTGCATTCGTTAGTTGTATGTAGTAGGCAGTTCCAAATACAGCCAAAGTGTGCATCATAAGTATTACAAAATAATAACTGAGAACTAGAAACAAGAAAAACCATAGATACACAGATACAAAAATATGTGCAAATTGGTTACAGGTTAAAAAACTAACAAAACTAAATTCCATTTAATAGGAGTAATTGATGCCAATATACAAAGCACCTCATGTAAAATAGCACCACTTAGTGGAGGATTGACGTTAACACACAACCTTACTGAGTTTGGATTTTTTGTTTAATCTGAGTACTTGTTGTTTTGACTGCAACCTACAAGAAGTTATTCCTCTATAACTTGCACATTTTTCAGATTATCATAATTCTTTGGATAACTTATGCTCAAAATTGTCAACTTTATCAAACATCGATAATACACAGTAGTTTATGTAGTTGGCTGTAATACATTTTATACATTGGAATTTATCTCTTTGTCAGGCCCCTGCCGACCTTAATAATTTTGGTACAGTTCCCTCTGTATCATGCACGGATAGCAGTAGCATTCAAAGTTTTACAGCTCACATTGATGTGTACATGTAGATAAGAATCACTTTGTTTTAGGTGTAAAATCTTATATTGTCTCTTTGCTCATACCTCGCCTTATCTTTCCTTTTTTAAATAAATATCCCAGGGGCTGACCAACTACAATAATGCTTCCGCTGTCATCAATGACTCTGTTTTCCACCCCAGGCAGCTGACGGAAAACATGATGCTTTACTTTTGGGTCTCAGGTCAGTAGTTGGCTTAGATTTAGAAGTGCAGGTACATTAGAAAGGAAAGGAACAATAAAAGAAGTATCCGATGTGAAATGTCCAACAAATGTTCTTGTTGATTTTAGGACTTAGGTTCTAGGTGCGCTGTTAATAACTATGTAAAACTCAACATTTCTCAACATTAGAATCAATTGAATCAAAAGTAATCTCTTGCTATTTATATTTTAACATATGATGTATTGGTTTAGTCAGGTCTAGTATTTACACTCAGTCTGTCCTTTATGTAGCGAGTTGGAAAGGAAGGTTAGGATGGAGGATGGCTCTGAAGGGAACTTTTATCCACACTTTGAATTTAGTGACAAACCTGCAATTAACTTTTACACTTTTATTAACCATAACCTTAATAATTTTACCTAAACTGTTGCATACCATAATTGATATGTGTATATATATTTATAAAGCAAGAATAAAAAAAAAAAGTTTGTCACTAAATGCAATTTCAGGTTTTGAAGAATCATCTAATTTTGTTGTCCTTGTTTAAGGTGGGTGTAGTTATTATTGCTGTACAAATCAACTTTTAGTTCCCCCTGAGAATCTTTGTGTGATAAAATGATGTAGAAACTTGATTTTCTACTAGATTTATGTAGTGTAAGGCAGTTTTCACATTTATTTGCTTTCCAGCTGTTATGACTGGTAAAACATTTTAAGTAATCTAAGGACATTTTTAAGCATAACCTAAATAAGTATAAATTCAGTTATTATATACATATTTAAATTGATTCACACTTCTGTCTTTTTGTTTTGTAGCCATCTGGTTCTGCACAAACCTTCTACCTGTTAAAGGGGAGTTTGTGGTTGCCCGTTTCTCATGGGGGGAAGTTACTTCTCTGAAAATGTTAAGATGTAGGCTAGACCTGTTCTATATTAAAAATGTCCTGAGATATCTTCTGTTGTAATTTGACACTATAAATAAAATTTGATTGAATTCTCCAGTATAGTAGTCAAAGAGCAGCAGCAGCTCATGAGCAGCACGGTAGGCCACTGTCTCAGTTATAAAGATTATCTCATCTCTTTGTGAATTAAAGGTGTATTTCTACTAAACATCGTGTTTAGTACAGCTATAACTTGTGTTTAATCCCAGACCAGGTCTTCAACCCCATGCTTACTGCTGCCCACCAAGATGGCCATTTCCATCTCTACATCTCTGGAGCAGAGCTAACTGTAAGCACATCACTTTCAAACATGTACTGTAAAACATCCAGGTGGGATGCATTTAACATCACATATGGATGTGGTGTCTTATTGAAAGAAATTGGCTTTGATAGCTTACTTACTGCTTTTTGGAACCTGAGTAATATTCTTATTGGTTCTTCATATGCAAACAATACTACAAACATAAAATAGGCTATGTGCCAGTACATCTTAGGTAATCAAAACATCTAGTCACAGATGTTTAAACTTTTGCAGTTTATTCTTTTGTTTATATTGATAAATGTGATTTCAGGAACTTTTCAAGACAAATCTCTCCAGTGCCATGCCTGACTTTATTAGAAAGGTAACACTTCTCATCCCTGCACACTCCCAAATGCAAACACCTTTGTCAGGTGAGACATATTATTTTGCATTTGTGTGTTCAGTGTCTGCTGGAATCAGGTTCTCCAGAGCTAAGAGTCTGGAGTTCATCTGTTCCCTACCTAAACACCTCCACCTTGGGTACGACTGTCTGGGGGAAGGCCTCTGGGCAGCTCCACTGTGGAAGTCAAGGAACACCAACACTCTCCTTTCAAATGGTATTTTGCTACTTATTTTGTGACAGGACATTTTCAGAGCTCTGATAGAAAGTTAAAGAAAAAAGAATTTGTATGAGTTGAGTGTTTTGATACATTCCACACTAGTGAAAGACTGTTCCTGCACACCACTGCACTGCTCTATGGTGTAGTATGGTACAGTGATTCCCAATCAGAAGTAGGGTGCTTTTCCAGTTATCATGGAGTATGTGGAAATATTGTAGAGCAGCTCATTCATTTGAAAAATATAAATAATTATTTCATCCACCCATTCATACATACAGTACATACATACATGATTTTTTAAAGGGATATCCATCATCAATGTCTATCCCTCAGTATGTATGTGTTAACTCTTTTTATGGGTTTGTTGTTAAACTTCATGAGAGGGATTTCTTATCTGCTACATCTCAAATCTATGACCATTTTATTTGTTTTATACACTAAAAGTAATAAATAAACAGTTGGATTAATCAGTTGGGTCTGGATCAGGCTAGCTGCACTGAATACATCTCCATGGTAACTTAAGTGCCACTGCTTTCATGAAACCGATTTAAGTATAAATTCAGCCTTTTTTGGGGGGAATGACAAGAGGTCATTGAAACTGTTGGCCCCTTCCAGATGTTTATGTCTCACTGGCTGTCTGATTGCCGGAAACCCGCTGGCACTCTGTACTATATGCAATAGGACAATGATATTTAATGACGATATAAACCCCTTAGTCCAGTTCAGCTGCTAGGAGGTAAATAATTTCAGTGCAGGATAAGGTGAATGTAATACTGTTCTGGATAAGGCCTTTATTATAGTTTGAATTGTCATTTTTTGTTGTTATTTAGTACAAGAACAAAATGGTTTAAAAGCAGACCAATGTACTTAGATACCATTAATGTGTTAGCAATATGTTTGATGCACATATGTGAATGTGCTGTGTTTCGAAAGCATTTCATACAGTCAAAATGGCAACATCTGCCAGGCAACCCTTGGTAATGCATTTGTAAAGAATGATAAAATTAAATACCACAATACCACTGAGATAAAATATAAGTTTGTGCTAATAAAACTGTGAAAAATTGTTATTTCCCTTGGGGAATCAATACAGTATAAATTGTTTATTATAAGAGGTCACAATTGTGCCAAATGTACAGTCTATTGCTTTGCTTTTAAATTACGAGGCAGATAGACATGCACATCCCGTATTAAAATCTGATGCAATACCTTTCTAATGCGAATGCAACAAAGCAAGGCATTTAGTAAAGTATTTTTACATCTTGGCATGTTACGTGTCCTACGCTTAGTTAAAAAGTGAAAATATGACCATCTGTGACTACATAATGTGGTTAGATAGTTGTATATGTTGTGATAATTTCAGTGTGTTTGAGTGACATTTTTGTTGTTTTTGTTTATATCTAGGACGTGGCCATGGACGTCACCGTTTCCTATGCTGACAAGAAACTTTTTCTGCATGGTAACCCGTCAGAGTAAGACATTTCTGGTTGATTTTTGCATGCAGATGTGCATCATTATTTTTAAAGCCCATTTTTAATTGAATTCAGCATAAACTACCAAATTAATTTATTATAACTATTGGTCCTACAGTAACATAGACAGATGGAGAGCTTGCTTCTTTACATAGGCAGCTGGCCACACTAAATGTGTCAGTATGCTCAAAACTAACCATTTCATACAACGTGTCATCCAGTCGTGTCTGACCAAAAGTTGTTCCACATGGCCTGTACACACACAACAAAGTTCTGGTAGAGAGCTTGGAAGAGAAGTTTAAAAACTGTTTACTTTCTCACCTGCACACATCTGGCCCATCTCTGTGTTAAGATTGTTGGATTGCTGATTTTGTCATAATCTATCCTAATTTATCATCATTTATCAGTCAAATTCTTCTTCTTGTTCTACTGGATGACTGTCGCGTTTGGCACAAAATGTTCTACTCACATCACTCTTATAATTTTTACTTTCATTAGGTCCACCCAAACAGAATTCTGCCATTTTGTATTTTGGGCTAGGTTTTTGCATGTCATAGGTCATGTGACAACATATACATGGAACTTATTTTAAAACTCCTCCTAGAGGCCTTAACAGATCCTTTTCAAATCTGATGAGCAGGTGGCACCTTGTATGGCAGCTTCTGCCATCAGTGTATGAATGAATATGAATGGTGCCTGCACTGTGTAAAACACTTTGAGTAGCTTTTTTTGTGACCCTAGACTTCAGGCCCTTTCATAAACCATTTTTCGTAGACAGTTATGGAAACAGGAAGTGCTTAATAAAATTGCAAAATATCATTTCCAGTGCCACACACTCCATGCAGGAAATAACATTACTTACTTAGTGTCAGTTGGTCAAGGAAAGGCACAGTTTGCATGTTTCTTGCTGCTTGCAGCTTCATTTATTTTTATTAATATTTTAATGCACAAAGTGAAGGAAATGATGGGATTAAATTTAACTGGAATTGTATTTTAAATAAGATTTAATTTGACAAATTTGATTATTTATACACAAATATAGCTACATACTGTGTAACTTTAAAACTAAACTCACGGGCAATGAAGATATGTATCACTGATGACTGACTCAAAAACATCAGGATGTCAGGAGAATCTCAAAAACACAAATTTTACGTATTTGTGTCAGCTCCGCCATTTGTGTCACCCAGCACGAATTTGCGTCCTTTCGCATCTTTGCATTGCACAAAATATTTGCTTTGTGTTTGGTGTGAACACACCATAAGTCCATGTCCTGTGTTTGGTGTGTGTGATGGTGATCCTTCTTCTTCTCTAGGATCTTTGTATTGCAAGCTGAGCTGCCCTTACAACTTCAACCAGTAAGAGCTATTTTCAGTTGATCTCACTGACCAAAATGTTCTTATGTGGAAAATACAATAGTTTAAAGCTGCATAGGTGATGCAGATCAATTCTAGCTTAAATACAGCCGGAGCCACAGGAGAGGGAGATAAATATTTAAGATAAAAAAGCCATTTTGCGTTTGCTTTCTTTGACCTTAGCCATGACACGTGTATGATAAACAATATAAGTTTAATCTCTACAGTAAAAATGATGCATATTGTAGTACATGATTTATTCTTTTTTAATAATAAGAAAGGAAACAAAGATTTTATAAGAGAACACAAAAGTAAGTATTTTTCTCCCATTTAAATTATTTTTGTCCATATTGCTTGTTGGAACTATGCTGTTGTCTGAATGTTTCATTGGACTTCATCCGTCATCATCCATCTCTGTTTTTGTAGCTCCTAGATGAGGGACAACTGGAGTTCATAAGAGAAGCTGTGGAGAAGATAGGTATTCCCAAGGTCCTGTCTGGTAAGGGAAAAAGAAATGTACACATATAAAGTGAAACCTGGTTTAAACCTCAACCTATTGACCCCACCATTAGAAAGCATTCTCTTAGAATAAATTTCATACAAATACTGTCAACATAACATTTTAAAAATATATGGACATTACTATAATAACAAGCAAGTCAGTTACTGAGATGAGAGATTTGCAGCTTGCAGCAACAGGCAAATGGATTTCATTTTACAATAACGATGAGCATGATCTGCTAGATTGACTTTAAACAAATGGTTCCTGCAGCTGATTTCACGGTGGAAGGCATTTCCTCCTCAAATGTATTAATTTCAAATAGTTGTCTGTTCCAAATTCAGTAGAAAAAATAAAGTTATTGTTTTACTATAGCAGTAGTAGCTAACTTTGACTGAAAATACCCTTAACTTGGAGTATCAACTCATAGCAGCATCAAAATGTAACTTCAGGAGATGAAACTGGAACCTATAATGGCTGCATGTTGTGTTATGTTTTATTTAATTCCAATTGTGGAAATAGGTAGATGGTAGAATGTAGGTCTCCAAATGAGTAGCTGAACAAAATTGGCACTCTACATCAAGCATTGACATTTAAGTTAGCAGCTGTGACTGGTTAAAGGAGTAGTTCAAGTTCAGGTTCAAGAACTTTATTTGTCCCCGAGGGGCGATTAATTTTGCTGCAGTAGCAAAGAAGTTGACATACAGTACTTGACAACATGAGTAATATGTAATACTGACAGCTAGTGTAAAATGGGTACTACAATCCAAATTCAAACCGAAGCTCATGCGATTTGCCAGGTTGAAAAAAGCTATACCCAATATCACACATCGTTAGCTAGATGCTGGCTAGTGGTGTAACGGACTACAGTTGATCTGTACGGATCAACACTCATGGTTCGGAATACATGTGAACTGTAGATGGATTGCAATGTTTAACCATAATAATAGTGAAATACTTTTTTACTGTCGCTGGTACTTAACGTAGGCGGATAAATCTCTCTCTATCACTGGTGCTTAAACGACCAGTACCGGAATAGATTTTGGTGCCTGCGCTGCTCTCTGATGCTCAGAAACAGACGTAGAGGCAACAGAAGCATCGCTGCATGTCACGCTAGTTAACACGCAACGGTACACTTGGCAGCAGGTAACGTTGATGTTAGCCTAACGTTAGCTAGTAGCTGGATTTAACACAGTTAAAATGCTGACAGTTAAACGGTGTAAAAGTGATTGGATTTCACTGTAAAGGATACCAACACTGGGATTTACTAAGCTATGAGCTAAAAGACACAAACTAGCACTGGTCATTGCTGAAAAACAACACAGACGTGACTGTTGCATTTACTTGAAACTGGTAAACCTGGTTTAAAGTTATTGTGAAATACCCTTTTCTCATCTGTTTTTGTCATTTAACAGCAATTTATTGGTGAAAAGGTAACACTTTAGAATAAGGTACACAAAAAAAGGGTAGTTACTGTTTTTGAAAGAGTAACAAATGATTAGTTACCCTTTTTCAGAAGGGTAGTTACCCTTTTTCAGTTACTCTTTTTCAGAAGGATAACAACCCTTTTAGAAAAGGGTAACTACCCTTCTGAAAAAGGGTAACTAATCATTCGTTACTCTTTCAAAAACAGTAACTACGCTTTTTTTGTGGGTTACTCTTTCAAAAGTCGCCATTGAAACAGGAAGTGGGTGTGACTTGAGTGTACATTATCCAGTTGGCTCGAAATTTTTTAAGATTCATAAGAATCCAACCCTGACATTTACAGGCCGATATTGACCCTAGTGGCAACAGGAAGTAGACCTAAAAGTCAGAGTGCTATAATTTAACAAACTTCCCAGAGATTTCATTTGATAGACTTCAAATTTGGTCTGTACCATCTCAACACATTAAAGATGTTATTAGAAGTTATTAAAAAAAAATGTTTTCGTCAAACGAGTGGCTATTTATCGATGGACGAATAAATTGTTTTATCTTGAGTGTACATTGTCATATCTACCCGAAAGAGTCTAGGCCTAAGGACATAGGTAGGTCAAAATTGACTTATAATCATAGCACCCCCTGCTGGCAACAGGATAGCAGCCTTATATGACAACATCATCTGATTTACATAAAACTTATGTGTGGTTTACATGTGACACTGATGCTCATCTATACTTTAACCACGCCCATGTACTCAGACCAAGCTCCATGTTATGCATTTTGAACCGTTTAATGTCTGGTTTGAGCTATCATTGAACTCAACAGAGTTCCTTTTTGATTGGTGATGGTTTGGCCCGCCTCGACATATAATATTTAGAAAGATGCCAAGGTTTTTTTTAGATCAGGTATAATCTAACTCTGTTGATCCAGTTTGTTTGGTTGCTGCCTCACGCTGTGTTGTGTTTTATATCTGGCATCACGGTGTGTCAAAATGGGCAGTGGGGGGCAACACAGGCCAAAAAAAGCAAACATTCTGGACTGGAATAGACATTTTAAAAGAGAACATACTGGCTTTGGCATTGTTGTCACAGAAGAAAACATGTTTGCTTAGTATCTGATGACATATCAAGGTCATTTTATGATTGAACATTCCTATGTAAATACCGTACATATCCACACTCTTTATATTTCTTTATTTCTTTATTTATATTTCTACTCTATATTTCTAATATTTGTGCAACTGCAACACAGAGTTTCCCTTCGGGGATCAATAAATTATTTCTGATTCTGATTCTGATTCTGGATACAGTAAATATTTTACATATCTGTCCTTAAAAGTTAGGGTTAGGCTAAAAGAAAGGGTTTGCGTTGACACCTAGCAGGGTTCAAATTACTGACTGTGTAATTGTTTGGCAGCTACATTCAAGCATCTACCACGGAAAAAGTGTAAAGTGGTGTGCTATTTAATATGATTTTCTGTAATACTTTTGTGGCGTGTGTTCCAGTTCTTGAGAGTGAGCTAACCAGGCTGTTGGACAAACAGGGGACCAACCTATTTGACATCATTAACCCAGAGGTGCTTCCACTGGATGTAAGTGTTCTCTTGACTTTTATTCTTCTTATCATGTGCCTCTATTTGTTGTACTTCTTAGTCACATTGCTTCTGCCCTGCCCCTGTCCCCCTTCCAATGCTGCAGGGCTTTGTGGTGATTCAGATGGATTTTGGTTTCCCTCATCACCTCCTGGTTGAGTTCCTCAGGAAGACACTACAGTAAATGAGCATCCATAAGCAATTTGGGCCAGATTTGCAAAAAAACTGTACTTCTCAAAATAATTATCAAAATTTTAAGCCATGCTTCTGTTGTATACTAGTAGCACGTTTAGATTTTTGAGTTTTATATTCATACTACTGTCAATCGATTAAAACGTGTAATTACGTTAATCACAGTCATGGGCTGTGATTAATCATGATTAATTTATCCATTAAACGTGCAGTGTTGAAATAAAGAAATGCATGACAAACTTGTTTAAAGAAACAGATTCTTCAGTTTTATCTCAACCATTAATGTTTATTAAACACATGTTCAATAACAATCTTAATTTGTTGAGGCAGTAATAGTAGCATAGTAGTTGCATAGTAAAATCAACTCAAATGAATGCAACAATAAGTAAGCCTCTTTTAGAAAAAGAATGCCATAATGTATGTGAAGGGACAAAGGGAACTGTCTCTATATTCTTGGTTAAAGATAATGACTTTTACTAGCATCTTTACTAGCATTACTTCAGCACTAGCATCTTTGCAAAAATGGTAAAAGATGGTACTTCAACCTTGTCATTCTTTGGTGGAGGTACATTTAATCACTGCCATAAGTGCACACAACGAAACTTGCCATTCAGCAGAGCAGGCACTGTCCCCTCTGCTGTCATCATTTACTTGCGTTTGCCGTACCACACGTATAACATGAAGGGCAATCATTGATGCGATAACAGGAAGATGTTGGGGTCACATTTGATAAAATGCTTACTTTGCGTCAAAAATAATAACGCATTCATTTTTTTTAATCAATCGCATGCAAATGTTAGATCACTGGAAATATAAAAATGTTCTCCTGTCTTTTCTGGGGTTTGGGGGGCTGTTGTTTCAATATTTGAAATAATAATCATTTGAATTTTGTAAGTGTTAACATTTTATGTATTAAAATGTAAAAAAAAAAAAAGTTTAAAAAAAGTAACGAGCACTACTAACTGTTTACATCACTATTATCGGTCTCACTTTCAAATTCAGTAGGCCTACGCATTTCTGTATAATGGTTTTTGACTGGTAAGTTTTATCCAGAATATGGATTTTGTCAAGTTAACTTAAAACCAGTATATTAACTTTGAAATCCAACATACAAGTTCCAAAGTCTGTATTCAGCCACCTATTGGTTTTTATTGGTTTCTGGAAATTATTGCTTTCCGGTGTAAAATACTGGAAGTTATTCTAATGCTTGGCTGGAGGAATTATGCTTTTGGGTTGTTTGTCCGTCCGGCTGTCCATCAAGAGACCTGAGACCTGATCTACCACTATGTCAATGTTTACATCAGGGCGTTTCTAGGACATGATGAGGTTCTGGGCTTAGCCATGACCTATTAAAATGAACTGAACTCATACACAAATCAGATCACAAAAACAGCGTTTGGTTTGTTAATAGCCGTGTATTATATGTTCATTTCAGCTGCCCAGTTTGTAGATGTTAGTTAGATGGCAATAACATTTGGCTTAATCACAGCTGGCCAGGCAACTTTCAATCAATTTAATGATTAAATAAAGTAGTGTCTCCACACTTACCTCACTTATAACTTGTCTCCTGCTAGTTGTACTACAGCATTTACTTTAAAAAAATAATAGATAAAATAAGCATATAGTTATTTTTGAAAATATGTTTGTATCTCTTTTCGGTGTTGTAGTTTGTAGACTCTTGAAGCACTCCTTGCAGTATCAACACAGGTACTAAACACAGCTGAAGTAACCCAACTTTCATGCATTTCTCTCACAGCTACAGCAGTCAGATTCACTGTGTTCACTTGGAAGGAATCACTTCACATAGGTAGGCACTTTTAATGACATTCTAAACATGCTTAGAGGCTAAAACATGTTTAAAACTTGCCCTGTTTAAACCTGTTAGGTGCTAACACTAGCAGGAGGATAACACTGTGTAGGCAGTACAGATTGGTTTAGTTTTCTCTCTACTGACAGCACTCCACATTTACAAACAAGAGAGCTACATGTTGAAATCAACCATAATTCCCCTTAAATTTCCTGCATTCTGGTGAATTTTCTGCACCATTACTACGCTTTTCTGCATCAATTTATGGTAGAAATATCTTTATTTATGTAAAGGGAACCAGATGGCATTTCAAAATATGAAACTATATTTGTATGTAATGCAATAAGGCTCTAGGGCCTAGAGCCTTATATAGTTTGTCAAATGTAGTATATGCATCTACAGTATTTTGTATTTCATTTAATGCGTAACTCTCGCCAAAATGCAACCATAGGGTCTTTTTGTGAATGTACCCGCCACTTTTCAGATTTACCACATTCTTGTTTTTGGTCAAATGGCCTTTTGAATGGGTTTGATAGGGGCACTTCTATGATAGCATCACAATCATTATTTTACACTAAGAAGGCTCGACACAACATGAAACTTAGCTCGAAGTATCATCAGGGGCTTTACACATAACATTGTTTGTGTACACAGAGTTTACAAAAAAGAAAGGTTGTTAGCTGTTGTTTTTGCTCGATTTTTGACTTGCTACATGGACGGCGACTGGAAAAACCAAGGGGGTAAGCGAGCGTCCACGAAGCGTAGCTCCTATGGCGCCATTTTAATGTTACCAAGCACTCACCCGCCGTTCCCTTGACTGCCATTCATTTTGGCGCCACATTGACAGTGAATAACTTTACATCGGAAGCGTTTAAAAACTTTAGTTGTCCATTGTTTATTTTTTAAGAAACACAACAATGTATAAAAGGCTCCATTAGATTTACTAAATATCTGGATAAAAATAAGTTGTATTCACTAATATATAATAAATTATATTAACTAATATTATGACACATTGTTGCCTAATTCAACACATTTACACTGCATTTCTTATTTATCTGTACCTAAATGAATTGTTTACATTGAAGTTTTAATTGGTATCACATTACTTTAAATCTATTCAATTACATTGAATGTCACTTTGTTGCCATAATTTTTCAATGTATAATACACTCAATATCATGCCTTCTTGGTGCTACAGATAACTTAATATTATTTCTAACATAAACATGTTTATCTAACATTTTTAAAAGTTGTTTAGTGCAAAATGCCAAGAAAACAACAATAAAACACAGAGAGAGGCAATAAGAAAACAAAGGCAGAAACCATGTACATGTGTACAATAGGGACACAATATAATTCCATTTGGGATTCTTGTTAATAAATGTTTAATCATTTAATGGTGTTTAATTTCTGCTACATCATTGGGTTAAATTGTCCACAGTGATTTGTGATGTGATTTAAGGTTAAGTCCTGTCCCAAATTGTTCTTACATTTTCATTTATTTGCCAATTGAAATCATCAGGGCCATTATGTTTTTCAAACAGCTAAACATAATTGATTAATATCACATGGAGGCCGGGAGAAGGTCAAATAATTCCATTAGCCTTACTTCTTTAAAAAAAGGGACTCACTTAAACAATCACATTAATTTGTTCAAATTCCTCAATTAAAACATGTCAAATTTGCATCCCTGGTGTACACTGAGGAATCACAAGGTACAATAACAGCTGCCTATGGCGATACAAATTCAAAAACACCCATAAAATGAGTATAGTTGGTTTGATATTTCTAAACAACCACATGTTGCACTGAAAATCAATATTTTTCAGTTACTTAACAGTTGAAAAAGAAATTTCCCAAACTTTAATCAAGTGGAAGCAAGTTAAGAACAATCAGAGTCCAAATACAGAAGATTGATCTCATCAGAAATTCCAAAGGTCTCCTTCACAACAGTTTTACAGAGGGTTGGATTCCTGGACCAACTTCTCAACTCGGTTAATTAAGTATTAATCAAAGCTTTGCCTCCAACTCTGCCAGATTGACAAGAATGTGAAAGGACAAAAGTTCAATAGCAAGCAGAAACTCAAACATGACACTAGACTTCACAGTTGTTTGTAATGCTGTTTAAATTTCAGATTTAAGTTGGAACTACCGGTTTTGAACATAATTGAAAATCAAAACTGCAGCAAATCTGCTTTTTAACCAGCAAATGTTGATACAAGAAGTAATAATAATAATCAAATATTGTATTGCAAAACAAACAGTGTACAAACATCACACAACATGTACTCTATGTGAAATGTGGTATCACAGCATTCACACAGCAGTCCGTATTTTACACATACATAAAAGGTAACATAAATAAACACCAAACACAAGAGATGATAAGACAGCGTGGCCTAAGTGGCAGCTTGTTACAGCAGCTCTGTATTTTTCTCCCTCTTTTTTAGTGTTACTTACTGTGTTTTTGTGTTTCTTTTTGTTTGTTTTTTGTGGTCACATCGACATTTTAAGCAAGTGTGCAACTATGGATGTTCATATTGTTACATTTGTAGTTTGCCTCTTGCTGTTTTTGGAACTTTTTGATAAGGCTATAGGAAACTCATCTAACATGGCACCCCATTCAACCACGGCCCCATTGTTTTACACCCGGGATCAGCTGTTAGCCCTGCGTCACACACCCCTTCTCTGTGCGGAGTAGCCCAAGGAGTTGCGGAGAAGGCGAAGAGGATGCAGAGCGGGAGTGAAGTGCAGAGAGCGGAAAAGATGGTATAAACATAGACGGTTAATATTAATGGACAGAGCATGTGTGACGTCACCCATTGGTTTGTGGAGATCAGAAATGAGTCGTCGAGTTTGCGTTTATGGGCGCAGCCATCGTGGTTGCGGATGTGACGATTTTAGAGGCGAGGGCTATGGAGTAAGAACACTATCAAAAAGATGTATGCATAACTTTATGTATTCATATTCGTATTTTTATATTCATATTCGTATTTTTATACATTTGTGCGTAAATTACATAGGCAAGCAAAATTACGTTTTCATACATGTGTGTTTTTATGTGAGTGTGACTCTAGAAGCTATGACTGTAAACATTCACAAGTACAACTCTGATTTCTACGACTACGAATTCTTGAGTGTGAACACGAATTCAAGTTTACGGGTACGAGTAAAAAAACAGTTGAAATGACGTCACTGCCGTCACAGGCCGGGGTAATGGAACAGGCCGGGGTAATCGAACCTCGATTCCATTTAATGCGCATGCGTCACAGGTGAAAAATGGCTAACCGTCTATGAGTCGCAGAAATGTATATCATTATAAAGTGCTATCAAAGTAGTAAAATCGTATGAAAAATGTTGAATAAACACGTTTTTTACTTTACCTGTGCTGAAGCCTGGGCTAGAAGCCTCCGGTCGGTTAGCCATTTTTCACCTGTGACGCATGCGCATTAAATGGAATCGAGGTTCGATTACCCCGGCCTGTGACGGCAGTGACGTCATTTCAACTGTTTTTTTACTCGTACCCGTAAACTTGAATTCGTGTTCACACTCAAGAATTTGTAGTCGTAGAAATCAGAGTTGTACTCGTGAATGTTTACAGTTGTAGCTTCTAGAGTCACGCTCACATAAAAACACATATGTATGAAAACGTAATTTACGCACAAATGTATAAAAATACGAATATGAATATAAAAATACGAATATGAATACATAAAGTTATGCATACATCTTTTTGATAGTGTTCTTACTCCATAGAGGGCGGAGTGAGAGCGGAGCCACAGACCGGTGGGCGGGACATACAGTCTATGGGCGGGATATGACTGACGTTAGAAGGTGAGTTAGCAACGCTGCTCTACCGTTACGTTAGCTAATCCTTTCACTGCTAACGATGCAAACGCTGCTGAATAATTCAAGGTAAGATTTAGTTTCACTAGGTTTTAAGTATATTGTTGGTTGTATGGTTGTATGGTTATATTACATATACGACTCACATTGTAAATTAAATGTATCTGAAGTTAGCATGTAAATTGTCTGTAACGTTAGCTTGCCACTTAGCTAGCTATGGTAAAACATGCTAACGTAAATTTTCTGCACATGAAGTTAACTTCTCATAGTTTAAACGTAGTGTCTAGTGAAATGCAAAACGGCGTTTTTTCAATGCTTATCATTATCTAACGCTATTAGCACATGTATATACTAAGTTTCTTATAACGTTTGGCTAACTGTAATAACCATAAAGCACAGATAATAGGCTCGTTCGAGATGATCTGAGCCTCGCCTGTAAAGTAGACGAGAGCAGGCGACAGCAGCAGGGGCGGGGAAAAAAAGCTGCGGTAAAGTCGGGACAGTTTCCATCCGATTCCAGCAGCCTTCATACTGAACAGGAAGTGACAAAAACACTATGGTGCGATTATGATTTAATAAAATATAATCAGACCCACAGATCAGCTGGTACACACTCTCTAGTTGTTTTAATTATGACAGATTAGCTATCAGAATGTTCTACATGCAATCTGTTGCTGATTTTTATTAACAACAGACTGGAGATGATCAGTGATCTGAACAGATTTAGTCTCTCTGACTTCTTAACGTCACTATCAGCCACACAACGTGTGTTCTGTACAGAATAAGTCTTTAAATCAGACAAATAGCAACTAAAATCCCTCCGATTAAAAAAACAATAAAAAGTTTATGTAAAACGTCATCATGTTGTAAACCAATCAGCTTTAAAATCGGCTGAGAAGCCGGCGTTTCCCAGCATGCTCTGGGTCCGCCTGGCTCTTGCAGTCGGTGAAAAGCAACTGCGCTACCTGCGTCTCAGAACTGCGTCCGCCTTGCTCTCGTGAGATTTCCGTTGCCCACGTGTGCATGACGTCAGAGCAAGTCGGGATCAAGTCGGACACAAATCTAACCGGCATGCAACGGGCGCCGATCGCCGGTGATCGATTCTGCGCAGACCTGGCTCATCTCGAACGAGCCTAATGTCGTGCTACCGTTTGCCTTCTCAGTCTATAGTTGGCGCATTTAACCTTGACATGCTGTAAAGAACTAATGTTAACTAGCAGAAATAAGCTCATTTAACTAAGTTACAGTTACACTAAAGAACAATGGACTGCTGTTGATTTATGTCTATTCTCCTAGATAATTAATGAAGTACAATTACATGCTAGTGTGCATATATTTAACTATGAGGGTCTCAAATGGAAATTGATGATTCTTTCTCTTCAGAAATAGGAGCGCTGAGAGCCATGATGGCATGTCCCCCCCCAACGCCCCTTAAGTAAGCAATAGTAATAGTTAATTTGCTATTTATTGTACAACATTAAACTTTTATCAGACTTTTGTACAACTAAGCCGAGGTAATAATGCATTTTCAAATGGTGTGTTACAGCTACGTCCGGCGTGGGGCAGAGAGAGCGGCAAAGACCATGGGGAACAACCTTGGTATTGAGAATATCTGCATCTATTGGTTCGGCTGGGGTGGTCTGCGGTGGAAGAGCCTGTTATGACTACATATGTTCATTGTTTAAGTGACAGTTTTGCTAATCACCCTCAACTAAGGTTTGACACTCCTGGACTTTTTTTGCACAATGGAGTTCATTTTACCACTAAGGGAAATGATATATTTTTAAACAATTTGGCAGAATCTATTAAAGCCCAACTTCAACAAGAGTGAAATGTTCATGTCTGTTGAATTTGAGTTTTGTTTTCTTTCCCCCAAAAAAAGTCCACAGTGTCATGCCTTATATGACAAGTGTAATTTATTTAACATGGTATTACTTTTTTTTAATTTAACAATTGTGGCCATAACACTGTTCATCTTACCTGCTCTGCTATTCCTTGTTCCCTACACCCTCTATTACATTATTTGTTTTACCTCCCTTACCACCCCAGTCTTACCACCCCATGGTCTTTGACTCTCTTGCCCCCATTTGACGTAGTTGTAAAACATTGTAAATAGTTAAAAACATTAGCGTTCATTGTTGTTTGTTATTATAGTTAGTATCAGTCTGTTGTTCCAAGAGCATTACATACTTAGTATAGTATAGTTAGTTACTGGGACCAATTTATATTTCTACACTTTGCCATGCTGCCTTTTCCCACTTTCATATTCTCCAAGAAACTGTTAACAAGAATACACTTTTTACCAGAATGTGAACCTGCAACATATCAAATGTCTCATACACAAGGACTCATGATGAATAATTGCTCCTGGACATTTTAGTGCCTTTTTCCACTGTGCATTACGGACAACAAACAGACTGTCACACTATGCTCACTTTATCTGTAAGGGCAGCTTTTATTTCTTGACCCAGGCATTTGGACCTGATTAAACAGTGCTGCACAAGTGCTATAAGTTTTATATGTTTAGCTGTATTTTTATATTGTGGTTTGTAATGCCAACCATTTCTACTGTAATTAACAGTTTGGCACTAGAGATTCAACTACCTCTTTATTATGCAGACATGTCTTGTGACAGTTAAGTTTGCCTTTACCTTAACCCATGGAATTTAAACTTGTAAAAGTTTAAAAAAAAACTACATTATTTAATTTGTCAATTTAAACAATCTTAAAAATATTGCCAGTGTTTGGTTTATGTATTTTTTAAAAAGTTGATGCCCATTTCAATGTGAAATAAAGGTCCTTCTAAAGCTACATTTGTTGTTTTTCTGAAGTAACTATAGGAACATCCAGCATTGTAGTCAAGACTTTGGTAATTTCATAGAATTTATAATTGATTAAAAGTGTCTATTTTGGCTTTAATACACATAAATATAACTTCTTAAATGTTCCCATACTTGCTTTTCTTGTGTGTATTTTGAACGTTTTAGTAGGTAATTGAAAATGCACTAGGTGCTGTTTAATCTGTGCAGGGCTATTGTAAATTCATAACAAACGTATGATCACAAATTGCAAAGGAGAATTAAACTTATTTAATTGCCATAACTAATGATTAAATAAAATGTACCTGATATTTACTGCACTGACATTTTTAAAGTATGAAAACTAAAAACCATAAAAGGACATGCAATGTCAATATTTAATTCTAACAGTTTAATCCTAAATAAATAAAATATACAAAAATAGAAAGCTGAACCAAAAATGATTTTCTGGCATCATAATCAGAACACATTGGAGAACTTTGGATGTGGTTAATGCCGTCTTCTCCACGTCCAGATGAAATGGCACCAAACACACCGTTCTACACAACAGGTCTTCCTTCTGGTGGCTCTGGTCATTCAGTTTTCAGTGTGGATACCTTTGTAATTACAGTAAAAGACAAAAAGTAGTTAAGGTCACAATGAATTATATTAATATATGAGCTTGTACATGAATGTATGCTTCAGTTGAGGCCTTGCAGTATTAAATAAACATACATGTCAAATTGTATCAAATCAAATTTTATCTTAGACAATGTGTATTGTACACAACACATTTTCAGTGATATTTACATTTGTTAAAATACAGGGGGCATAAGTATACAACCCCCTATGTTTTTGCCCCTAGTATTTTAACATAGGGGGGTGTATACTTATGCCCCTGTATTTTAAGGAATAATATTTATTTACAATACATTGACAAAGAAAATTGGTGTCCTTAAGTCAGATTTTCCTAAATATTTTGATTTAAGGCATTAAGATCAAGTTCCAAAAGATGTTTTTGTTATTCGTCTTTTCAATCAACTTTAGCAGGAGTGTGTGAACTTATGCAAGCCACTGTATGTGAATCATCTTAAAACTAATGTGCTGACAGAAAGTCCTCAAATAGCAGCTTTGTCCGTGTGGTGATGGTGATGGTGATGCTGTGTGGGTGCTGCCGCGGCGAGGGTGCTAGGGTATGTGCCTGGTAACCTCTCGCCCAAAACGATACGCAACCCCGACTGGGGTGCGGTGCGCAGGCCTCACCCTGGCCGTCCTTTGCGCACCTCCGGGTAACGTTGCCCATACGAAACTCAGATGTGAGGGGTTATTTCTAAATCCCACGCTGACCCAAAATGATCTTATCCCGTGCTAATAGGGTTTATGAATTTGCACTATAACGTAAGCTACATCAGGCTTTGATTTTAAGCTAACATTACCATTACATGCGCATCAATTTGCAATATTACCACATATAACAGATCAACAGATCACCGGCGAGATTGTTATGCATAACAGCTACCTACTGTATTCGACTCTAACATTAAATATATTTTAATACGTTTATACATAGTTGCATACATACATTCATAAGGTGTGCATAGCATTATTAGTTAGCCCGATAGCTTGCTTAGCAAGGTGCAATCTAGTTAGCTAGCTAACTGATATTAAATGAGATGCTAACGAAAACTGTATTAAAACAAAATATAATTTTACTTACCGGAAAAACTGAACTGCCGATTCCTTTGAGTGTCTCGCCGTGCCACTGAACGCTGAACATTTTATCCGACCAAAGTGTCACAGCCACAGCAATGAAACGTAGTCAACCCCCAACATGAAGTTCACGTGCCATGGACAAGCTTTGCTAACGCTCTGTCATGATTGACAGGCCGAGAACTGTCAATCACATCGTAGCCACGCCCTAAAACACCCCCTGCTTTATCGCAGATTTTAAAATCAACGAGACCGTAATTTAAAAAATGAACATCATTCTGTGTTGCAGAATGCTTAAAACTACCGATCGAGACCACGAACTCATTATGAAGATGTTTACTGAGGTAATAAATCAAGTAAGAAGTGGGTCATTTCTCCATAGACTTCTATTGAAACCGACCTCCTTTTGCAACCACGAGTGTCGCCCTCTGCAGGAATTCAGATAGAATGCAGCTTTAAGTTACTTCCGCAGTTGCAGCACTTTGCCGAACCGGATGCTTTGTCCATCAATAATATACAGTCTATGGGTATAAACCATGTTTAGAGGCTGTCGTCAGATGGAAGATGGAAAAGCTGACGGCGCTGACCCAGTTGCAGAGGGAGTACCGGGAATGCAGCCTCATGTGCTTCACTGAGACATGGCTGCGTGAACTTTCTCTGGACTCATGCGTCACCCTGGGGGTTTCAAACTCTTACGAGTGGACAGGAAAGCAACAGAGGGTGGTAAAAAGAAGGAAGGGGAGATCGCCGTGTTTGTGAACAATAGATGGTGCCCTGTGAGATTTCTGGTGAGACCTGCAGCGCGGGCAAATACTCCTGCTGCAAGAAAGAGCAACTCTGCACCAGAGACTTGGAGCTGGTAGCCGTTGGCATGCAACCATACAACCTCCGGAGGGAGTTCTCACAGGTTATTGCTTTGACTGTGTACACCCTATGGACCGTGTACAGCCCTGTGGAAGATCTCCTGTCTGGTCCCGGGACCAAAGTCACTGCATTCTAAGGAGCCAAAACAAAAGAAACAATGATCTTCTCCCTGAAGATTTTCTAAAGCAACTGTATGTGGCCAAACTTGGACGACATGGTGTTGAGCTCAACTATAGGAATCCCAGCTATACGAGCCAGGGTATCATAAAATGAGTTCCATCTTGTGGTGCATGGGACTAACAGCTTCTTGGAAATAACATCACACACAGTCTCCGACTAGCCTTATTCCACAACCCTGTGCATTTTGTAGTAGCACTTCTGTAAACAGTTTTTGTTCCGGGCGCTGACAGTAACCACTTGTTAATATCAGTGCATGACACCAGGTTCAGGGTGTGTGGCGCACATCTCTGATGTGGCGGAAATGTGATCACAGTATCATCTTCATCATCGTCATTAAAATCAACACGGGTCTGCAAGGCCCCACTGATGTCAGTAAATGTCACCTCCTCATCAGCATCAGACTCATCCCGCTCCAGCTGATACATTTTGAAAGCCTTTACAAAATTTGAGCCATTATCTGTGACTGTTATGGTGATTTTGAATGATATTCCATTTAAGGAGTAGATATTCTGCAATTTTGTCATACTTATGCCGTCCCTTGAACCTCCTGCATGCCAGGGCTGCCTTACCTCGCTCCATGCTTTGCAGATTTATCCAATGTGCCGTTACGTCTAGATAGCTCTTGTTACATGTAGTCCATATGTCTGCTGTGGTAGACACATATTCTAACTTCTCAAACGTTTTTTTGAGCTCCACATTCATTTGAGTATATTGGGCGTCTATGTAGTTCGAAAACGTCTTTCTACACGGTAGAGCTACCCCTCCTCTGACCGGTATTTTGGCAACTAGTGCCCTGAATGATCATCACAGAGTACGGTCTAGACCTGCTCTTTTATGAAAAGCGCAATGAGATAGCTGTTGTGATTTGGCGTTATATAAATGAAATTGAATTGAATTTAAAGAGTTTGACTTAACCGTAGATAATGGCAGCATATCCTCCACTACAAACCTGGCTACCAGTTCAGTTTGGTCTGAGACAAAATGTGTGGTGGTGGGGCCTTAAAATCAAGCTTCAGTTTCCTCAGTTTTGTGGTACTGTGTCATTCTCCTGAAGTTTGAATTAAGATTAGATTAGATTAGATTGAACTTTATTGCCATTACACAGGTACAGGTACAAGGCAACGGAATGCAGTTTAGGTCTAACCAGAAGTGCAATAGCAGTAAGTGCAGGATATACAATGGTTCCATAGTGCAGGATGGATATGTACATGTGAGTCCGGAGAGCAACTGTATACATATATAAAATAGTATGATATTGCAGATGTATATGTAAACAATTGGTACTGTGAATAAACAGTCAGCAGTGCAAATTGAAATATCAGTCAAGGTAAGTAGTGCAAGATGCAGATATAAACAGTTGTTACTATAGTAACAGTCAGCAGTGCAAGTAAACATTATAGTATTGCAGATAACAACATGGAGGCAGGTGTGAGGAGGGAGAGGAGAGTCTGTCAGTATATGAGGGGAGTGGGATCAATGAGGGTTAGAGTTCAATAAAGAGACAGCTCTGGGGAAAAAACTGTTCTTTAGTCTGCTGGTCCTGGTCCGGAGGCACCTGAACCGCCTGCCGGAGGGCAGGAGAGAAAACAGTCTGTGGGCTGGGTGAGAGGAGTCCTTAAGGATGCTGCGAGCTCGATGCAGACAGCGTCTCCTCTGGATGTGCTCGATGGCGGGTAGTGAAGTCCCAGTGATGCGCTGGGCGGTTTTCACCACCCGCTGCAGTGCCTTGCGCTCTGCCACAGAACAGCTCCCATACCACACTGTTGCACAGTTGGTCAGGATGATTTCTATTGCACAGCGATAGAAGTTCACCAGGATAGTTGAGGAAAGCTGATTCTTCCTCAGTGTCCTCAGGAAGAAAAGGCGCTGGTGAGCCTTCTTGACCAGGCAGGAGGTGTTGGTTGACCAGGTCATGTCTGCCGAGATGTGGATCCCCACAAACTTGAAAATGGAGACACTCTCTTGACTCTTTTCTGAAGTCCACGATGAGCTCCTTCGTTTTGGTGGTGTTGAGGAGCTGGTTGTTTTCAGTGCACCATGTGGCCAGGTGCTTGATCTCCTCCCTATAGGCAGTTTCATCGTTGTTGCTGATGAGACCAATCACCGTAGTGTTGTCTGCAAACTTGATGATGGAATTAGATTCGTACACAGGCTTACAGTCGGAGGTGAAGAGGGAGTAGAGAAACGGGCTTAGCACACAGCCCTGTGGTACACCAGTGTTGAGTGTGATGGACGTGGAGCAGTTGGAGCGTGATCAAACATTCTGGGGTCTGTTGGTCAAAAAGTCCAAAATCAAGTTGCACATGCAGGTGACAGTGACAGTGTTGAATGCTGAGCTGAAGTCAACAAACAGCATTCGTGCATAAGTGTTCTTGTTGTCCAGATGTGTGAGCACAGAGTGCAGTGCCATGGAAACTGCATCCTCTGTGCTCCTATTGCTACGGTAGTCAAACTGGTGTGAGTCCAATGTGGATGGTAGCGAATCTTTTAGGTGTGCTAGGACCAGCCGCTCAAAGCACTTCATTACGATGGGTGTGAGTGCTACAGGGCGGTTGTCGTTAAGTCACTTCGGGCTGGAGTGTTTTGGCACTGGCACAATGCAAGTGCATTTAAAGCATGTAGGTACAGCTGCTTGGGCAAGAGACAGGTTGAAAATGTCTGTAAAAACCCCAGCGAGCTGCTCCGCACATGCCCTGAGTACGCGTCCAGGGATATTATCTGGTCCAGCAGCCTTGTGCGTGCTGATCCTGCTCAGTGCCTTGCAGACATCTGTGGAGGAAAGTGTGATTGGCGGGTGGTCGGCTGAGGATTTGAGCTTGGTGGCAGTTTCTCTGTTGTCTCTTTCAAAGCAAGAAGTCATTCAGCTCGTTCAGGAAGTTGACATCAGTGGCTGCGGGGGTGGAGTGAGTGGGTTTATAGTCACTGATGGCCTGAATGCCCTGCCACATGCGTCAAGGGTCAGCGTTGCTCTGGATGTGCTATAGGCTTGTGCATCTCCTGATCTGAAGGCAGTCACGCTTTCCTGTTCATCCATGGTTTCTGATTTGGGTATGTGGTGATCTGCTTCTGGGTTGTAACATTGTCAATGGTGGTATTAATATAATCCAGTACAGAGGAGGTGTAGCAGTCAATGTCCGTGTGAGAGCCACTGGTGGCATGAGAAGTCTGTGTGAAACCTTTCCTGAAGTGATAAATCTGCTCATGCAGGCCACACCTTGATGGTCTTCACTGATGGCTTCACGCAATTGATGAGAGGTGCATATTTGGGGGTGAGGAACAAAGAAAGGTGATCTGACTGTCCCAGATGGGGGAGGGGTGTTGCGACGTAAGCTCCAGCCATGTTTGTGTAAACATGGTCTAAAGTTTTGTTTCCTCTGGTGTGACAAGAAACAAGCTGGTGAAATTTTGGTAGCACTGACTTTAAGTTTGAATGAAAAAAAGTCACCCGCAACAATAAACGCACGGTCTACATTTAACCATGAGAAACTAAAGGTTTGCTGAACAATGTCTCCCAACAATAGCAGAGTTTGTGCACCAAGCTTGTTGATGTAAATGCACAATCCACCACCTCTGGTCTTACCGGAGCCATCTATTGTTCTATCCGCCCAGAATGTGTGGCGTCCCGCTTGCTCAATAGCATTGTCCGGTATTCCGCTGTTTAACCATGTTTCCGTGAAGATTAGGACATTACAGTTCAAAAGTATCTTGCTGTATGTAATGTTGAGTCGGATCTCCTCCATTTTGTTCAACAGAGAAACTACATTGGCAAGGAAAATGCTGGGTAAAGAGAGCCGGTGTAGTATTAGCTTTAGCTTAGCTCTTAGTCATCTGTGCTTCCCCCGCCTTTGTTTACGATCTCAACGCTGCCTGAGAGCACTTACGCCCGGCCGGGCAGAGGACATAGCCCCGGGTCTTCTGGCGATTTCAGGAAGGAGTTGAAGGTTGTTCATAAAACTGTCGGAAATTCCCAAACCAATATCCAAAAGCTCAAGTCGGGTGTACGATGTAAAGGCACAACTGTTCTGCACGAACTGACCCGAAATGAACAAGAAAAATACCGCAAAATTGCAGAATCTGGAGAGACCGCGCGCCTCAAGATGTACTCGCGCCGCCATCTTAATCATCGACACCGATGTGGATAGGCACTTTTGCCCAGGGCATTTCATAATTACATTCATTCCTTTAATTTCTTGGAGGGAAAAGTAACAGCTATACTTTCATTTAGAGAAGACTATTTTAGGATTATTTGGGCTCGCTTTGTCATACCTGTCTTTCTTTCATGACTTGCTTGTGTTGTCCGACTATGCATGCTCTACCTCTGATTGGCTTAACATGAAATTTTACTCAACCTCAGTCAACTGTCAGCATGTATGCGCTTGTCTCGTGCACTGACCACTAACCAAGGAAGAACAGTAAAAAAAGTATTTCCTCTCGGCTCAGAGATCTAGTTGGTCTGAAAAAAAGTAAGGCCATTATTTATAACGCTGTTATTTATAACGCCGTTATTCCCATCACTGTTAAAAATTCCCAAAAATCTTTTAAACTGACCGTTGATCTAAAATAAAGACAGATTCTGCAATTGCATAGCCTATTAAACATTGTAATTTCCCTACATTATTATTATTTCTCGCATAAAATGTTTTCAGAATCTAATTTTGATTAACTATTTTTGTAAAATAAGAAATCAGTTTCCAAACGAGCTACCATTATGGTCTGTTTTGAATTCCGGAAGCAGACAGCCCCAAGGGAAGTGTTTGTCTATTCAGGTGCAGCCATCACGGTTGTGAGAGGGTGTCGCTTATTTTCTTTGCTTGTCAGTGGTGAGTGAAAAGAAACTGATAACGGTCTTTTTTACACCTACGCGCTGCCCTTCTCTGAGACAACAGGTGAAATCGCTCAGCCATGACGTACCAACACTGTTGGCCTTCAAAGATCATGTGACAAGAGCAGTTACTTCAAACTCCCCTTGTTAAAGAGAACTCTGTCTAGACAGGTGTAAAAAAACACAATAGGTCATTGGTAAATAGCTAACAGAGTCATTAACATGGCCACAGCTCTTATAGGGCAACACAGTCTCACTCCCTACTTGTCAAATGTCTGACGCATGGTCAAGCACCCCTGTCACATAGATGTTCATGTTAATCACTCACCGTCGGAACAGGAAAAACATGGCTTTTGGTATTTTTAGCCCTATAACTGCTGTTTTAATCAACATTTATTTACGAGATCTTATTATGGTCTATTTCGGCCAGGGAAGCTGGATTGCTTTGTTGTTTATTTATATTTTTACAACTATAATGCTACATCTATCAACATTTATTTAGATGTTATTGTGGTATTCATTTCTTTATTTAAATCATATTATTTGGGTCTTATTACTGGTGAAATATTACAATAAGCTGTAAAACAGAACACTACGATATGAGCCGAGCTGGGCGCATGCAAATCCTGTTGGTGCGCCTATATCCCACAATGCAATGCGGACATTCATATCAGAGAATCGAAAATCTAATGTAGCATTATAGTTTTAAAAATATCAATAAACAACAAAGCAATCCAGCTTCCCTGGCCAACATAAAATAATAACTATTAAATAATAACTATGTATATATATATATATGTGTATATATATATATATATATATATATATATATATATATATATATGTTATATGTATATGTATACATATAAACCATGATAAGATCTTGTGAATAAATGTTGATTAAACAGCTGTTATAGGGCTAAAAATCCCAAAACTGCCACAGATTTTAAAGGGCTGTGTTCTTCCTTTTGTCTATATCCGACGGTAACATTAATTAATTAACATTAATGTCTATGTGACGGACCCCCAAGTCAAAAAAACAACGCAAACGGTACACCTCTTTTGTTGGACATTTGACGAGCAGGGAGTGAGACTGTGTTGTATAGGGAAGCAAACTAAACCAGTTGACCAGTTTCAGCCAATGTTATGCCACCTGCATCTGTGTCATTCAACTTTTGTTAATAAGTGTCAAAAAATAATCATCATCCATTACCTGAACTCAATAATTAAATATTTATGGATTAAGTATAAAAGTATTACAATACAGCAAAAAAAAGCAAATGGCTTTTGTACAACCTAGGGTTAACAGAAGGCCCAATTAACGCTTTTGTGTGTTTATCTGGGTTACACATAATTTACACACAATTTGCAGAACTAACACATTAATGTAGTAAGCCGTGTAACACTGCTGAGGTTTCATTTATAAAACTGTGCGTAGGATCCTTACTAAAAGTGTACGTATGCCCAAAAGCCAAAATGGCGTACGCCAAAACAAATTCAGATTTATAAAATCTGTAAGCAATTGACTTTATAAGTCACAGATTACCCAGAAGTGTGCGTATATGATCCAGCCTCTTATCCTGCACACTCCCATTTTTAACCATTAATAGTCAGTGCAAAGCACCTCATGAGTGCTAAACAGTGTGTTAATGGTCTGGCTGTTCTTTTCTCTCGCTGAATCATGCCAAATCATGCCGAATCATGACTGGTGGGGAAAAAGCAAAAAAACTTCTCAAGACGTTCAGGAATTTCTGCAAATTGAATTATAATTTCGGCCATTTCTCACACAGTGTAGGGAAACCTGATCTATAGACTACCTATATTTATAATGCTGTCCAAAACGGCAGGTGTTACGGCACTCGGGGACAGCTTCGATATACAATACCAGACGTACAGTATGTGATAAGGTTTAACAAAATATTATATCCAAACAAGCCTTAGGGATGAAGTTGAAGATTATATATATAGGCCTAATAGTTAAAAAAAAACACTTAGCTCTCTGCCATTTCCCTCTGGAAACAGCCCGCTTCCTCCAGAGTGGTGAGGACTTGCATTTGGAGCGGGATGGCACAGTTTTTGCACACTGCCCTCTCTACTGGACCCAATTCAGTACATAGATCCAAGAGCTGAGCTTTAGGGAATTTAAATTGGCATATTAGCCAGTCATCATCATGGTCCCTGAAGTGTCTTTCTTTCCTGATTCTTCCATTGGCGTAGTCCTCCTGCAGTGCCATCAGTGCCATCATGCAGCATTACGCACAGGGGTCACCATCACAGTATTTATATGTTTACAACAGTTTGTGATTGAAGACATTATTGTAGAGGCATCAATACTTAATATTACGAGTAACCCATTCCCAAGTCTCCATTGTCTCCAAAATGTGCGTACCCATGGGTCAGAGTTTGCGTAAAGGACCGCACATTCTCCCTTCAAGTTTGTTTTTTATAGATCACAACCTTTGCGTGGGAAGTGGCATATGTACATTTTTAGCCCCATTTTGTGCATACACCATGTTCATAAATGAGACCCCTCGTGTGTAGAAATGGTTTACAGCTGATATCAGAAGTCAGTCTAACAGTCTTGAGTGAATCCTTAATTTCTTTACAACAAAATCTGATCAAATATGTAAGGGATAAAATCGAGTGAACCAGTTGTTGAGAATAGAATTTGCCAATCATATTAATTTACGGAATAATCAAAGGTGCTGGAACGCTGTTCCTTATTGTTCTGGCTTACTTTAACCCATCTTTGTCCCTGTCCAAACTGATTTACTTACCACCAGTTCCAAAGGAACTCAAACAGGTCATCAGATGCTCTGCAAGAAAAGACTAAAGTGCATAGGCAAGAGGCATGGCATTGAGTGCTCTGATGCATGTAGCAACCGCAACGGATCAGGCTGCATGTGATGACGATGAAGATGAGCAAGAAAACATACACTGATGATGACAGCAATGTCCAAGTCACAGGAAACTTTAGGTCGCCTGATCTGAACCGAGATTGGAACTTGCTGGAATCAAGACATTATGGACTATCAAACTCACCAGACAGGCCTGTGACATGAAAACACTTGGAAAAAGCGATACATTACGTAAAAGATAGATAGATAGATAGATAGATAGATAGATAGATAGATAGATAGATAGATAGATAGATAGATAGATAGATAGATAGATAGATAGATTTTGATCCCAAGAAAAATAGGAAATTACGGTGTTACAGCAGCACACTTACATCAGTCACACAACACAGAATATAAATATAAATGAGATACTAGGAAAAATATACATGCATACAATATACATGAAATAATAATAATAGGAATAAAATAAAGGAACAAATATTTGAATATATACAGAATGGGAAAACCAAAATGTGCAACTGCTTAAATAATGCTAAAATGTATGCTAAATGTAAATAAACCAATTGTGCAGGTTGCCCTTAGGCAAGGCAGCTTTATTTGTTTAGCACATTTCAGCAACAGGGCAATTCAAAGTGCTTTACACAAAAACAGAAAAAAAATAAAAAATAGTAAAATAATAAAAACAGATAAAACACAGAAGAAACTGTTAAAAATAGAAAATAAAAACAGATAAAACACAAGAATAAAATTTACAGTGCAGTATAAGAAATTAAACATTAAAGAGATGAACATCATTTAAAGAAAGGCAACATCAAAAAGAAAGGTCTTCAGCATTGATTTAAAAGAACTGAGTGTAGCAGCGGATCTGCAGTTTTCTGGGAGTTTGTTCCAGATATGAGGAGCATAGAAACTGAACGCTGCTTCCCCCTGTTTGGTTCTGACTCTGGGGACAGAAAGCAGACCTGTCCCAGATGACCTGAGAGGTCTGGGGGGTCATAGTGGAGTAGCAGATCAGAAATGTATTTTGGCCCTAAACCGTTTAGTGATTTATAAACTAGCAAAAGTACTTTGAAATCAATTCTTTGAGGCACAGGAAGCCAGTGTAAAGACTTCAGAACTGGAGTGATGTGATCCAGTCTCTCTGTCTTAGTGAGGACTCGAGCAGCCGCGTTCTGAATCAGCTGCAGCTGTCTGATTGATTTTTTAGGGAGACCTGTAAAGACCCCGTTACAGTAGTCAAGTCTACTGAAGATGAAGGCATGGACAAGTTTTTCCAAATCCTGTTGACACATAAGTCCTTTGACCCTTGATATATTCTTAAGGTGATAATAGGCTGACTCTGTAATTGTCTTGATGTGGTTGTTAAAATTCAGGTCAGAGTCCATGATTACACCAAGATTTCTGGCTTTGTCTGTTGTTTTTAACATTGTTGTTTGAAGCTGAGCGCAGACTTTTAATTGTTCCTCTTTTGCTCCAAAAACAACCACCTCAGTTTTTCCTTCATTTAATTTCAGAAAGTTCTGGCACATCCAGCTGTTAATTTGTTTGATGCACTTAGTCAGTTTTTGTATTGGGCTATAGTCCCCTGGCAATAAGGTTATGTAAATTTGTGTGTCGTCCGCATAACTATGGTAACTTATTTTGTTGTTTTCCATAATCTGGGCCAGTGGAAGCATGTAGATGTTAAACAGAAGAGGCCCCAGAATGGAGCCTTGTGGAACTCCGCACATCATAGTTGTATGCTCAGATGTATAATTACCTATTGACACAAAGTAATCCCTGTTCTGTAAGTAGGATTCAAACCAGTTTAGTACTGAGCCAGAAAGGCCAACCCAGTTTTCCAATCTGTCTAGTAATATTTTATGGTCGACCGTGTCAAATGCAGCACTGAGATCAAGTAATACTAAGACTGAAATTTTGCCATTATCTATGTTAAGGTGGATGTCATTAAAGACCTTAAGAGAGTCTTATGAGAGCCGTCTCAGTGCTGTGGTGTGGTCGGAAAACCAACTGAAAGGTATCAAAACAGTTGTTTAGTGACAAGAAATGGTTGAGTTGTTGAAAAATGCTTTTTCAATGATTTTACTTAAAAACGGATGGTTTGATATTGGCCTATAGTTGCTCATTAGTGATGTGTCTAGATTGTTCTTTTTTTAAGAGTGGCTTGATTACTGCAGTTTTCAGGGCCTGTGGAAAGATACCTGAAAGAAGAGACGTGTTCGCAATCTGTAGAAGATCAGAAGCCAAACAATTCAAAACATTCAAGGGAACAGGAGGAGGTTTTCAGATGTTGTATATGTGGATGTCCTCCACTGTGACAACACATATCCTGTACTTGATATGGAGGCACTGATTGTTTGTCTAATCTTCTGAATTTTGTCTTTGAAGAAGGAGGCAAAATCATTGCAGGCCTTGGTAGATAAAAGTTCAGATGCTACTGGTACTGTCAAGTCAAGTCAAGTCAAGTTTATTTGTATAGCCCTTTACAATAGCCGAAAGGTACCCAAAGTGCTTTACAACAAAGCCATAAAACAGTACATAACACATACAAAACATACAGATACAAACTAAAAGTGCTGTAGTGGTGGAGCGCTGCAGGACATTAAAAGCCTTCCAGAAATGCATAGAAAGGAGCAGACCGAAGGAGGGCACCTAAGAAACAGTATTGCCCTAGTCAGAATTAAATGCTAATTTAAAAAAGTGGGTCTTAAGCTTAGTTTTAAAAAGGCTGAGGTCAGTAGTGGTGCGGATGTCAGGGGGTAGATTGTTCCACAGTCTGGGAGCAGCGACGGCAAAAGAACGATCGCCCCACTGTTTAAGTCTTGACCTAGGGACCTCTAACAGAAGCTGACCCGAGGAGCGCAAGGCTCTGCCACAATTTAAAGTTAAAAATCTCAGACAAGTAAGAGGGGGCCAAGCCATAAATGGCGTTGAAGACAAACAGCAGGAGTTTAAAATCAATTCTAAAATGGACTGGAAGCCAGTAGAGTGACAACAGCACAGGGGTAATGTGTTCACGTCTGGACGTGCTTGTTACAAATCGGGCAGCAGCGTTCTGCACAAGTTGGAGACGAGAGATTGATGACTGACTGAGGCCAACGTAAAGGGCATTGCAGTAGTCCAGTCTTGAACTGATGAAAGCATGGATTGCCTTCTCGAGATCCTGCCGACTGAGAAAAGACTTGACTTTGGCCAAAAGATGGAGCTGAAAAAAGCTTGAGCTGACAACAGAGCTAATCTGTTTGTCAAATTTAAGCCCATTATCAAATGTTACCCCGAGATTTTTGACATGAGATTTAAAAAGGGGGGCCAGAGTGCCAGAGTTTGGGGTGAGAACATTTGACATAGAAGGAGAACCAAACAAAATGCATTCAGTTACTGGAGGGTTTGTTAACGATCTGTTATCAATGAGAACAGCAGCGCTGTCATTATGGTCTAACCAGGTTTCAGTTAAAAACATAAAATCTAGATTGTGATTAATAATAAAATCATTGATTAAAAATGATTCTCCTGCCAAAGACCTGACGTTTAGTAAAGCTAGTGTTAGTGTGTTTTCATTTTTTGGGACAGGCTGTGGCTGACAAGGAATGGATGCTAAATTTGCAGTTGAGTTTGCAGTTAAGTGCTTATTCGCCATTCTTTTTCTATTACCTGTCACAACATAAATTGAGGAAGAATTGACACAGGGCCCGGGCTTGTCTTGGAAAAACTCATGATTGTCATTAGTCTTGCAGCCTAGGCCCGGCACATCAGTTAATGCTTGCTGGATTTTGCACACAAGCGTTCTTGGGGGAAGGAAGGGGTGTAAATTTGATTCCAACAACTACCAGCTGCTTCATCTGATCAGTGAACTACAACATGGGGATAGGGAAAATAGAGGAAAGGGTGAGTAGAGACAGCGATGGCTCCTCAAAGGGTTTGGGGTTGGTAAGAGGGTTTGAGGGGTGCTCAATGGGTGAAAAGGGGAGTTGAAGTTTTGTTTCTCTGCTCTTTGGTCTCCCACGGTCAAATCTGTGCACAGGTGGGGGCTGTGGTGGATCACTGCCGCACTCTGTTGTGTCTTTCTCTTGTTTAGATTTGTCCTGTCTTGTGTCCTTGGCATGTGTAGCGCAGAAAGTAAAGTAGGTTAGAGGTAAACAGCTTTACTCCTGTCTTGTTAAGGAAAAGTCCATCTGCTTTAAAAAGATGTCTGCACTCCCAGAAAATGTAAAAATTGTCAATGAACTGCAGAGAATGGACGATACATTCAGTTGAAAGCCATTTGTTTAGTGCCAACAGTCGGCTGAATCTCTCAGCTCCTCTTCTCACTGGCGGTATAAGACCGCTGATAAACACATCTGCGTTTAGGGAGCTGACTGTGTTCAGCAGTTCCATAAAGTCCAATTTCTGCAATTCAGACTGTTGCTTTACAATGTCATGTGACCCTATATTTTCAGTATAATGTTCTTCACAGTTGGGTGTGCTGCCACGATATCTAGGATTCTTTGGGCCAAGTCAGACACCATGTCTTTGAAAACAGAGTATTTTGGAGTTTTTACTGTTTTTTAAATATTTTACAGCAAAGTCACAATCAAGGTTTGAGGCTTTTTACTTTTTGAATTGCTCTCAGTTCTTACCCTGCTGTGTGGCGATGAGACGCAATCCCGGTCATCAGATGGCTGTCCAGCGTCCAGCAGCAGAGGAGCAAATCTGTTATCTAGTTGCACACCAAGTTGTCCACTGCTGTGTCCTACTAAGTACAGGGGTTGAAGAGGCTCTCTGCCTGGATAATAATGCAGGCCAGCCGGTCATATCACAAATCTCAGGGCGCTGTGCCCTGCCCGTTAGTTGTCCTCCCATTTCCCAGGAAAATGATTTACTCTTAGGCTTTGCACCAGCCGAGTTCCAGGGAGGACTACCACTTGTTGATGTATTACCCGTTCCACAGCTCTCCTGTTTCTTTGTAGTGTTGTTGGTGCTAATTAGCCATGTGTTAGCATGCTTTTGTCCATTGTTTTGGGTCCATGGTAAAGTGGTGTCATTTTCACAAGATCTGTTCACTTCCACGTTCACTTCTAATCGGTGAACCTTGGTTTCCAGAAGTGCAATCTTCTTCTTTGTAGTAGTCATCCACGGAGAAAGGAGGCATCTTGCTGCTAATTAGCTTCAGCTCCAGTCACTGTAGGACAGGTTTGAGCTATTGGTAGGCCACACTCAGGCAGAAAAATATTAAAATATGGCCATAGCCTACAAAAAATATATAGTCCAGTGATTTATAAGTATCCAAAAGCCGCTGCTCATAGTTTCTCTCAGAGAAACAGCAAAAATATGCAAGCAGAGGCAGGAGCAATCAGCAAAAGCATCTGCACTGTAAGAAGCAGGAAGCAAGTATTTCCTTAGTGTGCAGTAGTGTGGTGTCTAAAAAGTCTTATCTAGCACCCAGTGATGACATGTTAAAAAGTGTTATTGCCTGTGGTAGGAAGGATTTTCTGTAGTTGTCCGTGCGGCATCAAAGCTGTCGGTTATCCAAGATAGATAACAGTTTGTTCAGAGACCTCCACTCCACCACAGCTTCAAATGTGTCCTGTTTGCAGCCAATCACGGAGCCAGCCTTCCTGATCAGTTTGTTCAGTCTGTTTGTGTCGCTGGCTCCAATGCTGCTGCCCCAGCAGATTGCGAAGGAGAATAGAGCGCTGGCCACAACAAACTGGTAGAACATCTCCAACATTCTGCTGCACATGTTGAAGGATCTCAGCTTCCTCAGGAAATAGAGTCTGCTCATCCCTACTTGTAAACAGCAGTGCTGTTGATCTTCCAGTTCAGCCTGCTGTCGATGTTGACACCCAGGTATCTGTACTCCTCCACCATGTCCACTTCCCAGGATGCAAAGGGGCTGCGGAGCCGTTCCCTTCCTCCTGAAGTCAATCACCACCTCTCTGGTCTAATCCACGTTCAGCAGCAGGCGATTCTTACCAGACCACTCCACAAAGTCATCCACCAGTGCCCTGTACTCTCCCTCCTGTCCATCCCCTTATACACCCAACAACTGCAGAGTCATCAGAAAACTTCTGTAGGTGACATGACTCTGAGTTGTACTGGAAGTCTGTGGTGTATAAGGTGAACAGTAAAGGAGACAGCACAGTCCCCAGTGGGGCCTCTGTACCACTCACCACCACATTAGACAGAACACGGTCCAGGCGGAAAATCTGCGGTCTGTCTGTCAGGTAGTCAGTGATCCAGGAGACTGTGGACACACCGACACCCATCACCTGCACACCATACATTCTTCCCTGCTAACCTTAGCTAGTACAAAAACTGTTGATGCTGATTTTTGCTGTACTGTAATACTTAAAAACCTAAAACTTGAATATTTCATTGTTTAGTTCTAATGGTAGTTAATAAATTGAGATTCTTTAATGAAACACTTATTTACTGAATTTGAGTGACACAGATGGAGATGGCATAACATTTGCTCTCCCATAACAGTTGTGGCCATGTTTATGACAGTTAACTATTTATAATTTTTTTAACCTGTCTAGACAGAGTTGGTTTGGAGGGAGTTTTAAGTAACTCCTCTTGTTACATGATGTTTGAAGGCCAACAGTGTTAGTATTTCGTGGATGAGTTATTTTACCTGTAGTCTCAGATGAGGGCAGGTTGAAAAAGTCTTCAGTGGCCTTGTGAATAAGACACTGCATTGCTGTCAATGGAAAAGGCTGCATTAGCCCAAGGAGATCAAGGACCCTGGATCTTTGTAAGGCTATTATGGATGGGTACCTTTTGGAACTGAACCAAAATCAATACCGATACCTATACCTGAAATTCGGTTCCCGGTACCAAACGGTAATTGTAATAACAAAAAATGATTTCAGTTGTAAAAATAATTCCAAACCTATTTATCCTATTTACATTATGTTATTTATTTAAACTGACAGAAATTAAATAAAAATAAAACCCTCCCTCTCTTCTTGAATTGAAAAAATTATTAAACTTTACTATTATAAACTATTATTTTTCTTGTATTTGTATATTATTCTTTTTAAGCCTGTTAATTTTCATCATGACCGTTTTTAATTTCCATTTAATGTTTCAATTAAAGCACTTTGAATTGCCTTGTAGCTGAAAGGTGTTGAAATAAAGTTGCCTTGCCACTCAAACACTACAAATCATCATAATCATCACCAATGAAAAGGGAAATCTCTGCTGAGTTCAGTGATATCACATACAAGACTCTACTTCATACAGTTTTTTAGCTGTGAAATGGGGCATGGCTAAAGCATAGGGGGCGGGACAAACCATGACCAATGAAAACTTAACTCTCTGCTGAGTTCAATGATACTTCACACAATGGTGTACATTTAATGGATCATTGGGTCAAACCATCACTAATTATAAAAGAACTCTTTGCTGAGGTCAATGATACAACACACAAGACTCTACCTTAAACGATTCAAAAGCCATATAGGGGGCGTGGTCTGAGTACATGGGCGTGGTTAAGGTATAGGGGTTGCTCAGCATCCCATGTAGACTAGGGTGACCAAACGTCCACTTTTGACATGACATAAGTTTACCAAGTTGTGTTGGTCAAATTGCAAACTTAACTTTGTAGGGGCTGCTAGCGAGCCATTTTCCGCATCTTCCCGAAACCCTTAAAATACATGCCATCGCCAATTTTGGTGAGTTTTTGAGTATGTTAAGCCCCTCAAAAAGGCAATTCATTTGGCGGATGAAAGTAAAGGAAAGGAAAAGAAGAATTCCTTTAGTTTCATAAGGGCCTTCACCGGGCCCTAATGAAAAACTTTCTAAATAGCATAAACGAATCATTAAAAGAATTGGTTAAAATGTAAATGCCTAGTCTCCTACCATTTTTTCACATTCTGTTCATGACATCCAAATGGCACTGTAAACTACATTCAGACCAATAATTGTGGGCTGGGTCAGATTAATTTAATACTCAAAGTCATAGCGCCCCTTAGTGGCAACATGAAGTAGACCAAAAAATCAAGTTGCTATATTTGAACAAACTTTTGTTTGTTTGTTGGGCGTGGCGTGGTGGCCATTTTGAGCATTTATCAAGAAATGTATCTATAAACGAAGAAGTTCTTATGAAGTTCTTTAGTGTAAATTGTCATATCTGCCCTAAATTTCTCACGATTGACAAGTCCAGGCCTGAGGACATCTCTTGGCCAAAATTGACTTTTGATCATAGCACGGATTTGCCAGTGGGGGACTGGCAACAGGAAATCCATCTTATATGAAAAACATCATCCAATTTACATGAAGCTTATAATGTGTGGTCTACATGTGATACTGAGCCGCCTCCTATACTTTAACCATGCCCATGCCCATTAGGCCACGCCCCCTTTCATGGCTTTTGAACCGTATAATTCAGTGTCTTGTGTGAAGTATCATTGAACTCAGCAGAGAGTTTCTTCTTCATTTGGAATGGTTTGACCTGCCCCCTATTCTTTAGCCAATGCCCCTTTTATAACTAATGACCGGTTTGATGTACAGTACATTATTGTGCAAGGTATCATTGAACTCAGCAGACAGTTCCATTTTCATTGGTCATGTTTGACCCGCCCCCTATGCTGTGGTTACTGCCCTTTCATTACATGTGAACTGTTTAAGGTAGAGTGTAGTGAGAGGCATTATTGAACTGAGCAGAGTTTGTTTGCCATTGGTGATGGTTTACATGAATCCCACCTCTTGCCCCTTTGGACATTTTACCCTCCAGCCTTTTCAATTTTCCCCCTTATTTTGGAGTCATGCCATCCACTTTTAAGCATGCAACTATACAACTGTTGAAACTGATGAAACCCAATCTAGACCCCTGTATGAATTCTGCTTTAGCTCTTACACTCCTATTTTTATCTAGTACTTTATTGTAATAGATTTCCTATTTATCTGTGCTCTGTCCTCGGCTGATAGTCACCTACAGTATTCTCGGATAACTGAACCACCAGCTACAGCTGACCTGAAGGAGCACCATGCGGGGCACCATAGGCGGTGTTGAGGAACCCTTGTGCGGCTCAACACATCTACTAAATGCCGCTGATACGACCAAGCTGTGACGGAGGTCTGTACCAACTTAAACAACTAACAATGTTCTGTAGCACGGAGCTCCTCTTCAACGTTTGTTTTTACCACTAGCTTTAATGAAGGAGCTTGCTACAGGTAGGCTACATTCAAGAGACCATGGGGTGTTAATGTATGTTATTCAGCAACAGGTGAAGATTCGGGCAAGGTTGCGCAATAACATTGAAATGATTTGAACTTTTAGCGAGGAACAAGTATGTTTGAAAACAGCTTTATCGCCACCATCCATTTTGTTGTTGTTGAATATATAGCCATAACATGTAGATGTTTTAAATGTGCGATTAATTGTGGTTAATTGCGAGTTAACTATGACATTATGGTGTATATTTTATGTTTGACAGCCCTAATGTTTGTATCTCTTTTCGGTGTTGTAGTTTGTAGACAGTCCAGCACTTCTTGCAGTATTAACACAGCTGAAATAGCACAACTTTCATGCATTTCTTTCACATCTACTGCAGTCAAGTTCACTATGTTTACTCAGAAGGAATCACTGCACATGGGTAGGCACTTTTAATGACATTTTGAACATGTTTAGAGGCTAAAAACATGGTTAAAACTTGCCCTGTTGAAGCCTGTTGGGTGCTAACTCTAGCAGGAGGATAACACGGTGTAGGCAGCACCGATTGTTTTTGTTTTTCTCTCTACTGACAGACCTCGAAATTTACAAAAAAACAGAGCTACGTGTTGAAATCGACTGGAATTCTCCTTTAATCTCCTCGATCAAGATCAATAAATGTCTGTGTCAAGACATCAAAGTCTCCTGTATGGAGCTAGATTTGTTTCTTTATTACATGCAAGAAAATAAATAATCTGAGAGAACAAGTTTACACACCAATAGCAAAAAATAAGAATATTTGAGACTAAAAAAGTTGAAATATAAATTTAAAATATTATTTCTGAGAAAAAAAATTCCTCTCTGTAAAATCTCTCTCAAAGTACTTTTTAAAACTCTCAAATATACATTTTTTGCTAGCAGTGTGAAGAAAAAATGTGTTTCTCTCAAAACATTTTTCTTCTTTCTCTCAGAACCTCTTGCTCACGATGCAATTTCTTGCTCTTGTTTCAGGATCTTTCTCTCGCTTTGAAAATAATGTCAATAATGTCACGTTGCTGTTGGCCAGTTGGGTGAGCACTGTCTTATCTTCGGAGTCGTCGAATCTGAATCATTACACCATTGTCACTGACATATATGCGCTGCCTTAGTTGAGCACAGAAGCTAGCGTTAACTAACTAGCAGCCAGCCCGCTTCTAAATAAATACCTTTTAATTATCTAAACACATTTTAACAGTCAAACTGAAACACTGCAGGTGTAGTTTCAAATATTATTATTTTTTTGCTATTGGTATGAAAACTTTTTCTCTTAAATATTTTTTCTCGCATGTAATAAAGAAACAAATCTAGCTCCATACTCCTGAACCTTCATGCATCTAGAAGCTGCTACTGTGTTTTTCCTTAACATCAGTGAGGGATACTTTAGGAGCACCATTTTCAGCAGTGCAGAGAGGTGTTGACCATCAATATACGTTAGCTGTAAGTGTTAGCTATTTGCTTGAGCCAAGAGCAGGGCTAAAAGAGCTTTACAGCGAACATATGTGCTCGGCGAGCCTCCAATTGGTGGAAGCTAACAGAAGCTAGCTGGCGTAAGAAAAAAGCTGAGGTGTCTCAAAGCTACCAAGTGATCAGCGGACATTTACTTTAAAGAGTCCAGTAGTCGTGGCAGACGAAGGTCCAGACGGGAGTTTGGATGGAGAATCCAAAAGGCTGAAGTCCATTGTGGTCTGAAGGGATACCCACAAAATGTAGGCATTTTAGGCTACAACAATCTCAAAAAAAGGCGCAGAATCCTGGAGGGACTGTCTTGCTGGCTCTTTCAATAACCCAAGTGGCCTGTGAACGATCATTTTCAACCTTAAAATACATTAAAAACAGACTGCTTGTCAGTCTGTCTCCCAGAAAATTGGAAGCCTTCATGTTAATAGCCTTTGAAAAGGACGTCCTCATGGCTTTTGAAACAGACTGTGTTTTCACTGGTTCATAGTACATGCATGGTTGTTGAAGGTGTTCTTAGGGCTGTGCAGCAAGTAAGTATACAACACACGCAACTATCTCTACTTATTTGCAAGATTAAAGCCATTACTGTGATTGTGTAATTACCGGTATTGTGATCCTCTCTCCCCCTCTCTCTCTCTCTGTCTCTCTCTCTCTCTCAGGTTGCCCTTATTTGTTATAATTTCCTATCTAAATCTACAATTGTTTCAGTTACAATGTATCATATTTTTTCCATCACTCAGGATGCCATTATTCCTGTTGTCCAGAAAGAAATACAGCCTTTTCCACAAAGTACGTATAAAATACAACTATCTTTACCTTTTGCTAGATTAAAGATACCAGTACTGTGACAGTTTAACTTAAAAACTTAAATTATTTAACTCAATCAATGACCATTCTCACTTTTCCTTCTGTGTATCCCCCTTTCACTCTTCTAAAGTATCCTTGTATCCTTCACATTTTTACATGTAAACTTTGTACACATATATATATATATATAATATATATATTAGCAGAGTAGGTACGCATATTTAAGGGGACCACATAAATGATATGTGATGATGGGTGTTGTCTAGACAAAAAAGTCAATTTTTGGTCCCAGTCCAGCCCTGGTGACAAGTTGTATCTTGGGAAGTGATGTGATTATTACGCACAGAGCAGTGCGTCCGAAAAGGACCATACTACTGTTATTTACACAAAAATATGTTGAACCATAGTATACATATTGAATATGTAGTGCATAGTATGTGATTTTGGACCAAGCTACAATGTTAATATTTCTGTGTGAGTAGGATCAAGGTACAGCTTGAAATTGTAGTTCAACAGTATTTTTTTTTTTATAGGCTGCATATAGTCTCAATGTGTTTTAATAGAATTTCTGTGGCTGTTTAAAATTACTTACCCTGCTTTCTGAAACAGGGCCCAGGAATCAAACAGGGACACATTTAAACGTTTGACTCAAAGTATCAAGGCTCAAGTGCTTGACAATGGCAGCGGTTGGCGGCAGGATACTTTTTTCCAGGACCGCTGAAGGTCTGACACAGCAGGATCATTCATGACTAAATCAACACTGGAGCACCAAGTATCATAGTCTGTTTGATGATGTTGATGAGGTATCTTCCCTGAAAAAGCTCACAGTCTTTGGGAGTAAAGCATGTGTATTGCGTTATCCCAATGCTTTACTATGTGCTTCACCACATAGCGCTGGACTTCCAGGGGATTGATGTCACAAGCATCCATAGACTTAGACTTGGACTTCTCTTTATTATGCATCATTTATTATTATCCATGGTAGCGTTCCTTTTCTTTTCAGCACTTGGTCCAGCTGGCTGAGCTGTCCATGCCAAAGAGACTTTGAGAGGTGGTTGGGGGGAAGGTTTCAGCTCTGGTCTTTCCCCATTTCTCCGTTAGGTGCTAGATCAGTGATGAATTCAACAATTTCAGACATGTCTTTGAGAAATTTAGCATAGTCTTTGCCATTCAATGTATTTTTGTAGATATTCTCTTCATCTTCTGTAAAATAAGTGCAAGGTAGTAGTGGCTCAATAGCTGCTAAAGTAGTGTCTAAGCTGAATTCTACAATCAGGTTTTATGGAACATGCATCTAATGCATTTTCTGTACTTAAACTGTACTTAAACTGATTGGCAAAATGGCTGAGATTGTTTAATCAATTTTTCTTGGTTTTAATTCTCTTAAATTCATTCTCTGGACTACTGTCTCTACAGATTTTTAGTTTCTGCAGCTGTTGTTAAAAAAATTACAACGTTTGTGGCCTTGGTTTGTTTCTGGTCGAAGCAGCAAGTTTATATCCTGCTTGAAATTCAGTTATTCAATGTCAAGCTCAAGGGCTCACACAGCTTCAGAGGTAACTTGTGTAATAATTAAACAATGTCTGAGAACTTAAGAGAACCCCACCTTTCAGTGAAAAGTGTGTCTTTCATTTTTGTCAAGGACACTTAAACTATTCTGCTCAACTCCTGCCGGTAGAGGTTATTGGTCAAATTTTGTGAACATCAAACAAACTATTTAAAGAGGCACTCCTCTGATTTTACAAGTTGTTCAAGTTCAGTTTGCTCGTCAAAAGGAATACTCCTCAGCCTGTGAAAACAATATGTCCCCTGTGGCTCTGAAGGAGCATTGTCAAGTTTGAAAAACGACTATAATGACATCGCAGCAATCTTCATTACGTTAACTTTCAAGTGCCTGTAGTAATTATGCCAGGAGTAAAAGAGGAGGTCATAAGCCTCTGCACCGGAGACTGCTGTTCTCAGTGGTGGAATATAACTAAGTAAATTTACTCAAGTACTGTGCTTAAGTACACAAGTAAGGTTTAATGTTTCAACATAAATTAAACTACCAACAATATACAGGCCTAGTACAGCTGAAATAATTTGTAGATTAAACACTTGACTGACAGAACTGTTTTGATCGTTTCCCGTTTCTAAAATGTGAGGATTTTTCTACATTGAGTACTTTGGTTTATAACCCCGACCACCCTAACCCCACACTGGTCCAACAGAGGAGCACCTTCTCTAAGAGGATCCGACAGCTTCGATGTCGCATGGACCGCTACAGGAAATCACTCCCACCACAAGCAATACAACTCTTTAACACGTCATCACTGGGTGCTAGATAAGACTCTGAGACACCACAATACTGCACTAAGGGCAACCTGCACAATTGGTCTATTTATATTTTATTATACTGTTTAAGCAGTGGCACATTTTTTGTATTCACAACTTGTATATATTCAAATATTTGTTCTTGTATTTTATCCTATTATGCCATGTATATTGTATGTATGTCTATAGTATCCTAGTATTTCATTTCTGTTTATAGTCTGTGCTGTGTGACTGATTTTGCTGCTGCAACACTGTAATTTCCCATTTTATTGGGATCAATAAATATCTATCTATCTATCTATCTATCTATCTATCTATCTATCTATCTATCTATCTATCTATCTATCTATCTATCTATCTATCTATCTTTAACTTTTAATACATATCTAGTCCCACTAAATTAATTTAAGGCCATGTTAAAATGCCATGTAATTCAAAAATGTAACTGCCACTTGTGACGTGTTCCTTTCCTCTGTGTGATTCTTGTCTACATTGTATTTCTCTTTAAATTGTAACTGGTGTGCCGTCTTGGCCAGGTCTCCCTCGGAAAAGAGATTTCAATCTCAAGGGACTTCCTGGTTAAATAAAGGTTAAATAAAAATAAATAAAAATACTTTAAGTAAAATTTCCTGACTTACTTTTACACAAGCAACATTTTCAATGCAAGACTTTTACTTGTAACAGAGTATTTTAACAGTGTGGTATTAGTACTTTTACTTAAGTAAAGAATCGGAATACTTCTTCCATCACTGGCTGTTCTTTTCTTGTTTCCAACTGAGAATCAACATTGTTTTTTTAAAGCCTACTACGTGGTTATTATTGTAACTTATACAGGGGCATCAGATTAGGAAATGTTTCTGTGTTTTGTTCTGGAGGACATGTACCAACATGGTATAGGGTACAGGGTTCAATTTGAAGAACTTATTGGCTTTTGAAACTTGAGCCTTACTAGAGACTGAAAATCCAGATATTTCAGTCACTGTTACTTTGTCATTTTGCTATGAATATTCTCATACCTATCCATCCATCTTCATCCGCTTATCCGGTATTGGGTCGTGGAGGCAGCAGCTCCAGTAGGGGACCCCAAACTACCCTTTCCCGAGCCACATCAACCAGCTCTGACTGGGGGATCCCGAGGCGTTCCCAGGCCAGGTTGGAGATATAATCTCTCCACCTAGTCCTGGGTCTTCCCCGAGGCATCCTCCCAGCTGGATGTGCCTGGAACACCTCCCTAGGGAGGCGCCCAGGAGGCATCCTTACCAGATGCCCGAGCCACCTCAACTGGCTCCTTTCGACGCGAAGGAGCAGCGGCTCTACTCCGAGCTCCTCTCGGATGACTGAGCTTCTCACCCTATCTCTAAGGGAGACGCCAGCCACCCTCCTGAGAAAACCCATTTTGGCCGCTTGTACCCTCAATCTCGTTCTTTCGGTCATGACCCAGCCTTCATGACCATAGGTGAGGGTAGGAACGAAAATTTCCCGGTAGATCGAGAGCTTTGCCTTCTGGCTCAGCTCCCTTTTCGTCACAACGGTGCGATAAACAGAATGTAATACTGCACAAGCTGCTCCGATTCTCCGACCAATCTAACGCTCCATGGTCCCCTCACTTGCGAACAAGACCCCAAAGTACTTAAACTCCTTCACTTAGGGTGAGGACTCACTCCCTACCTGAAGAAAGCACTCCATCGGTTTCCTGCTGAGAACCATGGCCTCAGATTTAGAGGTGCTGATCCTCATCCCAGCCGCTTCACACTCGGCTGCGAACCGATCCAGTGAGTGCTGAAGGTCACAGACCCATGACGCCATCAGGACCACATCATCTGCAAAAAGCAGCGATGAGATCCTGAGCCCACCGAACTGCAACCCTTCCCCTCCCCGACTACGCCTTGATATCCTGTCCATAAATATTATGAACAGGATTGGTGACAAACCCTCACCTGGAACAAGTCCTACTTACTGCCGAGAACCCGGACACAGCTCTCGCTTTGGTCATACAGAGATTGGATGGCCCTGAGAAGGGACCCCCTCACTCCATACTCCCGCAGCACCTCCCACAGTTTCTCCCGGGGGACCCGGTCATACGCCTTTTCCAAATCCACAAAACACATGTAGACTGGTTGGGCATACTCCCAGGCCCCCTCCAAGATCCTTGCGAGAGTAAAGATCTGATCCGTTGTTCCACAGCCAGGACGGAATCCACATTGTTCCTCTTCAATCCGAGGTTCGACTATCGGCCGAACCCTCCTTTCCAGCACCTTGGAGTAGACTTTACCAGGGAGGCTGAGAAGTGTGATGGTGTATTCTCATAACTACTTATACCAAATTATGCTTTTACCATTTTCTTGTATAGCAACTTAACTTATTTGAATGAAATATATGATTTTAACGACAATGAAATGAAATGTATATTTAGTTTGAAGGGTACAATACAGAAAATATTAATCTGCCATTCCATCCTGTTGTTTTACATTTTTATATCACAAAACGTATGTATATGCATACTTGTTATAAGAAGACAGAGAAGTTGAACACTGGTCACTTTATCACTTTAACACTGGACTCAACACTGACACTTTGATAATTTATGGCCTTTTTTGTCTTTATTTATGTCTTTATATATTATGTTCTTCTTCTTCTTCTTCTTCTTCTTCTTCTTATTATTATTATTATTATTATTATTAATTGTCTTTATACTGTCTTTTTTATCTATTTTTTTCTTGTTATAACTGCTGTTGGAATTTTCAATTTCCTCACGGGAGTTATCCCAAAAAATAAAGAGAAGTCAAAGTCTAAGTCTAAGTTCTTGGCATTATTACAGCAATACACTGTCATAGGAAAGTGAATTTATAAATATAATATATAATGATAATGATTTATATTCAGTTCGGTGGGTCGAATATCATTTAAACCTATTTCCTTAACAAGCATACATTGTTGCCCTTGTGTTGTCTCTCAAGGTTATTTTACAGGTGCTGTGTGTGTAATGATCTCCTCTGGAGATTAATGATTATTAATTGCAATTATATGACCAGAAACAAACTGGATCCAAACTCAACATAAATTTACACAACAAAGACACAAGCCTAAGATTATATGAAGTGGAGATAAGGGGAAATAAGAAATTAATATAGGCTATAACCTACAGAGACATTTTATAAATACTTCTTTAATAGGTGTAACAGCGGGACAGCGCAGTCCAGAATGATGTTTTGGTTGATCCTGTAATGTGGAATTTACCATGCCATGCTTAATAGATCCTGTAATGAGTCTTGTTTGACAGTTCACTAAACCAGCCTTTTCATGTAGCCCTTGGCTCTTCCTGCTTGGTTAAGGTTAAATATAAACCCTTACACTACAGCCTACTTCATATGCCTTAAACTTCAGAATGGCTTCATCACCTTGACAGCTGTTGAAGAAAATGTATCATACAAAAACAGCCAGTCTCAGCTGTCTTTGCGGTTACAATAAAGAAAATATGAATCTGCCATTCTATCCTATAGACCTTTTTCACGGCAGACAATTTGACTTTGACATTTTGACTGAAAAAAGAACAGCTGAAATTGATAACCTTAACGATGACTCTATTCCATCAAGTGTCCCAGTTAGCTAGTTCAGTGAGTCAGCATGCACAATAGCAGGGCCTCTCCTAAGTGGAATGCAGCCATAATTCATGGTTTTGAATACACCTGTGCTTTTCCGTCTGCCATGAAAAAGGTCTATTGTTTTACATTTTTATATCACAAAAACATATGAATATATGTTATAAGAAGACACAGAGAAGTCCTTTTGGCATTATTGCATCAATACCCTGTCATAGGAAAGTGAAATTATAAATATAATATATCATGACAATATAATAAATAATAATAAAATAAAATGTATATTCAGTTTGTAGAGTAGAATATCATTTAAACCTTTTTCCTTAACCAACAAACATTGTTGCCCTTGTGTCAGTCAAGGTTATTTGACAAGTTGGTCTGTGTGTGTAATGATCTCTCCTGGAGATTAATGATTAATAATTGTGATTATATGACTAGAAAAAAAATTCAACTTCATGGAAATGGATCCAAACTCAACAATATATACACAACAAAGACACAAGCCTTAACATAATATAAAGTGGAGATAAGGGGAAATAAGAAATCAATATTTAGGCTATGGTACCTCAATTCTGTTTATTCTGCACTATTTGATATAATGGGAAAAGAACATGTTTAATCTGTAGAGAGATGTTTTGGGCCAGCTCAGTCCATAGTAATTTTTTGGTTCATTTCTTAACGTTGAATTGTTCATGCCATGCTTAATAGTTCCTGTAATGAGTCTTGTTTAACTGTTCACTGAACCAGCCTTTTTTATGTGGCCTTGGGCTCTTCCTGTTTGGTTAAGGTCAAATATAAAGCCAACCCTCACGATACAGCCTCCTTCATACACCTTAAACTACAGAAGGGCTCCATCACCTTGACAGCTGTTGAAGAAGACTGTCTTAGCTGTCTTTGTGGTTACAATCCACTTAAATACAGAAAATACAAGTGCCATTCTGAATGGAGTTACCAATAGCCAGCGACAGTGTGCATCTGGCTGCATACAGAACCAGACTTCCTCTGTCAGTAGCCAATGCGAAGGCAACAGCTGGAGGGTTTGATGAGTCTGGTTACTATCAGTGTTATGGTGATGGAAGCAGTGTAGCATCCCTTGGATCGGATGCTCTAACTGGCTATGAGACTCTGGACGCCCCGCCACACTATGACTTCTACGCCAACACAGAGGTCTGGGGCCGACGGAGGCGCTTTAGACCATCTCTGTACCAGCTGCATGCAAACCCTGAGGTGAGGAAGCTCTGTTTTTCTTTTAAAATGACAAAAATTAAGAGAAATAATAACAAAAAAGCAGTTTATAATTTTAGCCTTTAATTTTTACTGAATAGGCCTTAAATGGTCTAAAATTAATTCCTGATCACATGATACATCGGTAGTAGGTCATTTATCTATTCTTGAGAAAGTTTTAGTTCGAGATGAATCAGTAGCACACATAAATTAAATTGTGTGTGTGTGTGTGTGTGTGTGTGTGTGTGTGTGTGTGTGTGTGTCTGTCTGTCTGTCTGTCTGTCTGTCTGTGGATTTTGTAGTGTGACTTTGACAGAGTCACAATCACATTTTACTATCCCTTAAAAAATGAACTGAAGACAATCTTTGTACCCTGGAGGTGTACAGCTTACATGGAAATATGAATAAAGGCAACATTTCACTTTTATTAATGTCGGGATCATTCTGGGAAAAAAGATCATTAAAGGAGTTTCCTCTGTTGTAAAACACAGTGGCGCATCATTTTTGACCCGAAGACAACGCAAGGGTTAGGAGACAATAAAAAGTGACAATAAAAGAGACAACATCACAGTGGGTTGTGAGAAGTGATTTAAAAGAGTTCTTCTGCGAGCCTTATCTCCTCAGGCAAGTTGTAAAAGAGACAATAAAAAGAGAAAATAAAAAGTGACAACATCACATGAAAGCAAGTCTATAAAAATGGGTTTTGAGAAGTGATTTAACAGAGCTCACTGATTTTGTGAGCCTTATCTCCTTCTTAGGCAGGTCATTCCAAAGTCAAGGGACCCTGATGGCAAAAACCTTTAGATTTAAGCCTTGACTTTGGGATGGCAAAAAGAGCCCCACCTGATGACATAAGGCTGTGAATTGGCTCATTGTGGGTCAACATCTCTGCTAAAGGAGCCAGACCAATACAGGCGTTATAAGTGATCAGTAAAATCTTAAAAATCAATTCTAAAAGGAACAGGGAGCTAATGAAGTTTTATGAACTCTGATTATTGTCTGACAATAGTAACAGGCAATTTTTTTTTTTCAAACATTACAAAATAGCCCTACTTCGAATTTCAACTTTATTATGTCTTTATTGTGAGGACAATTGGTTTCACAGCAAGGCATACAATACAAACAAACAGACATACACCACAGAAGGAGATGGGGGGGAGGTGACCGAATAGTTGCTACAGTGTCCAACTTTCACATTTTCATGAAATATTAAAAAGTAAAGTCTTTATATGGTAAATTGATTTGAATCACTCTATATTTTTGTTACAAAGTCTATTCTTTCTAGTGTTGATTATGTCAGTATCTCAGCAAAATCTCAAGGCAGAATTGAACTCATTTCACAAGAGCTTAATATCTTCCTTTTCCTCCCCGTTGAAAGTTTTAAAATCTGAATTGGGTTCAAAAGATTGTGTACAAAGGATACATTTGTGATTGGTGATTTTGGCCTGTATAAATAACATTTACTTGACTTTACATTACTAGGTTGACTCCAGACCTCCCTTGTATGAGGAGACAACAGGTGGAAAGATGGAAGGAAAAGACAGCTCAGAGGAAGACGAGAAAGAGGAGAAAGAGGAAGAGCCATTTGAACCTACTCGCTTTGGCTGGGTACAGGGAGTCATGGTAGGTAGGGTTGGAGCAATGTGGGTTTTGTTGGATATCTGTAAGTTGTAGGTGTACAAAACTAATCTTTAAATTTTAAGTAAAAAAAATAAAATTATCTAATATAATGTAAAATAAATTATACATATTATCATTTTATACTTTTCTATAGTGAAATTTACATTGCTTCCTCATAAAAGAAATTTACTGTATTTTTACCAGACATTACCAGCATATTAAGTATATCAAGAACATATCATCCCACTTCACTCTGACATATTACACAAGCCTATACACTGACATACTATAAATAACTATTTTTAAGAATTACAATAAAACTGTGTAAACCCAATAGACTAGCCTATGTTGTGTTAATTTTTAGAATTGTTATTGAGGCTGACATAGAACCTTTTCAAGAGCCAGGAATTCCAAATATTCTGTATTTCTCTCAGATTTACAGCTAAGATAGAACCAATGGCACATGGCACCGCACCAGATTACAGGCTTTGCCCGTCCCCGTCTGCTATCTAAGTGTTCTCAAAATCCCTTCGCTACGTGAAACAACCTCTGAGCTAGCAAACTGCACGTTTTGATGAACCATTGGGTCTGGTAACTAATGCTATTAGCTAAAGTTACTGTGTCAGTAAGTTACAAACAAAAGCATGGCAGCTTAAAGGTAACTTGTCCATCTTTCCGTTATGTACTTAGACACTTATATTACAGTCTGAGCCTGTCGATGGCAAAAACAAGCAAACATTTTCAGTGCTGTGGCTTACTATTTAAATGATTTTGACAATGTGGATGAGGTCATAATAATTTGATGACCGCCTGTATTCATTTATGCCAGGGTATTCGGCCGATAAGAGAGAGAGAGAGAGACAGAGAAAGAGAAAGAGAAAGAGAAAGAGAAAGAGAAAGAGAAAGAGAAAGAGAAAGAGAAAGAAGCAGCCGGTTTGCACTTCCCCAGTGCCTTTCTATATACCTCTAACAGAAGTGGAGCCAGTTCAGCTGGAAAAAACTTTAAAAATTCTGACGTGAAGCCATTGGGCCTTGGGGCCTTACCCACAGACAGGGTCCCCATTACCTCTTTAATTTCCTCTATATTTGAAGACCTAGTAGCTCTACATTGCACATGTTTACACTATAGAGATTAGTGTAAGATTCTGTGACATTCTTAGTTTAATCCCTGTTTCAGAATGTTAATTTGACTTTCTAGTTCTAACAGTGCTTTAGCACTATTCCTTTTACAAAATGAAGCATGTTGTATAATGCACCCCCTGATCACAGCCTTTAAGGCCTCCTATGCCACCCCTGAAGATGACACTGAGGATCAATTAAGCGCCAAGTAGCACATTATCTCACTTTGAGGCAGCAGGTCTAGGCACACCCATGCATGGTCAGAGATTACAATATTTTTTATTCCACATCCTATAGCAGAGGGAGCCAGTGATTTGGACATAAAAACACATTTGCACTGATGTAAAAAATGTATAGTCTCTCCCAGCTGGGTTCAACATTCTCCAAATATCAACCAAGCCTAAAATCTTACTCATCTTCTGTAATGTGAGAGAGGCTCTGGGGGCCCTGCATGCTGCAACCCACTGTAGTCCAGATATGGATCCATTAGCAAATTAAAATCGCACACCAGAACAATAATGTGGTTCCCTACAGCTTTTTTTCCCAAATTTCTTTTCCAAATCTGCTTATATTAGGTGCATATATTCCAGCCAGAATTAGTTCTTGCCCTTGTATTTCAGCCCGAACCATAATAAGAATCCAGAATTATCCTAAATTTGTCTAATTAATTTAAATTGCAGGTGCTTGCTAATCAGTGTAATGAACCCGCTACTCCTGCTAGACCCCACACTATGAAACACATGTTCTACCCATCATCCACAGTATTTTTCAGATTCCACAATTGTTTCTTGCCAACATATCACATCAAGTTTATTTTAAGCACCGCTGGGATGGGCACTTGTAATTTTGTTGTATTCATTGTAATATAATGTAAATTAAGGCTTCTTCTCTTATCTTATTTACTGCGCGGCTACTAGCTAGTTTGCATATATTTCTACAGTAGTTATAGTGTGTTAGAATTCGGGCTGTATAACCATGTAGTTTGTTTAGATCTAGAAAGACCCTGCCATATGGTACCTAATAATGTTGTTGGTGTTCAGATCGTATGTATTTGGTAAATTCTGTCAGTAACTGTCTGTCTTTTTTCAGATCCGTTGCATGTTAAATATCTGGGGGGTGATATTGTTCTTGAGGTTGCCTTGGATTACTGCTCAAGCTGGTATAGGTACGTCCATCAAAACCTGTCATGCTTGATTACATCCAGTAGATGTAATGCTCCAAATTTTAAATATTTTTCAGATTTTTCAGTCAATGAAAGTGTCAGTGTGGCTCACTGTCTTACTTTTTTGTGTCATTATATCAGGTCTGACCTGGGTGATTATTCTGCTATCCTCTTGTATAACTGGGATCACTGGTCTCTCGACCTCAGCAATTGCTACCAACGGCAAGGTCAAAGGAGGTCAGTTCACTCAGTGATACATGCAACAACCTACTTAATAAATTAAATATTACTGTAATCCAAATGACTCATGTTTGAAAAAAAACATATGGACTGTATCTGACATTTCATTGCCAGTGACTCCTAACCTGATGTCCACATATTGCCCCTCCCCCCTGTATTTAGGTGGGACCTACTTCCTGATCAGTCGCAGCCTCGGTCCAGAGCTTGGTGGGTCCATCGGTCTGATTTTTGCTTTTGCTAATGCTGTAGCTGTGGCCATGCACACTGTGGGCTTTGCTGAGACTGTTAGGGACCTCATGGTTGTAAGTAGGATGCTGTGTGCTGTTGTTGTATGTGAAGCAACTTTTACAGTGATACAGTACAGTAAACACAGTTTTTAATTCTGATTAACTTTCTTCCAGGAAAATGGAGCTGTCATGGTGGACCGAACCAATGACATCCGCATCATTGGTATCATTACTGTCACATGTTTACTAGGTATCTCAATGGCTGGCATGTCATGGGAGTCAAAGGTTAGCTCAACCAATTATATGAGGCCAAGGTTACCTAACAGTGTGGTTGGGATTTAAATGTGTACGCAAAAAGATTTTAGTTGAACAACAGACACTTCATCATGTTTGTTTTAAGCATGCTAAGTAGCGAACATGTTCACCCTAGCTGTGGTGATAAACCCAAGTTAATTTGGCTTAGTGAGGTTACTGAGATATATTATCTTGTTTTCGCATGTAAATGTCTGTGTGCATCTTGATTCTGCCCTCCACAGGCCCAAATCCTGTTCTTCCTTGTCATCATGGTGTCATTTGCCAGTTACATTGTTGGAACAATCATGCCTGCTTCAACACAAAAACAAGCCAAGGGTTTCTTTAGCTACAAAGGTGACTGTTAAGTCCTTGCTCAGAGTATCATATTGTTAAATGCAAATGCACAGTTTCCTCTTTCAATAAAGAGTGATTTATTATGTGTGTGATGTTTTTTACACAAATCAAGGATAACCAATATTCGAGGTTGTCCCTGTCAGAACTCGTCAATAAACTGACTATTTCACCTTCAACAGCGGATATCTTTGCGGCCAATTTTGTGCCCAAATGGCAGGGACCAGACGGCAGCTTCTTTGGCATGTTCTCAATTTTCTTCCCCTCTGCCACTGGCATCCTGGCAGGAGCTAACATCTCTGGAGATCTGAAGGTATGTTAGGTTTTATTAAAATTAAACTTTATTAAGGACATGGAGGATCCATAGCACAATAATATACAGAAAAACAAAGAGGAATATATACAGTATATATATATATATATATATACTGTATATATATATATATACATATATATATATATATATACACACATGTATATGCACATTCCACAATGAACATCATATATTTATATACAATATTGGTTCTAAATTCTAGATGAGAATCTGACAGAGCTCATTTCAGGGTTTATAAGGGATGACATAGTCTTGCTTTGCCAGACCTTCCTCCACAGCGCTGTGAACGAGGGTCTGCTAGCTAGCATTCCAGGATGCGTTCCGGCTCTGTCCTCCAGCGTCCGTCAATACCCACCAGGTCCGGATTTGTTGCAGAACGGCTGCAGCCATAACTGTCAGCTGAAGTCACGAGGACCCACGAGATCTTGCAAATTCATGTAGAATAGAACCACAAAACCAACAACAGTTTGTTTCCATGATCATATGATCCGCCGTGAGCACGGCCTATTTCATTTCGAAAATTAGTTTTATTTTGTTTCTGTGCTGTCCCACACTATCTGCCGTGTGCTGAACTGCTGCGGAGCTCTCCGGCATCCGGCAACTGCTCCGGAGGGCTGTGGATCACTGTGGATACACAGCCAGCTTATCTAGTAGCTTGAACAAAGCTGGTGTGTTCTTAGCAGTGTCAAATGTGTTATTTTGCTATCTATTTTAGGAGAAACTAAAATTGAGCTGCCACCGGATGAAGTAATAAGAGGTTACTGTGAGAAACCAGGCATTGAGGCATAGACTGTATACGTGACTATAAGTTGATTGCTCCCTGGTTGATGGCTGTAGTATGGGTTATATATCCCACCCCCTCCATGTTAGCAGATGGGACATGGGCCAAACAAAAAAATCAAATACCTCAAAACATTTTTAGTAGGTAGTCATTTTATGTAGTTCGGATCACTAACTGCTTGCCAGCCTGGAGCCTCCCATCTCATGCCCTCCTGTGTCTCCCAAATTGACTATGAATGGACTATGAAATGGAGTTTTGAATAATGTTCAGCATTGGCAGCTTTATCTATGCTAAAATATACAATGACTGAGGAAGCCTAGGGATGAGTCCATAGCAACCAGTTCACGTGTTGAATTTGTTACCCATTGCACTTTATTGAATGGTCTCAATGTTTTATTGTTTTGTTTCATGTGAATACTCGTTTTCTAGAGGACTCACTTAGTATTTGAAGTAATAGTAGTACATTAGTAATGCAGGAAGTGTTGTTTAATTTCCATGCATATTGTGTTTCGTCAACAATGCTAGTGAGTACATCTACTGAAATGGCCACCATAAGAGAGGAATGTGATGTGTAAGATGAGAAGAAAGTGGTTAGTCATGTATGTCATAGGCTATGGCTGTAACAATGGCTATCTGTACAAACCAGAACAGAAGGCATCAATAAATTGTTGGGGAGGGTCATGTCTATTTCCCAATCATTTTGGAGGGTCATAGATAAATGTATTATTGGCAAAAAGAGGGTCAAGTCTTTTTCTACTAAAGACCCCAAACCTCTGCGGTAGCCCATTAAATAAAAAACAGTCCCTTATCTAAAATCTTCTTTAGGGCTAAAATTCACATATCATTACCATGTTTCCATTTAAGACCAGCTTAAAGGAAATAATGTTCCAGCCAAATTCGGCCAACTGTTTAGTTTACCAGCTTTATCTTTAATAAAAGGCACTAGTAAAACAGATACAACAGAGTAAAGCAGAATACCAAGAAATAATGGCCCAGAAAACAAATAGCAAGCAGAGGATAGTTTTTCCCTAGCAAGTTTTAAATGTTAAGCAGTTATGTATCAACATGTGGCAGCACATCACTCCAACCCTCATCCACCTTCACTGGCTCCCAATTAAGTCCTGCATCAATTGTAAAATCCTCCTTCTCACCTACAAATCCTGACATGTCCTGTCCCCACTGTACCTCTCCAACCTCCTCCATCCGTACACCCTACCCCAAAACCTGCGGTCCTCAGATGCTGGCCTGCTCACCAGTCCTACACCACACACTGTACCTTCAGAGGCAGAGCCTTTAGCGTTGCATCCCCATCCCTCTGGAACACCCTCCCTGCAGATATTCGAAATGCTACATCCCTGGACATTTAAAAAAAATCTCCTGAAACACCACCCGTTTACCACAGCATACAACCTCCCTTAATAAAGCCACTGTAATTATGTTAAGTGTCCTTGGGTTTCATGAAAGGCTCTGTATAAATAAAGTTATTTAAGTTATTAAAAGTTTATTTATTTCTCTCTGCCTATTTCTTTTTTTTTGTAAAGATATATTTTATAAAAATGAATGCAGTGTTCTCATTTAAAAACTGCCTGTTTCCCACTTCATCCTGTTCTGCACACAAATCTTGATTAACATATGTGCAAATTATAACTCAATTGTACGTTAAAAAGCCTTATGTTGGTTTCTTTTGTTCCCTCCTTCCCAGAATCCAACAGTGGCCATTCCCAGAGGAACAATGATGGCAATATTCTGGACCACTGTCTCTTACCTCGTCATCTCTGCAACCATTGGTACTGTTATGTCCTAACTTCCTTTTACCCATAATGAGTTAATCTTTGATTTACCTTTGACGTTCTTTTGACAGTAATGAGCCTTTATACTTGTTATAAAAGGCATTTTTTGTAATCATATGGCATGAAATGATTAATTCAGGATGAAATACGCAAAGAAGTATGGATTTAGTTTGTGCATTGGTTGATCCAACAAATGCTTGTGTAAAAGTACTGAAGATCCAGCCATCAATGATTTACTGTAATGTTCAAAACCAATGTAACCCATAATGTACTGATTTGCTGCAGTAAGCCTGTTGTTTAATTTCCGGTTGCCGGTGTTGTGTTCTTACTGGTTTTCAAACTAACTGGTTTCAGTGTGTTGTGTTTATCTAACAGCAGCAGGAGTTATCTGCCTCTGTCACCAGATTTGTCACACAATCACAAACTTATTACTGCAGATTTTCAAATCGCTTCCCAGATCTACTGCTGCAAATATGACGGTGTAAGTGAGCACTTCATCGCAGTCATCTACAAAAAATAAATTTAAGAACATATAATGACTGCAAGATCTTGTTGAGGTGGTTTTGATTTCACTAGGGCAAAAACACACATCAACAGTAACCGCAGCTCCACACGGTGAGTTACGAGGCTCTTGGTTCTTCTGTTCCAGTCACGTATTAATTTACTACGTCAGAATCCAGGTAACATTTTGTCTTGGGTTGATCTGAAACAACTGGTTACCTGGGTTTAGTTTAGAAAATACCCAAGCGTATTCATCAAGTTTCTTCCCTCGCGGCTACCACTAGAATGGCCACTACATTACAACCCTCTACGACACTACACGTACAGAATCAGAATCAGCTTTATTTGCCAGGTATGAGGACAAATACGAGGAATTTTCCTTTGGATCGTATTGCTCACAATGTGCTTACTCAAACAATATCTACACACTATAAACAGAATGAATATAGACAGGTTGAGACAATAGTGCAATAAAGAGTTCAAATTATGCAGGAGTAAAATATAATTATTATGTCATTATTATTTTAGTTGTGGCGGATAGTGCAAAGGGTGCTGGAATAAATAATATTATGTTATTACATACGCGTAATATGTTACAATATGAACAGTATGAGTAGCTCTGTAATAGAGAATGAGAATGATGAATTAATAATAAGTGGAACCAGTAAACAGACTGATTAGAGAACGACTATTAAATCATTTTAAACAGTGACAATCTAACTCAGATAAAAAAACACTTCCTATGCCCATGGAAACAGGTTGTGGCTGACTGTTGGCAATTGTGTATTAAAAGTATTTATTAGTCATTTGTGTAATGTTGTAGGGGGTTGTAATGTAGTGGTAATATAGTCATAGCGTGAGGAAAGAAACACAAGTTGTTTCAGATCAAACCAAAACCAACTGTTACCTTGATGCTAATGTAGTTAATTATTACCTTACTGGAAGCAGAAGTCATAGGATTTTGAGCACCCAGCGTAAAACTGCGGACAACTGTATTTTTTTGCTCTTGAGAGATCAAAAACCAGCTCGACGCAATCTTGCAATGATTGTAAGTGGCTGTGATGTAGTAACTTGTAACTTCATATTCCCCGCAGTAGACATGAGATGCGCCCTAAATCACCAGTAATATGTTTGTGATTGTGTGATGAATCTGGTGCCAAAGGCAGGCAACAACTGCTGCTGTTAGGTAAACACAATACACGGAAACCCGTTAGTTTGGAAATCAGTAGGGACACAACACCAGCATTTCTGTGTTGGTAGCGTATTTTTGCTACTCTATCTCAATCCAGTTCATTTTCTTATATTTATAACTCTCTCTTCTAACTTTCGCTAATCCCAAAGTTGTTTACACGGTATTGAGTTCTGATCACGTTATTCATTAGCGATGGCTTCTCTCTCTTGCTTGACATGACAATTATTAGCGATTCCTCTGCCTCTTTTAATGATAATGGTATATGTAATATATGTAGTTTATTTGCCGTGTTGGATGCAAGGCTTAGTCAATTGGAAGCGTGGTTTCGCACCATGGAAACCTAGCTGCAGGAGTTAACTTTTAGTACTTTGTGCAGGTTGACCTATTATCAGAAGGGCTTTCAAGCATGTGAACAACAAGAAAGTAGCAGGACTAGATGGTTTCAATGGACGGGTCCCTAAACCATGGTCTGACCATCTCGCAATGATATTAAACCTGTCAATGACTCAAAACAAACGAAACTATAGCACATAGAGTTGGGTACCAAGCTCTCCAAAATTTCTGTACCTGAGAGTGTGTAAGGAAGGTAGGCTGCTGGATGCAACAGCAGCACTGAGAGACACAGGAAGAACTTCTACCCTCAGATCACTAGGATCCTAAATGTGTGCAAAAGCAAGGTGCTTGGAATACTCGACATATCATGAGTGGTATACAAGTCAGGCTTGGTAAAAATAGATATCTGATTTGGGACTTGGGTGTGGTAAATTGGCTCAATAACTCTGCCTGTTTTTGTTTGTTTTGTTTTTTTGTAGAGTTGAAGCCTACTCCTTTAACTTTCATATGACATTTGGTGGGCATATGTATTATATAAAGACATACAAAAACTAGTCTTGGAGTCATCCACTTATCCCATCAGGAAGTCAGCCATATTAATTTACTGTAAAAATTATGGAGGTTTTTGACAATTTTTAGGGGCTGTGCATCAACGCTTTATAGATTTTTTATCCAATTGACTCCAATGCTGGCTTGGCATATCCTGTACCTTCTTTGCAACCTCAACAGAGAAAAAAGGTGTCACACACATGGTTTGGAATGGTTCTCCTAGCTTCCTACTCGCAGTGCCAGGTGCAGGGCTGCCAACTCTCACGTCTTGGCCGTGAGACACACGGATTTGACTGGTTTCACTCGGTCACACGCCACACCCCCGATTTCTCACGCTGAAGTGTCAACCCGCTCGGTCAAATTTCTGAAAGATGAGTTTATCTATAGATCTACCTGTTGAGCCACTCGTGATCGACTAGTTGCGCTTTCAGAGACTGTGAGGGGTTCAAGAGCGCTCCCTGTCTGTGCAATTTCCGAAAAGTCGCAAACTGAGAACATTTTTTTCACGAGCCATCCCAGGTGCATTCCCCGGCTTCAGGTATGTGCTCTGAGTATTACAGACCTGTCCGTTGCTTCGTGTCCACTCTCTCTGTAACAATAGAGGTGAACAGCGCGGCTGCTAAGTGTAGGAACTTAAGTTCATTTTAGTGGACTCGCTCTGCTGTGGACAGTGACGCGTTGCATCCGTGCCTAGACCTCCGATGAAGACCAGCGTACAGTCTCCTCTAAACTTTGTCAAAGACCAGAGACCCAAGTGGTCCTCTTTGTCTGTGCGACGGTCTGAGTGAGATACTACCATATCAACGGAGTCGGATGCAGCGGCTCAGTCAGAACAGCAGGGAAATACACGAGTTACTATTTTTCCTACTGTACTGTACTTTGTATTTTTTTCCATAATCATTTTTCATTTTCTCCCGTTCTAATCCAATGACTCTGGTCGCGGGGGGGGGATCGGTTCTGATCTCCGCAATTTGAAGCCTTCTGTTATTTTACTGTACAATAGTAATTTGTAAAAAAACGTTTATACAGTACTTTTATTTGTTAAACAAATGCTTGGGCCTGTAAAAAGGTTTTGATCTTTGGTTTCAATGTATTATGGAGTATTTCATCGTATAATAATTGTAAAAAAAATAAAGGTTACTACATAACAGATTTCGCCTATCACGGGTTCTTCTTGGAACGTAACCCCCGTGAAAAACGAGGGTTCACTGTATTGTATATTTTAAATAGTATTAGCAGGTTGCACATCTTGACAAGACTGGGGTTTAGTTGTATACAAGTATAATGACAAAAGTTGAATTAAATTGAAACATTTACAAAGAATTTGGGTGTGGCTGTGTTGCCATAATAGCAACATGCAGACACATTATAGAAAGTCATAAGCAAAATTTTGGATCATTGATTTTATTTCTACCATTAACAAGTGCCAGTAATAGTTACAGACAATATGCATTAAATAATTATGTTCAGGATTAAACAATGCATTTTATAGATATATTTAAATTTATTTAATATTTTTGGGTTTTAGGTTGAACATCTTGTGTGTATGCATATGCAATTTTTTTATGCATGCTTGTGTCCATGTGTTTTTGTTTACTCCCAGGATCCTGTGTGGTGAGGGATGCGTCTGGCGTGTTAAATGACACCCTATTACCGTCCTCATCTGGGGATTGTGTTGGTGAAGCTTGTCAATATGGATGGGACTTCACAGAATGTATCAACAATAAAACATGCACTTACGGCATCAATAACTACTATCAGGTCAGCACAAGCTCACTCACAAAACACAAAAATTATTGAAATCTGTCTTTATTCCGCTCACTGTTTATCAATTTGAAGTCTTGCAAAATATTGTTTTTATGTCGAATTACCCACATTGTTTTCCGTCTAAATCACAAAATGAATCTGCAAAGCACAAACCAACTTACATGGTTTCTGGATGATGACGTCCTTTAGAATTTCAAACATTCAAACATTGACCTACGGTTGATACTTGGAGTTGTCAAAACATAAAGCTTGTAAAAAAGCTAAATCTTGTCTGCTGTCAGTTCAAAGACATTTATGAAGAAGAATACACAATACACAATGAAAACACTGACAGCAACACAAATGTAATTCTGATTGAGACTCCCTTCTATAATAATCCTACAAACATTACCTACAAAACAGTAGGTCACCCTGTGAATGTTTCTACTGGTGAGAGAGATGAAACTTATAACTAAACAGCACATTTCTGTCCCTAGTCGATGAGCATGGTGTCAGCCTTCGCCCCACTCATCACTGCTGGTATATTTGGAGCAACATTGTCCTCTGCTTTGGCCTGCCTGGTGTCTGCTCCCAAAGTCTTTCAGGTACACACAGACACACATATTCTTTTCTATTTATACAGTATATCAGTGCAACATTTTCCATCTCCCTTTGCCTGTTTAAACACAAGCTTTTTTCCTTATATTCTCTGTTGTAACAAAAAATATATTTTTTTTCTGGTAGTGCCTATGTAAGGACAAACTCTACCCTCTCATCGGCTTCTTTGGCAAAGGTTATGGCAAGAATGATGAACCACTCAGAGGCTACCTACTAACATACATCATTGCTGCCTGCTTCATTCTCATTGGTGAGGCTTTGAAGAACCTTTGAAGAACCTTTGACTCCTATAAGTGACCAGGAGGATCTTTAGCAATTATAATTAAAATAGAATTGGGAATATCTTGAAACTTCTTTTATTAGAATATGGGCTGGAAAAATGAGTTTTGCAAATGGAAACTTAAAAGTAGGAAAAGTGGCTCACTTGCGAAAATTAAAAATGATCAGCTGAACTATCATGAACTATCACTGTTACCACTAACCTCAGTGACAAGGACATTGCATTTTCGATGAGTGCTTTACCAAAGAAAGCCACTCACCAGTAGGACACTTTTATTGTGAGGCAGCAGAAGAAGGAAATGTAGGGATTGCATTAATTAATTGTGTTAATTATGTTTAGCAGGAGACAAGTTATAATTGAGGTAACTTTGGAGACACTACCTTATTTAATCATTGAATTGATAAATATTTCGGTTGTATCTCTATTCGTTGTTGTAGTTTGTAGACTGTCCCTAAGCACTCATCTTACTACTGTCTCACCCATGGTCTCACCGCCGGGTGCTTGTAGAGACCAGTGTTTTTTCTCCAGGTTGGAGGATGGCTCGTTTTGATGAAAATTACTTTGTAGCTCGTTGTTAAGCTTACTACGTTAGGAAAGCTTTAATAACATTTCGCTATAGAGTAATTGATCCCGGAAGTTTGAATCTGTGAATATCTTTCTAACTTTGCGCACATTTATAAAACCCAGGGAATGGATTTTTATTCTGTGCTAACGGTTTAGTTTTATTTTTTCTTAGCTGACCCCAGGGGCTGCGTATAAAAAGGTTTGGTAAGTTAGTATGTTTTTCTAATAGCATAAAAGTGAGTAAAAGCATTTAGAAAAATTTGGTCACTTGGAGAGGTTTTGGAGAGGTTTTGGCACGCAATTTCATGTAAGAGGCTTATTTGAAAATAAGCCTCTTACATGCAGTTCTTTGGTTATAAGCTTTTCCCTTTGGGAAAGGGAAATAGATTAAAATCAAGCAAAAAGAGATGGATTACAGGTTAACGACGGTTCAGTAACATTATGTTACACAGCAGGATTCACTTAAAAACTAAAGCTCAGGATGGATTTGTACTGGCTGTCTGTGACCCAACTTCAGTCCGACAACTCTGCTCTGCTTCAGCAGATCTGCTTGTTGCTCCCTCTTGTTGGCTGTCCTGATCCTTAACTGTGGGTTGAGCTCCCCATTGACATCAGGACAGCTGAATTTCTGCCACAGGCTAAAAACACATCTCTTCCGACTGCACCTTTGCTAAGAAGATGATGGTAAAAAATAGATAAATAAATAAATTATTAATAATACACTCTCCTATCTGTACTGCTGACACGACAGCTGGTTCTAACGACGGCTGTTCCCTGAAGGTTCTCTCTTTCAAAAAACCTTCAGAGTTTTTTCTTTCTTTTTCTTTCAGAGTTTTAAAAAAACCTTCAGAGAAAAAACTCAGGGAAAAAACTTTAGACAACCTTCTCTGAAGTTACTTTAAAGTTTTTCTTTGAAAATGTTTGCTGGGGAACAACATACAGCGCAAATGACCGTCACTGAAATATTAGTGCATGGGGTGGCAGTGCAAAATATTTTGTTCTTAAAACAGATTGCAGAATAGCACATTTTACACTGCTAAGAGTATATCAGTTTTGTCTGGGTTCAAACTGTTAGATAGACTATCTGGCTGTAAATAGTGTGTTGGGGGGCTGTGTGTGTTACAGTACCCGAAAGGGTCTGGCGGAGCCAGTGTAAATGCTGACTATAACTTGTGTCAAAATTTGTTTTTTTTTCATGAAAATCTTAAGATTTATAACTTTAAACCACGGTTCTCTTAATTTCTGTCTTCTTCATTCTGTCCTTTTTCTCCACCAGCCGAGTTGAATACCATTGCTCCCATCATCTCTAACTTCTTCCTCTGCTCATATGCTCTGATCAACTTCAGCTGCTTCCATGCTTCAATCACCAACTCTCCAGGTAGACAACTAAGAAACAGACATTTTGCTTTAAAGGTGACCTATCATTCATATTTTCTGGTTCATACTTTGTACGTATGTATTTTGTGTTTCTACTAGTGTCATGCCTAAATGTTAATGAAACACTTTATTTTTCTTATAGTGCTCATTGCTGCTTCACTTGTATTCACCCTCTGTCAGAGACGCTTTTGTAGCGCCTGTCTCGTAAGCCTCCCTCCCAAAAAAGCCCAGATGGGCTGTAGCAGCACTTTATACTGTGACAAATCACCAATAAAGGCTAAGCCATGTTCCAGCAAGAATATGATCTGAAATGAGGGAAAAAGTATCATCTGCAACCAATATTACAGGTTTGCCTGATGTTAGCATCTAGCTACATGTAGCAGTGTATGTAAACAATTCAATTCAATTCAATTCAATTTTATTTATATAGCGCTAAATCACAACAACAGTTATCTCATTGCGCTTTCCATAAAGAGCAGGTCCAGACCGTACTCTGATGTTATTTACAGAAACCCAACAGTTCCCACCAAGAGCAAGCACTAGGCCACAGAGGCAAAGAAAAACTTCCTTTTAAGAGGCAGAAACCTCGAGCAGAACCATGGCTCAGGGTGGGTGGTCATCTGCCTCGACCAGTTGGGGGTGAAGTAATGTGACTGTGGCAGGGTTTGATGCATAGACTGTGTAAGTGAAGACAAAACGTCTTGGTTGCTCCATAGTGGCTGGCAGGATTTATGACCTATACTGCAATAGATCATAAATCCCAGTCCCACCATGTTAGTGGATGGGACATGGGCAAAATTAAAAAAATCAAGTACAGTGAACCCTCGCTATGTCACGGTTCACCTTTCACGGTCTCGCTGCTTCACGGATTTGCATCGTGCATTGTGTTCTGCATTCTGCAAACATAATCAATGGTGGCATGTCGGTTTCTAAGAATCTTTTTGCCCAGAAGAAAAAAGAGCGACAACAACTACCGATAACTATGTTCTTCTCTCGAAAAACCACACCTGCACCGCGGGCTTTAGAAGAAAAAAATGCTACAGAGCGGAGTCGGGATGCAGCGGCTCCGTCAGAAGAGCAGGGAAATACACAAGTTACTATTTTTCCTACTGTACTTTGTATTTTTTTCATAATCATTTTTCATTTTCTCCCGTTCCAATGACTCTGGTCGCGGGGGGGCGGTGGGGGGATCGGTTCTGATCTCCGCAATTTGAAGCCTTCAGTTCGTATTGATGATTAAAATTATTATTTTACTGTACAGTAGTTATTTGAAAAAAAAAAACGTTTATACAGTACTTTTATTTGTTAAACAAATGCTTGGGCCTGTAAAAAGGTTTTGATCTTTGGTTTCAATGTATTATGGAGTATTTCATCGTATAATAATTGTAAAAAAAATAAAGGTTACTACTTCACAGATTTCACCTATCACGGGTTCTTCTTGGAACGTAACCCCCGTGAAAAACGAGGGTTCACTGTATACCTCAAATACATTTTTCCCAAAGATGGTTTCTCTCATTTAAGGTAGTTCTTATCACACTGTTTGTTCAAACATTAATTTTTGTGATATGTTTTTGTTTTAATAAGTTATATTATTCCATAAAAATGAGGTGAAACATCATGATTGACAGCTTTCACTGACTCACGATTGGTCGGGCGGGTGTATGGGCGGGACATCGATACAGTGGCTCCGCCACTCGATCACTACTGCACAGACTCTGGCTCCAAAATTACAAGATGGCAGCGCCGGTATGCAAGATATTTTGGCCTCACTTTCTTACAGTGGGAGGAAGTGGTGACGCAAAGTCAATCTTTTTTTACCTTACAAAACAATTTGGCACAGATTGACGCCACATCAAGCAGAGTGTAGAAAAGAGTGTTCAAGACAGTCTGAAATCTGAGGATTGTGCTCACAGGGATTACTTTTACATATGTTTACCACATTTAATATGAACATTGGACATTGTAACATTATGTATCACAAAAAATAAGAAAAAGCATAATAGGTCTCATTCAATGCACAGACAGATTTCTGTCTTAAAATAATTAATTCATGCATGCAATCATGCATGTCTTAATGTTAATACAGAAAAATCCACATATGACTTAGCAATGAAACATAGCAGAAGTGCAACTGTTATGAGGAAGCAGAATTACTTGTAAATGAGTGTGCAGTGTGTATGGTATACACGTGTGTATGTGTGTTTATCTATAGGTTGGCGTCCGTCATTCAGGTTCTACAGTAAGTGGCTATCATTGCTGGGCTCTGTATGTAGCGTGGTTATCATGTTCCTGCTGACTTGGTGGGCGGCCCTCATTGCCTTTGGCGTTGTCTTCGTCCTTTTGGGATATACACTCTACAAGAAGCCTGGTAAACTTGCACACATACAGTATAGCTAGACAAACCACAATGTGATATCACACACCGTCATCTGTCATCTTTTACTCCATTCTTACTCTGCTGCTCTTTTCTGTGTTTAGCTGTAAACTGGGGCTCCTCAGTGCAGGCGAGCTCCTACAACATCGCTTTAAACCAGTGTGTAGGTCTCAACCATGTGGAGGACCATGTCAAGAACTACAGGTCAGTGACAGAGTCACACACCTAACCTATAATTTTTTACTTCTGTGGTCTAAATTTAGAAGGGGGATGTTGAATGAAAACATCAATTTCATTGTCCTCAAAAAAACTTGCATTTTAAAAGATAATTTATTGTAGTTGGTGCAGATATTTTGTTCTCACTCTTTAAAGAAATATTTGAACTTTTTTGGGAAAAATTCTTATTTGCTGTGTTGTCGAGAGTTAGATGAGAAGATCAATACTCATATCTGTTATCACTTACCTGTATCAGTTAACTATACAGCAGACGGTTTGCTTAGCTTAGCATAAAGACTTGGGGAACATGGGGAAACAGCTAGCTTGGTTATATCCAAAGGTAACTAAATCCATCTATCAGCACCTCAAAAGCTTAGCTCATATTTGTTTTCCATATGGTAAATCTCTTCTTTTAATGTTTCCATGAATGCATGTATGCATGTATTAACAAGTAGTGAGTCAAAAAACAGCAAAACAATTTGTTAACAGTAACAGTATTATTTAACAGTGGAGTAGATTGTGAAAGGGTTTTACCATAAAAAGTACTAGCTAAGTAACTTTAAAAGATACAGTGGTGTCAACTGCAAGTTGCTGAAAAGTCAAGATTATGGCCAAGTCTTTGTCAGCCTCATTTATGCCATCTGTAAAAACAATGAATGGGTCACAGAATCATACCATAATTATTGGTTAAGGCTCAACAAAGGTCTGCACTGAACTGCGCAACATCCAACTTTACACAAATTATACTCACCTTTCAGACCCCAGTGTTTGGTGCTAACAGGTCCTCCCAGCAGTCGCCCAGCTCTGGTGGATCTCGTCGCCTGTTTCACCAAGGGTCTCAGTCTCATGATGTGCTGCAATGTAGTCACTGTGAGTCCAACCCAACATGCACATACATACACACCACTCAGTGAAGATTACATGTTTGATTCAGTAAAAACATAAGAACAAACATATTTTTTAAACTGCCATGTTTCAGAGCGGCTTCAGTTAAAGATTGAATTCATTATCCCTTTGACATTGTATTTTTCAGGCTGGTCCCTCCCCATCAGTAGTGGAAATGGCGAGCAGCGACTGTCATGTTACGTGGTTGAACCAACGCAAGGTCAGGTCATTCTACAGAGGTGTTGTGGCTACAGAGCTCGGATCAGGAGTTAACATGCTGCTACAGGTCAGAATTACACCTCATCTATTCTTGTAAACTGTCTTCATAAACTGAACTTTGTTGGGCCCCCTGTCTCACAAAGCCTGATAATTTTAAGGTAAACCCGGCTTTTTCAGTCTCAGAAAGTTCATGCTGAGTTCATTTGTCAAGATAACTCAGCCATACAATTCCTTACAGACCAAAACATATGAGAGAACCACCTCCTGACCAATCAGCAGTCTTGAAAAAATTTAGTCACCACTCCCAAAGGATCTTAGAATGAAAACTACAAGTGAAAACTACAGCATTATTGTTACAAACCAGTAGAGAGACTTTGCTTTGCATGGCAAATAATTTTTTGTCATGGAAATGCAGTAGAGGTGTACAGTCTAATGAGTGTCATACTATTGTTATCATGACCCCAACCGGCCGTCAGACACCGCCTACCAAGAGCCTGGGTCTGTCCGAGGTTTCTGCCTAAAAGGGAGTTTGTCCTCGCCACTGTTGCACTGTTGCTTGCTCTGGAGGGAACTACTAGAACTGTTGGGTCCTTGTAAATTCTGGAGTGTGGTCTAGACCTACTCTATCTGGTCTAGACCTACTCTATCTGTAAAGTGTCTCGAGATAACTCTTGTTATGAATTGATACTATAAATAAAATTGAATTGAAATTGAATAACACGTCCTAAATAGCAGGTACTGTAGATAATTCAAAGTAGTGATTGCTATGAGGTGATTGTGAAGAAATATGTTTTTATAGAATCAATAATGTTACATATAAATAAAGTTAAGTGTGCCCGGATGAGAGGTAGTGGTCAACCTTTTACATTCAAAAAAACAAAAATAAGCTCCAAGTGATGTATTCATGTCGGCACATATGGGTACTTCACAAAATGTCAAGATTGTGCCCCCTTTTGATAGATAGAAAATCGTTTTGTATAGTTTTCAAGAATAACCTCTGCACAACAGCTTTTTTTTTTTCCTGTTTTAGTCCTGATGTGACAGCGTGATTCTCTCCCCCAAAAGGGAGCCTTGTAATGACGATTTTGATCAATAGCTTGGAGCCAAAGCCCATCTACCAAGCTCTTTTTTGGGACATGGCAGGGGAACCAATTGGAGATCAGGGATTTTGGATATATTGTTGGTACAACCAACTACACAACAATTCTCTGACGTTACTAATTTAAAACATTTACTTTAAAGTGAAGGTTTGGAGATATGTTATATACTCCAAACCTTCTTTCAAAAAATTCTTTCATGTCATGCTTACAGCTGGCTTAAAGCCAGAATTAACAAAGCCAGTTGGTAACTAGCTATGTGAGATCCGTTCTTCAGGATGGTCAGTGGTTCAGTGAAGCAAAATACCTCAAAGAGAGCCTGAGGAAGTTAAACTTGCTTTGTGACACCGGCTTGATTTATTTAATCTTCTTCTCATGTTGTTGACTGTCCACCAGGCGGCAGGTTTGGGACGGATTAGGCCAAATGTTCTGCTGATGGGTTTCAAGAAAGACTGTCGCAGTGACACACCTCAGGCTGCACACAACTACATAGGAATACTGCAGTGAGTACTGTGGGGCTTCATAAACCTGTGTGTGTGTGTGTGTGTGTGTGTGTGTGTGTGTGTGTGTGTGTGTGTGTGTGTGCATGCGCACCATTGGTTTAAGCACTAATAATCTTATTTTTGCAATAAAGCTGTCCTACATGTGTTTCAGTGATGCATTTGACCTACAGTATGGTGTGTGCATTCTGAGAATGAAGGAGGGACTAGATGTCTCTCATACCTCTCAATCACATGGTACGAGCCTTATTTCAAATTAGAGTGGAGCCCACAGAGTAAATTAATTTTGCACCATCAATAAACTTTGACTGCTCCAGCTACACTAATGTTAACAAGGGCCATGTTATCTGCATGCATCCATCATCATTTGAGTTACTGACTACAAGTGAATCAATATACAATGCAAATTCCTCTGTTTTTATTTCAGTTAATCCAGGCTTTGATGGAGGACAAGAGAGTATTAACACCATCTCTGCCCCTTCCCCTATTCAAACAAGTACTACATGTATGTATATGCATGATCGTATCATTAGGATTAATTTATTTTACGTATAATGGAAATTGTGAAAATTCTTCAGTAAAGTTGGCCTGTGTTGCCCTTGAGTCTGGAAAAATTCAAGCTGTAAATAGTACTGAATGGTAAATGTTTAACAATTGTGAACTTAAATACACATAAATGATATTGTACATTGATTTAATTAAAAAACATTTTTTGTTGCGTGTGCAAAATTCTTTGCAGCTTCTATCTCCATTGAACCAGCACCTCAGACTAGTACGGTGTTCCAGAAAAAACAAGAAAAGAAGACCATTGATGTGTACTGGCTGTCTGATGATGGAGGTCTAATTACGTATTCATCTACCTATCACTTCATTACCTCCGTCAAGGATATTATCACAGGTTTCCTTTTCACTGTGTGTGTGTGTGTGTGTGTGTGTGTGTGTGTGTGTGTGTGTGTGTGTGTGTGTGTGTGTGTGTGTGTGTGTGTGTGTGTGTGTGTGTTACCAGGTCTGACCCTCCTGCTGCCATACCTGCTGACTCGGAGGAAGCGCTGGGCCAGATGTAAAGTCCGAGTGTTTGTGGGGGGAGAAACAGGCAAGAAGGAACAACAGAGAGAGGAGTAAGTACTCAGATTACTGTGGGTTTTTTATACCTAAAGGCCTTTTCACACATTGCGCATTACGAATAAACAACACAACAATGTGAAATGCTTGCCTGGAAATATTCATACCGGCAGGTAAACATTTCTCCAGTCTAAGACCTTTATTGTGAAAGTAAAAACAAGAGGAAAGTAAAAACAACACCAACATATTATCACCTGAAACAATTGATATGGCTAACATGTTAGCAATCAATTGCTTGTTTACACACCCAGCAGTTTTTCCGGTTCTGACTAAGACCCAATCCCATTTCTTATTTTTAATCCTATTTCTTATTTTGAGTGCCCCCTCGTTTTTTGACTTGCCCCACAGAACACATTTACAAGGGGTAGTGGTTGAAAATCTTCCACTAGAACAACCCTTCAAGACCCTGATATGGCATTAGTAGATGTGATGGCATATAAATAAACAGAAGCGTTACAGCAAAGCGTTACAGGCATTATTACGATAAAGTTATCATGATTTCTTGCCAAAAAATGTAACTAATAATCAAGGAATCTCCGTGTGTGTGTGTGTGTGTGTGTGTGTGTATCTAGCGAATGCACAGTACAGCAGCGGGGACAAGGAGTTGCTACATCCCTAAAAGGCTCATCAATTGCGGTTCACTGATCGAGCCAAAAAGTTGTCATCCGCTAAAAAACTGATTGCTGTTACATGCTACATGCAAATGATAAAAATTAATCATACACAAACACATGGTAGATAAATGCGCAGGCTCTTGGGCTCCCCAGCGTGTTGCTTTGTTGCCGGCAGTTGCGCACATTTCTCCGGTCGGGCTGCTGAGCTGGGTTCCCTGCTTCCTCTGCCCGGGCCTCATTGCGTAAAACTACCACGATGTGTGATTGCTACACGACAAAAAAGGGAACATGCCAAATCTCTAGATGCGCCTTAGTTTTATAAAAAAACAAATTATATAAAAAACACATTTGCGACGTCTTTTCCCAATGCCATATGGTTAAACGATGTGACTGCACAGTGCAAGTTCTGCTTTAAAATGTTTTGTTAAAGTTAAAAGAGAGGCATTTTCAGCATAATGTACTTCAAAGTGGACATTTCTAGCAGGATAATAAATAACAATGTGTCATATATTAATTGTGATTCATTTTGTGAGTAGAATGTGTATCTGCAACATTCTCTTTCAGGTAAATGTAGTAGTACAATGTTTTCCTCCGAAGGAGAAGAACACGGTACAATTAAGTCTGACCCAGACAGTGGCGTGTATAATACATTCAAACAACATTATATGATGGTTATCATAACTTTTAAATCTTTAAAAACAAAGAAAATCATAATATTTGTGCATCTGAAAATCCTCCATTTGGAGGGCCTCATAGCCATACCACTTCGCTCGACAACTTTATCACAAGAATCCGGACACGGCTACGTGGTAGGGGCAAGGGGTGTATTGGGATTTGGCCAAAATGTCAGTCATGATTAAATAGCTATTACTGTGGTTTACAAGTGTGACATTCTGTGACAAAATTAAAAACTTTATTGTACATTACAGACTTACATTCTAATTTTAGGGTGTTGGCACTGATCAAGAAGTTTCGCCTTGGTTTCCATGACGTTGAAGTGCTTACTGACATCTACCAGAACCCCAAGCCTGAAAAGTAAGACAGCCAAAACTTGACTATGACATTCAAATAAAGCACAAACAACATGAGAAACATATCATTATGCAATTGGTTTACCAACTGGGCAAAAGCCGAGAATGCCATTGGCCCGCAAAGGTTAGTTTAGGTTAGGTTATGTTTCTTTATTAATATCCAAGAGTAAATTTGTTGTGCAGACAGGGTACATCAATCCAAGAAAACAAACAACGCAACATTAGTCAAAAGTACATCACAACCTGATGAATTTGTTGATGTTGTGACAAACATCAGAACAAACACCTCAAACACAGACCTCAATGCAAAACAGCCGACAGAAATGGAACATAGTATAGCCATGACAAGTGCCCTAGTCCCAAATTTTTTCAATAGCACAATCACTGCAGGTACAAAACTAACTAACAAACTATCTCTGTAGGACTTGGTTCTACACATAATAACAGCCAGAACGGAGAAGCTCCAGGCTCCCGAACCAAGACACAAGGGGAAAAGACAACACAGAAGCTTGATAGAAAAGGGTCAGCAAAGGACGAAGCTCACTGTGTCTTAAAGGAGAATTCCGGCCAATTTTTATGTTAATCTTGATTGCTATAAAGGTGTGATTACTTTCAATTGAAAAAACCTGACTTGAATCGGTGCAGGTAACACAGAGTAGCTACTGCAATGTGTACAAGCTTCCACTGAGCTAAAAGGGGGCAAGATTTAGAGTGCCTTTGTGCCTCTTAACATACACACAACGCAATTAATATGTCTGTACAACACGAACAGGGCCCTTACGTAACTCAGATACAGTTTTAATTCATCTACCCTTTCTTGATCTTGCCGGTGGGTAGCTTGCTTGCCTGGTTAGCTGCTAGAGCTAGCTGTTAGGTGCTAGCTGTTAGCTGCTATTGATAAGTGTGTTCAGCCAGGCTTTTGTGAAAATCGTAAAGCAGCAGTTCCGTGTGTATTTGTAGCTGATCCATTTTGTGTGTGATCGATCTGGTATTGATGAGTAGGAGGCTTGGCATCTGTGTGGTAGATTCCTTAGCCGGGCAGGCAGCCTTCATCCCCACCTTCCTCGCCTCTCACAGCCGACAACAATTCCCAGAGCGCCCGATGGGGTAGTGGGTGTCCTCCATGCGAGAAAGGTGGGGATGAAGGCTACCTGCCCGGTTAAGGAATCTACCACACAGCTCGACACAGCCAAGGATACCAGATCAATCACACACAAAATGGATAAGCTACAAATAAACACATAACTGCTGCTTTATGACTTTCACAAAAGCCTGGCTTAACACACATATCAATAACAGCTAAGAGCTAGCAATAATTGCATTGCATGTCTGTTAAGAGTCACAAAGGCACTCTAAAACTTGCCCCGTTAACTGCCGTTTTAGCCTAGTGCCTACTTTTTTAAAAGTACTCGAAAGTACTGGCATATTTATAGTGATCAAGATTAACATAAAAATTGTCCGGAATTTTCCATTAATTGGTTTGTGCTACTTTAATTGAAAATATGTTTGGCAATATGAGCCACTAAAGCACAATATCAACTGACATCATAAGAGTCCTGATTTTCTTACCCATTCTTGAAGCCCTTTTGTGAAAAGGTTCCCTGTGTCAGATCTTGTTTTAACCTTCATTAGATCAGTTTCATGCTTAGATGATGCATATTATGCAAAGTGGAAAAAGGGGGTTAATTGGGACCCAGTAGCTCATTTTTGCCACAGGGCTTGCTTGCAGGTTAATAAGGAAATGTTTACACTTGATTTGCACTTCATGCATTTAGAGTGCTTTAATTTAAGGACAAAAAACAGATGGTACTTGGAGAGCATGAACATCCCATGATGTTGAACTGTAAAAGCCATTAATCATTGCTATCACTTAAATGAATTTCCTAAAATCCTGTACATGTTGCTATATTGTATTTTACCCCAACCCTCCTTTACCCGTCTCATAATTGTTGTGATATTATAGTGATATAGGTTTAATGATGCCTCAGATCTTTAATATGCTTTACAGCAACAAAACATCCAAGGCATATATGCCTGTCCATATGTTGCTTTAACATACAGTGTGCTACTGTAAATAACAGTGGTAAAAACTTCAACATTATTGTTGCCAGACAAAAAAAAAAAAAAAAAGAAGCAATCAAAGGAATTAATTCATCCATACTTTCTTTCTGGAATTGCCTATGATCCCTGTTTGTCTCTGTATGCTTCAGTGTTCGCCATTTTGAGAATACAGTGGGTCGCTTCAGGCTGGATAAAAGTCCTAAACAGGACTCTGATTCAGGACCACCAAGACAGCAGGATGAGCCATGGATAATCACTGACCAGGATTTAGAAAGGAACCAGGCCAAGGTCTCATACACAGAACACACTGACACAACCTGAATGACACATTTGAACATAGCACATATATCATTTTGGAGTAAGAAAAAATCAAAAAAACATTCCCTGTATTCCTTGACTAAAATTGTAAACTTTCTCTGTGTGATTCAGTCTCTCCGTCAAATTCGTCTAAATGAGGTTCTGCAGGATTACTCCAGAGACGCTGCTCTGATTATTATGTGAGTACAGTAAGGTCATGATACTTTATTAGAAGGTAGACAATGCAGTAAAAGGATTGGCCTTGTAATTACATGGCATGCAAACTGCAATGAGTCAATGGTTCTTTAAAAATATTCACTTATGGATGCTTTAAGCTAATTATAAGTAGTCAAACACAAACTGTTCACCTTATTATGTAAACCTTCTTTACTGTGACTCTGTATGTCTCCTGACAGCACCATGCCGGTGGGGAGGAGAGGAGTGTGTCCCAATACTCTCTACCTGTTGTGGCTGGACGCCTTGTCACGTGATCTGAGACCCCCAGTCCTGATGGTCAGAGGAAACCATGAAAACGTCCTCACCTTCTATTGCCAATAAAATGTCTTCTCGAGACCAATATAAAGATACTGAAATACAGCTTATGATTCACCAACATCCTGACATCAATCCTTTTGCTCAGACATATCAATGCCTTGATGACTATAGATGACTATTGATGATTATTGATGATTGATGATTTGCTGAGCTATTTGTGAAGCTTTTAATTCAACATCTTAAGAATATACACAATTTAGTAGTCTTGCAAATGTAAATCACTATAGGAAACATATTAAAACTATTAATTGTAAAGACAGTTGTTCATCAAAATGTTTTGTGTCCACAAAACCTTTTATTTTCTTTCCTTAAATTGATGGCACAAGAATGAGTTACTTTTGTTTAGTGTATATATCTATACTGTACAAAAGTAACTGTATATACAATATATATAACAACTTCTCCGTCAAGCAGGTATAGGCGACAGAAGAGGAACAATTCTAGCTGTTTGGAGATTTTTAGCTTTAACTAGGCTCTTGCCCACTGCATGATTGCACTTGACGACCAGCCATTGTCAGTTGTTAATAATACTGGGTTTCGACGTCTTCTCATTGAGGCCTACTGTAACCGAGAGCTTCCCAGCTGTCACCACATCACATAAACTGTGATTCCAAAGCTACTTTGTGAAAAAGCACATCAGCAGCATTTTGCCCGTAAACTTCACCACTGATATTTGGTGCATAAACATGAAGAAAGCCATATTTCAATCTGCTCTGTCTGCATGTGGTTTCTACACAGCGCCATTTTAACAACCACAGTATTACTCTGTAAATAGTGGGGTTTTTTTCACAAACAGGCTGAAACGAAAGCTCTGTGTGTGTAGTCTAACTGTTATAGTTTGCCAAAAGTCTTTACATTATTGGATAAAACCTTGTGAAAGCTGCTTAAACAAAACCAAAAAACCTGCTTAAAACAAGCCATCCTCTCCACTGGATAAGTAAATTCTCATGGGTGGAGGATGTCATCGGACTTTGCATTATTCATTCTTTCTAAACTTCACTCTGTATTTTGATATCAAATTTTAAATTGAAGTTAACTACATGCTTGATAACCACATCACTGTACCCTCTTCTTCTAGTAAGGCTTCTCCATGTTTGCTTGTTGAAAAAAATCTGATAATTTACCACGATGTACAGATTTGCTTGCTCTTGGGGGAATTACTGGCATTTTTTGGTCTTTGTAAATTATAGAATGTGGTCTAGACCTACTCTATCTGTAAAGTGTATTGAGATAACTCTTATCATGATTTGATACTACAAATAAAATTGAATAGAATTGAATTTGAAACAAGCCTGATTCCTATACATTGCCTCGTGTTGAGGACCGTATTGACTGATTGATGTAAAGTATGTGAGAAAATTCAATCTATTAAAGGAGTACTGTCAGGTGCCATTAACCAGTGCTTAGAATTATTTTTAGTCATAACACCATCTGGCTTGTTCTCTCATACATTCATGGGTTTGTTGGATTGCGTAACACACCAGCTACATTTCCACGACTCATGAAAACAGTGATTTAGTATTTAGAAAAAATCTGAAACAAATGTGATGTATTAGTAATACCTGGAATAATCATCTCAAGATAATCTCCAGGATCATCTGATTTATGACATTCATGCATAAAAATGAGTTTGTTTCAAAAGTTTGCTGAAGCACGTCAACCTTTCTTTTTATTGAACTGCCCCATCCAGGCTGTAAAAAGTTTCGAGATTGTATTTAACAAATATGTTAGGTTATAATATCCTATTATTCTGTCAGTTTCTTTATACACATAAAAAATGGCTCCCATGGTTCCTTCACAGAGCAGACTCGCTCGCGACCGACACTTTTTACTCGCAATGGCACCAGTTAGTTATTTGAAAACATTTAGCGGCATTCTCCTCAAGGAAATTCAACCTCTTTTCTCTCAGCTTTTTTCCTCTTTTTGTTTGTCCAACTTGCTCCATTATACCATTTATCCAAATGAAATTGTAAAGGGACGGAGTCCATGTAAAGTTAGAATGATCTGGACCAAAATCATTTGGCTGGGAGAGAGAGGCTCACAGATGTTATATGCACTCACTCACTCACTCACTCACTTACGTGAGCTGTCATTTCACTTGCATGGACCACGCCACAACCATGTGTTAGTTAAAGATTTAATGAACAATATGAATGTGCAGATGAACATTATGAATGTGCAAAATTGATGTGGATGTCAGTCTGGGAGGATGTGTGATGATCGGGTGGAAGAGACTCAGGGTGGGGGTTCCGTCTCATAAGCAGTTTTAGCCCGAATAGTCTACAGACCCCCAAAAGTGTCAGATTGTGTAGAACTGAGTTGTGCATGGGCTTGACTGAAGATCGGTATGCCTGGGATGACCAGCGGCCTAGGACCTGAATGGTTTCTGGCGACTGTTGATGCTGCGCCGATGCGGAAAGAGTGGCTGGAATAATGTTTGGGTGATGTGGCTGAAATGCAGAGAATGCTGTTCAGCGGTTTCTGAAAACAGAGTCAAGTGGCCATTTTGAAATTGTGACAAGTGGGAGATGCCTTGGCGGCGTACCTGGAGCCGATGTATTTGATAAGTGGCTCGTAGGGTTGAAGTAGGAGCGGAGGTGGAAGACAATGGGAAGGAAACTAAGTGTGAATATGAGAAAGTTTGAGGTGTGGATGTTGATGTCTGATAAACCGGGGATGATGACAAGGATTATAGACGGATGAAGTCAAAGGCTGTAAAAGCGTTGAATGGAATGAGCATGGGTGATGAAATTGCAACTGGACGTAACATCCAGAGAGGTGAATGGAAGCCAATATGTGGCTTGATGTGCCTTAAAAACAATTCCAGCCAGTTAAGTAGGCTGAGAGAGTGCTGGGCAAGACTGCTGATGATGGCGTCTTGTGATGCGTAAGAAGTTTCTAGGCTGGTGTGTTAGTTGAACGTTGTGGCTAAAAACGGTGGCAATGGTGTGGGGTGAATGTCTGATTCTGGAGTCGAGTGTCTCAATGTATGTCTTCTACTGCTGTGTTTGAGTAAATGAGTATGGACTTGTGACCAGTCGTGCCCCCAAAAGTAAGTTAGCCACGACGAGTACGGACATGGAATGTCTAATGAGACTGGACACCGTGCCAGATCACAGACATCCGAGGGCTAAGCTAAAGCAAACCATGACCCCCGCAGAAACCGCCAAATCCGTGGAGGGAGACACGTCGGGTACAGCAGAATGACAAAGTACACATAGAAAAAGGAAAGGCTGTGGACGAGAAGCCAGGAAATGCTGCCACGAGTGCAATTGCACACCCCGTCCAAGACAACGCCAACGCGGAAAGAGGGGACGGCAGCAAACGAAAGGACAGACAAGAAGGAAGTCGCTTACAGAACTAATCAAAATGGCAGAATCGAGATGCCGAAGGAATAACAGGTGCTTGGAGCATCCGCCTGCAAGAAGAGCAGAATGAAGCACTACCCCGTCTCCAAGGGCAGCAACGCCAGAAATGACAATGAATCAGGTCAATGCCTGAGAACCCAATGCAGGTGCCAGGCCCAGAGGTCTCCTCATTGGAGAGAAGGATGGCGAGATTGCGGAATCATCAACAGCAGCACGCGGCCTAAATTGCCGGAGAGAACAAGCCGGTGCAGAGCATGGGAGACCGGAGAAGGCCGGTGTATTGACAAAATGAGGGGATGAGGGGGACGGGGAGGGGGGGTAAGGTTAGACCAGCATAAAAGAAGAAGGCTAAGAATTGCAGAGCACGATAGAAGACAGGTCCCCTTGGGCAGCCGGATGAGGCACTGGGATAGCAGTGCGGCCAGCTTTGAAAGGGAGAGAGCAGAAGCTGAATGGCCAGGAACAGCCGAAGGAAGGGTAGAGGAAGGGATGAAGGGATGCATGTGCACAGGGTCTGGTGAAGCCCGCGAACACAGGGATGAAAAGGCGGAGAACGCCCGAGACACGACAGACAGAGGGAGCAGGCACATGGGGAAATACAACCTGACCACCGCCAGTGGAAGCTGGTGATGAGTGCTGTGGCCGTCGAGGTCCCGCGACGCCACTGGCCGCAACGGACGCTGGCAGGGGACCCAGAAATGCAGGAGGCCCAGTGGGTGTTGCCGCTGTTGGTAGAAATAGAAGCCGACAAAGCGCCTCACATTCTCCGTCATTCACATATTTCCTCCGTCTCTAGCACAAGGAGCAAAATACATTTGGGTGTTGGGGACAGGATGGGGAGAGGGGATGAGGGGATGGGGGGGATGGGGAGGGGGGTAAGGATAGATGAGTTGGAAAGAAGAAGGCTAAGAATCGTTGAGCACGATAGTAGACAGGTCCTTTGGAGCAGCCGGATGTGGCACTGGGATAGCAGTGCGGCCAGCTTTGAAAGGGAGAGAGCAAAAGCCGAATGGCCAGGAACAGCCGAAGGAAGGGTAGAGGAAGAGCTGAAGGTATGAAGGGATGCATGTGCACGGGGTTGTGTGAAGCCTGCAAACACAGGGATGAAAAAGCAGAAATCGCCTGAGACATGACAGACAGAGGGAGCAGGCACATGGGGAAACACGACCTGACCCCCGCCAGAGGGAGCAGGTGAAGTGCGCTGTGGCTGACGAGGCCTCGAGATGTCAGACGAGACGCCACTGGCCGCGGCCAATGCTGGTGGGGAACACAGAAGTGCAGGAGGCCCGGGGATAGCGATGGAGGCTGACGAAGCTGGCTGAGTGACCGAAGTCGCGGAGGCCAGCGAGAAATTGACAACATGCGAGCTTTTGAAATATTAGAGGCGATAATAGTCACGGTAGAAGACAATAGATGCAAAGTTATTTGCTGTCAAAAGAGCGCCAAAATGAAAGGCAGTCAATGAAACACTAACGGTGGGCGACGGCCCAAAAGCGGAAAAAACGGCGCCGTAGAGAGGAGAGGCGCATAGGGAAATACGGCCAGACCCCCGCCAGGAGAGCTGGTGATGCGAGCAGTGGACGATGAGGCCCGTGACGTCATGCGTGACAACGCTTAGGCCGACGCTGGCGGGGGACCCGGAAGGGCCGGAGGCCCGGTGGTAGCCGCCCCCGAGGTAACGATGGAGGCTAGGAAGAGCCGATACAATGCAGTACTGGTGTCAATGAGGCACAGTAGAAGGCGGGCCGCGGTCCAGTCTCTGACATCGGGTGTCATCTGTGGAGGTAGAGACGGCCGTGCCACTCAGGACGGTGCGCAGCGCCGAGGAGAGTAGCAGGCGCTTCCACGGGAGGAAAGCTGATGACAAGGAGAGTGTAGACGATGATTTCACAACCTTACGGACTGAGGGGAAGAAGCCCGAGAGCCGCTGGAAGCTGAAGCTGAGGCTGCTGGGAGCCGCCGGAAGCTGAAGCCGAGGCAGCCGGGAGCCGCAGGGAGCCGCTGGAAGCCGAAGCTGAGGCTGAAGCCGCAGGGAGCTGGGGAACGTTCGGCAGGGGAGTGGAGATCTGGGCGAAGCCGAGGCGCGGTGACCGCGAACCGCAATCGGCGTTTGAGACATATGACGGGATCCGACTGCTGCGGCGTGACTGAAACATGCCCTGTTTCGAATAGATCGTCGTACAGATCGTCAGGTGAGCGTAGCTGTAGCTCCGGATCCATGACTGAGAGCGTGAAACGCCGACCAGCTTGCGTCAAGCAATCAGAGACACAAGCCTGGCTGTGCATGCAGCACAGTATATGTAGGTTTGTCTGGTGATTAGAGGTGTGGTTTAGGCGTGGCCCTGCTCCCGAACCTTAGTTAACAAATTAACTCCATTTCCTGTATTCTGGTGCCTTTTAGGTGTTTGATACTTTTATGTGGCTATACCAGTATCATGACACAAATTGAGGATACATTTTGTAATTTCATCCACAGGCAGTGGTCCAGACCACATATTTGAAGACATTAAAAAAGCTAAAAGTACAACAATGTATAATAATAATAATAATAATAATAATAATAATAATAATAATAATAATAATAATAATAATAATAAAGGGCCATCTTTAATAATAACCAGTCATTTATTTAAACTTGAGGATCTCTTTATGCTTACATGCATTTGCAATTTCTGTTTACATATATTTAGAGAGCCTCAGGTAGCGGGTGCAACCCACGTTGTAGCTAAGAAAGTTGCTTTTTCATTATCATCTATTTATAGAAGATATTAATGTTATCCAGTTTTAAAAAACATTACAACTTCAGCTTTCAGAATCCACAAATCAATTTTATGTTATCGTAACAATTTCTTTTCACAGAGTATTTTAAAGTCCTAAAAATATAAACTTTGTAAATATAATAAGTTTTAATCAAAACATGGCATGGCATGCTTTTTTTGTTGGAAATTAGCAGTCAAACTTCATATTTCATAGTCAGTAAAGAGACTTTGTAACAAAAGCAAGAATACTGTAATCAACAGGCGGCTTCATCCCTCATATAATGGCTCTTACACCCAACCTGGGCCAATCAGCCCACGTGGTTATTTTTATTTAAGCGGAGGCTGGGCTTATTTAAAAATATGTATATTTTGTGTTGCATCTGCCACATTTGTCAAGCCGCCCAGTGGGAAAATTCCCAGTTTTCAGATGCCCAGACCGTCATTGAATGTGCTGTACTCTCATGAATGTCTAAGAACTTGTATAATGTTCATGTGGATTTTTTTTAAACTAAGCTCTCTGTCAGCCGTAGAAGGTAGTAAACTATTTTCAAATAGAATAGGTAATCTGATTATTAAAATCTGACACCCACAATGTTATGCTAAATGACTGAGAAAACACTGAGAAAAAAGTTTGGTTGTTGTTGCACAGTTTATTTGCTATTGACAACCTTGGAAACAGGGTAAAATCGCCAATGGTTTAGTGTGACAAAGTCACCAGAACAAGGGTTTATTGAATACATTTTGAGTTTAAGTAACTATTTTTCTGGTTAATCCTAAATGACAAATCATAGATTTGGGACAGAGAACCTGAGTACTCACAGCTTGTCCATAAGCATGAAAACGTTCTTCGCAGCCAGTCTTAGAGAATTGGAAGCTGCATTTAAAGACTTAACGTCAGATACATTTATACATGCCTAATGACTGTCTCAGCCGAGGGTGTAGGTATAATGAAGCGTGCCACCTTTCTCCAGGAAGCAGTCATGCTCATGGGTTCCCAGCTTGATCTGACGCTGGCAGACTCCCAGCAGGTCATCAAAGACAAAATCACTGTCATAAACCTCAAGCCTCAGTATGTTATTCTCCTCGGCCTGGAAGTGGGTGAACACATCTTCCCACCAGGGGTCTGGGTTGTCGTTGCGAACAGACGTCTTACCCAGAGTGGCGGAGCCGCAGAAACCCTTGACATAGCTGTCTGCGGTTCCCAGGATGCTGGAGTGAAGATTGCTTGCCCGCATGTTAAACACCTTTAGCTGGGCTTCAACCACAGTCAGACTGCACAGGACCAACAACAGGAGGGGACAAGTGGAGGCCATGGCTTCACAGGAGGCTGTGAGGGAGGAACAGCAACATTTTAATCTGGGGGCATGGATCACACAGCAATGAATCATGTGTCTTGTGAGAGTCTTTTGAGACACACAACTGCAGTAATGTACTCCACAGTGGGCCATTTTCAGAAAGAAATTGGTATTGAAATCACAATCCCAGACTGCTTTAGATTCCACTTTTTCAGTCAATAATTGGCAGTTTGATAGCTAACCCTAACCCTTTTTTATCTTTGTATCTTTTTATGTTTTTTTTTTATTCCTCCTTTTTTTTCTTTTCTTTTCTTCTCTTCTATAGTGGGGTGATTGAAGGATCACTGTTGCCCCATTATATTACTTGCTGACTGTTGTCAAATCATTTAGGATTACAATTTATTTTATTTTATTTTATTTACACCCTACATCGTTTCCTAAAAGAACTTTTTACCAGTATGATGCTAACTTTAGGGTGTTTTTAGGTTTTTATGTTATCTTCCAGATTCTGAGAAGGTTTTAGGAGCAGAAAACAACATTTTAAATATCTGAGACAGACTGTAGGAAGGCAGAGATAAAACAGCTCTGTCGACAACACACTCTCAATGTTACACAGGATATTACCAGCTTGATGAGAGATTTAATAGTTTCTATCCTCTGGGACACACACGACACACATAAAAAAATATTTTTAATATGTTGGTCAAAATAAGGAAATTAAGGAAATACAAAGAAATAGGCCAGAATAACATCTAATTTCAACACTCATACAAAAAATCACAAAATCTTAAAGTGGAACAGTAAAACAACAAATTTATCTAGACCAATACACTACAAAGAAATGTCAAAATGAAGAAAAGCCATGCTGCCATGATTCCTAAAAACATAAGCAGCTCAGTCAGATCATACACATAACATATAAACTCACTGAGTTCCCAGCAGTCAGAGATATGTTTTATCATCTTCAAAGGAAAAAAGTGTGAAAATGTAGTCTGATAACAGTTGTGTTTGTTTGGACTGTAATTCCATTCACTTTGTTATCTCTAATCATTCCAGGCATGGATATTTATAGTACACTTCCTTCAACTTGACCTATTTGTTTCGGACTGTCCAGTTCAATGTCCATTATTGTACCAGTTAGCTTATGCCAAATCATTTTCACATGTTACCAACATGTTCCTCTTAGAAAGCATTATTTTTTATTTTTATTAAGTCTGGATCCTAAAAACGTAAAGTGTTCGTGCTCTCAGTCTGCACATCTGTAAACTGAGATTGAGAGAGAATGTCCCTTTGGTTGAGTTCGATGGGGTGACAAGCAGTTTGTTTCATCATGAGAAACAAATGACGTGTTAAAACTTGTTTTTTTAAGTTATCGTCATGAATTATTTTTTTTTTTAAATAGACCTTCATACTCTCTCAGCCCACGTATACATTTAAATTCATGATAATATTTGCTATGAAAGTAGCATTTCATTTTAAGGACAGAAATAGAAAATAATCCCACCGGATTTAATTTAATTTAAATAATCAAAAGGAGGCTGTGGTTTAAACAAAAATCTGAAACAAATATATGATATGTAGAAGACGGAATCATTAGCAAATAAAGGTTAAGAATAGAGTATACATGTAGTTTAATGACATAAAACAAGAATTAATTAATAATAAATATATTTTATGTAGCAAAAAAAGATATCTAAAAAGATCTTGTGATTTAAATGGGAGAATATGGTATGTATGTATTCCCCAATTTGTTTATAAGATTTCAATTATTTTTCAATTCATGGAAAGCCTATTAAACTACTTTCTGGTATTTTTTTCTTTTTATTATTTGATGATCTTTGTGTCCTTTTCCCCATCAAACTGTTTTCACATGTTTCCTATAGAGTCCTATATATAGTGTCCTCAGAAAACTGTTTCATTGAGTTTTATAATCACATTTTAACTACAACAGGAAAGCCTATTAAAAATGCCATCAGGCAAAGACGTTTACAGGGAGTACCCGGTATACAGATGATTACAAATATTTGCAATGCAATTAAAGCTATGACTGCCTGCCATGTGCAACTGGCTATCACAATACAGTAACAAAACATCAGACATTAGCAACACATTGAGCAAATATGCCAGTTTTAGAAACTTAAAATAGCTTGATCAGAGGGGATATAGAGTGTAGATACCTCTTGCCAAACATGCAAAGAAATAATTGCTTATGGGCACAGATTAGTTTGAAGAAATTACAAAGGAAAACACAAATGCTAAGCGAAATTACAGTAACTGTAATTTCAAAGTCTTACCTGTAGTCTTGATAACTTGTCTCTCACCACGCTGTGCGCTGTTCTATGTTTTTAAAGGCTATCAGTCTCGTATCAGCTTCATCTCACCCTCCTACAATACATTGACATCACAACCTGCTACATTCTCAGCATTACATAACGTGACAGAAGTAGAATTTTAAGCTTTGAGTTTGGATTGTTAGCTCAATTGATCACCTTATCCAATATCTTTTTGTACAATTCTCACAGTCTCAAAGGGCAAAGACAAATATTCCAGACATTTTTTTTGTTTTTTAAAGATTATTTTTTGGGGCATTTTTAGGCCTTGATTTGTTGAATGTAGCTGAAGATGTGAAAAGGGTAAGAGAGGGGGAATGACATGCAGCAAAGGTCTGCAGTTCAGAGTCGAACCCGCAGCTGTTGTGTTGAGGAGAAAAACTCTATTTATGGTTGCACGCTCTACCAGGTGAGCTACTTAGGCATCTATTCCAGACGTTTTAAAATTTCCCTTCCCACTGAAAAGACTACTATTAAGAGCAAATTACTATTTGACTAGATAATCTCATAGGAATGGCAGTGATGTCACTTCCACTGCGTCTGTAAGGTAAGCCAGACAACCAGTACCATTGTTTTCCATTTATTTGAAATAAACAGAAGAAAAAAAATTCAATTTTACAAATTGTTCAAATATAGATCACATTTTGTCAGGTTTAAATCCTTATTATTTTCAATTGTGTTACTTTATTAAGTAATCAGTATAAGGACAGTAAACCATAAGAACATTCCTGAGGATTTAATGTGCAGACGCAATGGCTTATAACTGTGCATTACCAATATTTTAGTTTCAGAGAATGTTTGGTTGTTGTATTTTATTCTACTAACGTTATGGTACATGTATGTCTTTCCCTATCATATAACACAAGTCCATCATACAAGTCTCTCCCCAACACAAAGCTTCTTAGGAGCCCCCCAGAAAGCTCACGTACCTTCCCCATTTCTTGAAAAAAAAAATGTTTATATGACATCTTTTCAAATGTTGCCACCCTAGCCATCTCCCAAGCCTACTCCTGAATTGACAGCAACATTTCATTCTTCCATCCTCTTCAAAGAATCTGTCTGGCTATCATAAAACTAGTTTAGTGTTTATCTTGCACCTGGCGCAGCGCAAAATCTGTCTTTGCTATTTTAAAACTGACATAGTTCATTTCTCGTCTGCGCCCAAGTCATCTTTGCGCCCATGGCGTGCTGGTCGTACAGGGAGGTGTGTTCAGGTAAATTCTCGGCGTATTGATATTTTGCAGAAAGTGATCACGCCATTGACCAACAAAAACTTGGTCTAAAGTCAATAACTCAGCATATCATTGAATTTTAAATCCACCATCATAACAGCAATATGCCAAGTTACAAACGCACCTGGATTTTAAAGGGAATGGGAGATGACACTGTTTAGTTTATTGAGTGTTACGCCCAAAACACACCTATGAATTAACACTAAGTACTAATTGAAGACACTAAGTGCAACCCTTTTGAGCCATGTGTCCGACACACAGACCCTTTTTCCCGCCGTCAAACTAGCAACAGTGGATTTGGACACAACCTAAACGCACCTGCGCCATGCGCTTCACGCCGTGACCGTAGACCGTTAAAATAGGGCCAACAGTGTCATTTGTGATTTTCAAAATAAAAGACTAAACTGGTAACTTCAGGCTCATGCGGCGGGCTGTGTACACTGTGCTGGCAATGCGATATGCAGATGGCCTTGCAGATTGTCCCAGTCCATAATCACACATGTATAGTATGATAATACATCAAAAACAATGTAGTTCTGCTCACATTTCAGTAGGCGGTCCTTAATGTGGCTCAGGACACATATACATCCTAATATGTTTGAAATGTTTATTACAAAAACAGAAGATAGTGTTTGGCGGCCAGACTTCAAACTTATTACTCAAAATAAAAGTTTACTTGAAAGACTTTACTTTCATTGAAAGTACATTTCAGTTAACTTCAGGTCATGTATATAAACTTACAATCCATTTGCATTTCCCAAGCTATAACTTATATTTAGAAGTACAGATACTTCTGGTAAAAGTAGAAGTACTGATTTAACTTATTTACTCAAGTAAAAGTAACAAATTACAGGCTTTGAAATGTACTTAAAGTATAAAAGTAAAAGTAGCCTTGCGAATGAAAATCATTTTTTAGAGTGCAAGTTGAGAAACTTCAGTACACATGGAAAAAAGGCTCTTTATATGCCATTGGCTACATTGTAAATGGATGTTTTCCAATAGGCCTAAAACATCACATATGATTATTGTTACCAGACTGGGACTCCAGGTTAATAAGATTCTGATATAGAAGCAAGATATGAATTCAATTGTGTTTCTGTGAGAATTTACAGATCCAGTTTCCCTTAACATTTAAATAAATCTACTCTACTTTAGAGTTACGCAGCACATTGGCCAGGAGTCATCTAGATGTCTACGAGTCTTGCAACTCCATCCACAGCTTCATGAGCAAGGACTCGGCTGCTCAGGGCCCCATGATTGTCGAAGATGATGCTGCTAATATGTAAAGCTGAGCCATGCTGTGTGTCCTTTAGATAGGAAGGTCTTCAGCATCATCATTATAGACAGCATCTGCATAGCTCAGCCAGCTAATGTGAACTAAGTAGTCTGGGGGGCTGGGATGGTATAATGAATGAGAACTGTGTTATTAAGGGCTGTGAGTGATTAAGGTTTTAGAGGGTTTCATTTATTAAACCTCAGTTCTTTTGTATCTAAAATCTGGACATAACAAAATGAGAAAACTTTTCTATCTTCGGAATGTATTTTGCAATGTTTTTATGTTCCTCAAGCTAAGAACGAGACTGTTTGGCTACTTGATAGGCTAAAAGAACAGAGGGTTATAGTCTATACAATATACATTTTTGTCTCCTGTGTACTATATATCAATTTCCTTTACTTTTTTCTCATTTGTTCACACATCTTTCTTATTCTAAATATTTAGATTATATGTTATATGTTTTTTTCGATTGCTTGCACAACTGGAGTCACATGTGCAAAACTCAGACTACAGTCTGCACAACAGCAGTTCATGTGGACCAAACTCTAGTTTGTTTTTTATCGCTTGAACACAGTTTTCAAATCTCTACATGCCATGACTCTAACCACAACCTGCACAACACTAAATTTACAGCACTTTATTCAGGTCCTAACACACTGCTGTCACAGCTGTTAACCACACACTCAAAACAGAATAGATCTCAGTCTGGTGCCTATAAAACACTGCTGATTGTAATTTTAGCTGAAAGCCCAAGCAGGTGTCTTGTTTTAGACTAGTTAGTGAACATATATAGGGTTTTTTGTATACAAACTTTAAAGAAACTATTTAGTAGTGTGAAGTCACTCAAATCTTTCTAAGAAAAGTTCGTATTTTCTGTCTTGGTGTTTGATGCTAGTGTTTTTACTCTGTGTGTTCTGAGTGACAGTGTGTGTTACCTCAGTGTGTCGGTGAGTGTGTGTGTGTGTGTGTGTGTGTCTCAGTGTGTATTACCTCAGTGAGGATTGTTCATAGTGTTTTGCTGCATTGAGCCTATTTTGAGACAGAGTTGACATTTTGATCCGAGTTGTGTTGCTGTGAATTAGTTCCCCTTCGAGGGGAACTCGAACTGCGTCAGTTACGACACTATGGGAACGCCTTTAGGCATGACAGGGCTGAATGCGAATGAAATGAGATGTGTGTCTCCCTGGCAGGATCTGCTGGAGGGTTCCGAGATGGCTGTGGCCCTTTCTCATCCTTCGTCTGCCGATTCCTACTCCCCTGGTCCTCGTTACTCGGAGGCTGGAGAGGCGGCCACACTGTGGCTCTGAGGAGCTGGATGTGCTTGGCGTCGTGGAGGAGGGTGAGGACTTCCAGGTGTCACGCCGACGTCATCTGAAGAGCGCCACGCCGGACTGTTGAACTGTTGGATGTGGTGACGCGGTCTGTGGCAAAACTCGGACTGGATTAGCCACAGGCTGTCAGGGAGCTTGATTGCTTCCTTCCACTCCGTGCCCCCGCGCCGGTCCTTGCCGTTTTTTTCCAGGTTTTGCACGGTGAGTTGTGCAAATCGTGGGAGTACCCTTACTCTGCCCGGCTTTCTACTCCCCAGCTGCTGGAGTTTTGGCAATGTGGCAGGGATTAAGGACTGCGGCTACGGGACGATGCCGCGGGTTGGCGACGCTCTGGCGTGTTACTTCTCACCCCAGCTGACGTCATCTTTCGGCCAGCCGGCGCTGCCGACGGGACCATGTCGGGTGACTTCCTCGTTGGTGGGGTAGGCTTGTATGGCGGCGGGCCAGGCTGGAGCGAGCCTGCACACCATGGCGGTTTTGCAGGCCTGCCAGGCAGACCTGCTGCTGGAGATGGACCAGAAGCGGGTGCCGAGGCGCTCGGGACGCGGGATGCGGTGAACTCTGTCGTCGACAGCTTTCGCCGTGTCTGGTCCCAGGGGGAGGCGTTCCAGCAGAGTCTCCTTCGGCGGACTGGGTCCCGCTCTGCTAGGACGGCTGGACCTTCTCAGCCCTCTACCAGCTCCCACCGACAGCGCCAGGGACGCTGTGTGGCTTCTTGCGGTCCCCCTCGAGCGGCTTGGGACGCGGGGCAACGCTCCCGCGCACCCCTCCCCAGCGGGTCGGACCTGAGGGACGTCATCCAGTCACAGAGGGGCAAGGTGCGGAGGTCCTGTCTATGTGTTTAGCCCCCGGAGGCCGACTGAGGTCCCCTCCTGGGCGGCCACTTGCGTTGTGTCCTGCCACCGGTGTGTCTTCACTCGAGGTCCTCCCAGTGGTGGAAGTCGGACCAGTTGCTGGTGTGTTTAGGGTCCCCCAAGGCTGGGCTCCCCGCTTCCAAACATACTATCAGCGACTGGTTCGTTCAGACTATCTCCCTGGCCTATCAGGTGCGTGGTTTGCCTTCACCTATGGCTGTACGGGCTCACTCCACGAGAGGCATGGCGGCCTACACGGCTCTCCTTTCTGGAGCGTCTCTCCTGGGGGTTTGTGATGCGGCTGGCTGGGCCACTCCTCACACCTTTTTCAGGTTCTATGGTCTGGACCTTCCCTCCGCACCCGGCACCCGGGTGCTCTCCTCCTAGTCGTGCCCACAGGTTGCTTGCACGCTAGGGCAGGCGGGGTTTCGGCGCGGGTTAGTGGGTATCTCGTTCCCATAGTGTTGTAACCGATGCAGTTCGAGTTCCCCTCGGAGGGGAACGTCTCGGGTTACGTATGTAACCCTTTTTCCCTGAGATAGGGGAACGAGACACTGCGTCGGTTCACCAAGCCTCGCCCGCCTGGAGTGCCTTGCTTCATAGAAAGAGCTAATGAGCTATGTGCCGGCGTGCTTATATGCCCCTACGGTTATGCCGTCACATGCTACCGTTCTCACTAGGACCAATAGGATTGGAGTAGTTTTCATTCGCATTCAGCCCTGTCATGCCTAAAGGCGTTCCCATAGTGTCGTAACCGACGCAGCGTCTCGTTCCCCTATCTCGGGGAACAAGGGTTACATACGTAACCCAAGACGTTTTTCAGCTCAGGTGACTGTTATAGTGCAGACTGGAGTTAGAGTTTTGCACATGTAGCTCCAGTTGGGCCCACTGTTGTTTAGCAATAACAAAAAAAAAAAAAATGTAATTCAAATGACACACAAGTTCAAACAGAAAGAATGACGTGTTAATGGTTATTATTCCCAGCAACTCTGTCTGCATCATTGCGTATCATTGTTGTGAGGTAAATATAAAGCTTCACTGTAATGGATTTTGCAACTCAAGAGTGTTTGTAACACGCAGAAACGAATAGAAAAAAAGGGATGGAAGGTGGGGGGAAATATATGAAGAAATCTGCTGTGTTTACAGCAGGGGTCTTCAATGTTTTTCAAGTCAAGGACCCCTTAACTTAAAGAGAGTTGGATCAAGGACCCCCTACTACATGCAGTATATTGTATAACATGAAGTTGCATATTAAACATGGGCCTACAATAATGTGTAGAGGTCTAGTTGTTAATAACGTGTCCCAGGTTGACCATTCTCTGGGATTTGTTTTAATGCTAATTGGATGTGACCAGTTTTAGCTTATAACGCTAGTTGTCAGGGTACGGGTAAAGTAAAAACAACTAACAAGACTCAAAATAGCATAGATCATATAGATATACATGCAGTATAATTATTTATTAGACAGTGTGTGATATTTGATATATTGGGTAGATATATGTTATCAAAACCCTAGCACAGCCCTAAAACGGAGGAACTACAACGGGTGCTGATGTCAACACAAGTGCCAAGGGGTTTACAGGGTATTCCCTTAAATTGGAAGTTGAAAATACTTAATTGGTGGCAGTCCAGAGGTTTGAGGGGATGTCAAACACATTTTTGGCATCAAACTTTAAATAGTGTCTTGTTCAGTGGGGGATTTTTTATTTTTACACCATCACCACCCCTTGGTGACTATGCTCAAATTATAACACATGTCAACACCTTTATAACAATTGGTCTCATGCCTGTAACCCTTTTTGTCTCATAATTATATGCCTTCAAATTGATATATGTTACTCTCCAGGTCAAGGCATTTCCAGTGATGTATTTGGTTTAGCTCTATAACAAAGTTTTAATTTTTTCACATTTTGGACATGTGCCCTAACAGGCTCTGGTTCAGATAGCACTTTGAGTGCTTCAAGTGTGTGTGTGTGTGTGTGTGTGTGTGTGTGTGCGTGTTATTTTTAATGTTTTTTATCTTTATGATTTTATTCAAATCATTTGCATCTGCCACAGCAAATAGGCTACACAATGCATAATGTTATAGCTGTGCAGTGCTTTATTGGATGGTATAACCTCAGCTGTAGCTAGGCACCCTGCTGGAAATAGAGCCCACAATGAAATAAACTTATTATTTTACAATCACAGATTATAATATGCCTAAAAACAGAGACAGTGGTCTTTGGGTTCAGGTTACATTAGACTCAGGGTTCACCAACACGCTGCCTGCAGGCACCAGGTAGCCCCCAAGGACCACATGAGTAGCCCTCAGGCCTGTTGTAAAAATGAAAATGAAATATTGATTTCCAACAGTGCTTGGAAATCCCCACACGTAAACTCTGTTCCGTTGTTGGACCTGATGCACCTCACTTTCCCATAAGGGATACATCTGCTAGCAACTTTTCCGTAGCCTGTAATGTGTCACTTTTCTTCTTTAGAAAATATACAAACACTGCGCTTGAGTAATCGTCAGTAAATGACTGCACATTTTTGTAACCATCTATCGAATTTGGGGCTACAGGACCTGCAAGGTCTGTGTGTATCATCTGTAAGGGAGCCTTTGCTCTGGTATCAGGGTCTCTGTTTCTGGTTTGGGCAAACTTTCTCTGAATACACACCTCACACTCTTGTTCGGGTCTACCCGTTTTGCCCTTGATCTGCATACCTCCAGCAACATTTTGTAACTTAAGAACATCGTCATAGTTACAGTGGCCTAGTATGTCATGCCATGTCTGTATGTCGTGACATGCATTACACTTATCATTAGACGCAGATTCAGTATGCAAATAATACAGCCTGCCATATACATGCATGTTAAATCTGGTACCGTCTCTGGTAATTATACATCTGAGCATACAAATATGACGTGCAGAGTTCCCCAAGGCTCCATTCTGGGGCCTCTTCTGTTTAACATCTACATGCTTCCACTGGCTCAGATTATGGAAAACAACAAAATAAGTTACCATAGTTATGCGGATGTCACACAAATTTACATAACCTTATCGCCGGGGCACTATAGTCCAATACAAAAACTGACTAAGTGCATTGAACAAATTAACGGCTGGATGTGCCACAACTTTCTGAAAATAAATGAAGGAAAAACTGAGGTGGTTGTTTTTGGAGCAAAAGAAGAACGATTAAAAGCCTGCGCTCAGCTTCAAACAACAATGTTAAAAACAACAGACAAAGCCAGAAATATTGGTGTAGTCATGGACTCTGACCTGAATTTTAACAGCCACATTAAGACAATTACAAAGTCAGCCTATTGTCACCTTAAGAATATATCAAGGGTTAAAGGTCTTATGTGTCAACAGGATTTGGAAAAACTTGTCCATGCTTTCATCTTCAGTAGACTTGGCTACTGTAACAGTGTCTTTCCAGGTCTCCCTAAAAAATCTATCAGACAGCTGCAGCTGATTCAGAACACTGCTGCTCGAGTCCTTCTAAGACCAAGAGAGTGGATCACTCCAGTTCTGAAGTCTTTACACTGGCTTCCTGTGCCTCAAATAATTGATTTCAAAGTACTTTTGCTAGTTTATAAATCATTAAATGGTTTAGGGCCAAAATACATTTCTGATCTGCTACTACACTATGAACCACCCAGACCTCTCAGGTCATCTGGGACAGGTCTGCTTTCTGTAACTTTCTGCTTTGTGACACTGTAAATGTAACAGTGTCACAAAGTAGCATTTACGTTTTTACATGTGGGCAACGTAGCTGCGAGAGGTCGCTGATTGACACGTGGGTTTCCCTATCACAGAGGCACAGAGGTCAGCAGATTGACAAGTGAGTGTGTGTCCCGGGTGTCCGCTGTGTCCGCCACCCCCATTCATAGGCCTAATGTGCATCCTCAAAGGTAGGTAATGAACACGATTACTGATATCAACGGATGCTAACAGAACCTGAATAATAAAGTTAGTTAGCGCTGTCTAAGCCATCATTTGTTAATTTTTTATCACCATGAATTTGGTGATAGAAGGATCTGTCCAATGACATAGGGGTTTATCCAGCATTATATTAGCTACCGCATTTAACGTTAGCTGCAGTTGGCGGCAATGTGTAATGTGCTAACCAAGGTCAGAATGAAAACTTTATTGATTCCAAATTCACATATCACTGCAGCATAATCATGATATGAGATAGGAGCTACAGTGATACAAGTGGTAAAATCAAACACACAAAAATGCAATACAATACCTAGATGAAAATAGAAATCATTACATGTTGCTTGTTTTATATTCTAGTTTTAAGATGCCACGAGGGTCAACAGCAACAACCTGCGTGAGCTGCAAAGCAGCTATTGGTGTGGCCACCAAGACCTGCAAATATTGCTACTCAGTACAGCCAAGAAAGCAAAGACTGGCAAAAAAAAACTTGAGAAATTTGAGCCAAAAAGGAAACGTTGTTGAAAAACCAACAAAAAAAACCAAACCACCTCTCGTGTTGTTGATGAGGCAGCCGTTTTGGTACTGTATGTGTTTTACTTCTGTAGTTATTATTTACATAATTACAGCCCACAATGTTTCAGACATTTATAATTGCTTATATTTCTGTATATATTATATAATATACAGTATATCTTTATTTTTTAGGTTGAAAAGTTAAACACATTGGGGTACAATGCCACAGTCTTCATTGGAAAGAAAAGTAAGAAGCAGAAAACCTGGTCCGCACAAGTCCTCCAGCCAAAATGGCAGCTGTTAGACCATTTTGAAAAATGCAGTCCTCCTCCTATCCAGTCCTCCCATCTTACCCATCACAGAACCACCTCAGCAGAAAAGCGGTAAGTTCTGCTGATATTTTCAAATAGAATATAAATCATGATTCAATTGGTAGTCATGTTTCTAGCTAGTTTTACATTGTTCATTGTAATGCTGTTATTATTTACCAATTATGGTACTTAAAAGTAAAAGTAGGCTATTGTCATAAAACTTATTAGTTTGACATAATTGATACTTATATTTTGCTGACTCTGTCTATTGACAGGTCAGGTTTCTTTGGTGAAGTTGTTTCACCCAGGATTGATGACGAGCCTTCCCCCCAGGAGTTTTGAGTCTGTTCATGTACACAGCATCCGCTGGTGCGGTAGGACAGCTTTTGCACACGTTCATTTCTGTACACCTGGACTGAAACATACACTGGTCTTACCAGCTCTATTATCTTGAGACTGTACTGTATTAGGTTATACAGGGGTATATGATGAATTTTTTTTTTATTTTATTAACTTGAACATCGAACTGTAAACCTGAAGTGTAGTGTGACAAAGGTTAGAAAGGTGCACCAAAAGAATTAGAACTAGAAAAAAGATTGTAGGATCTTTCAAGCTGTTGTCGTTGTCAAATTACCTGTTGTATGTGGATCCATTTACCATTTCTTTTTATAAAAAAGCCGGCATTGTTCAACTTCAAAGCGCTATCGTCTGTGAGCTCCAGTAGTCAAACCTAAAATTCTTCTGGGGCCATAGCAGGGCATGAAGTTAACTTTTTACCACCCACTTTTTTTTTGCCTCATAAAGGTGAAAAACAGGAATTGATGTGTCTCTATGAGCCGACTCATGGACATTACGCCGCCGCTGTAGTAGGGGGGCCGGGCTGCAGTGGCGGCGCCAGAGATCTCTTTTTGCTGGTGCAATGGGGTTGCTCGACATTTCAGTGAGGGTGTTCTGACATTTAGAGTTTCCCTTGACACACGTAGCCTCCACACACCTGCCCAGATACGGTTTACTAAGCGAACGAGAGGCGAGACAGATTGATGGTTGTCATCAACCAACTAAAGTTGCCAATACAACAGCACATGGTAACAATAATGTAACATTTTTCATATCTGTATGACTTAATATATCTAAATAAGCCACTGAACCTGTTTCAAGTATGTTTTCAGGGCTATAATAAACCAATGTCCTGTGTGCTGTAGAGATTTGGATTCGGTGATCCATTTATTCAGTTCTGTAAAACACATTTTCACTGTAATGTTCTGCTACGACACAGAGATAGTGAAGTTCCTGCATAGACCCTATTGGATGAATTCTCCACATGTTGACGTTTACGTCGTAAAAAAATGACCCATTACTAACGTTACACTCACTTTGCTAATCCTGTGTGCTGCACCCATTGGCCGTAATCAGTTTGTTTTATTAATGTATTAATTCGTTTTTTAGATATAAATTAACACATAAATAAAAAAAACATTTTTACACCACAGCAATTTCTTGGGAGGTGCTGAGGGGGCGCTCTGGGTATTCTAGGGATAGCTAGAGCAACCCCAAGTCCCTCCCTGTCGCCGCCTATGCCAGGCTGGGACACACAATGAAACAGTTTGATAAAGGACCTATTGTACTTTTACTTATCATTGCACCTTCAATAATATAGCTGTCCTCAATTTAGGTCATCCTGTAGGCTACATCTCATCTGCGGTTTTTCTTGCATCCACCGTGTGTGTGTGTGTGTGTGTGTGTGTGTGTGTGTGTGTGCCAGTTGCGGGGGGGAACGGAGCAGCATCCCTGCCTGCTATAGCGAGCCGACAGGATTGAAACAGCAACTTTATAGTCAAAAAACATTGATGTTAAAATATCTCCATATTGGCAGGACATCTTTCACTGTACGTTTTGTTGGTGAGATTTTTGAGTGACACACATCTCGTCTTCATATCAGAAACAAGGAAATTAATTTGACCCGTTCTCATTCCTGACTGGTTGCACGTGGGACTGCTGGGATTGTCGCGAGTAATGAAAATGCGATAGTCAATGCGCTGTCTATCAACGTCTTTCTATGATGCGTACCCTGCTTACTGATAGTCAAGCTTCTGAATCACTCAATTCTCATTGGCTGCCAGCCAACATGGCAGGTAGATTGACAGTGTTACGCGCCAATTGCAAAATTCACCTGCATTTGGCGGGTGGGCGGGTGTTAATTTCATCTCCTGGCCCATAGTCATAGCAAGTGGGTATTTGTTACAAAAGTCCAGGGATTTTGAACTGGGATACATGATAACCTATGGTGGATTGCAGGGACCCAAGTTCCATTCAGCCCAAGATTATTTGTTCTGGGAGATGGGTAAATCCTATAAATAAGCACATAAGAAGCTGGGTCCGGACTAGTTTAATGATAGCCTGAATGGAAGAATGAAGGGGTACTGTCATTCAAGAGTGGGCTTGTGAGAAGGCTAGAGTGGTTGCGTTTGAAAAAATGTCAAATAAACGGTTTGCCAGATTGGATGTCTGTCTTAGAAAATGGGGAAAGTACCTGAACTTTCCGGAGGGCTCCTAAGAAGCTTTGTGCTGCAGAGAGACTTGGGCTTATGGTGTTGTCATTTATGCATGTGTTTAAATGGTTAATGTTTCATTGTCTATTTTGTTACTATGTTGTTGAATGGTCTTGACTATTGTAGTTACTGTGTCATTTTCTCTTGAGTTTTGTCTTGGTGGGTTTCGAGTTTTGTGCATAAAAAAAATGTTAATCACAAAAAACTTTTGGGTCAAAATGCAACATTCTGGCAAACACAGACGTTAAAGATAATTCTCTGTAGGTTTATCACTACATCCCCAGAATGGCCCCTTTCACATTGTCATGTTATTTTATTGTTGTACAAATAATAATTATAGATGCTTTAAAGGTGGAAAATCACGAAAAAACAATTTATGAAAATTTTACCAGAATTTGAACAGTTGAAACAACTGCTTTTTATCACAAGGTAATAACAGTAGTAGTAGTAGTAGTAGTAAGTAGGGGTAGCTTAGAAATGAAAACATTTAGCAATGCACCCTTTTTTTCTTAGGTTCACATTTTGCTTGTACTTACGTGATTTTCTTTTTAAAGGTATTTATTGAGCATTGTTCAATGGTGCATTAGGCCTAAGATTGTAATTTCTAACGGATTCTTGTGTAATTGTTGCGCAGATAACAAATTAAGAACCTTGAACCAAAGGTAGAGCTGGATCAGTTTGAAGAAATGAAAGGAGAAAATAAAATGACTTCACTGGACAGATCAGGAAAACTAGTGTGAAAGTCTGGATACCTTGCTTGTGACCTTTCCATCTGTTGTTTCATGTTTTTTAAGGCCAGCAGAGCTCATATCAGTTCCCACAAAACACTAATCGAAGCACAGCTGCTAACTTCTCAGCATTATGCAATATGACAGAAATAGAGTGGCCTTCTGGAAGAAGAGTATCACCAGATTTATGCTTCTGCCCCTACTTTACAATATGTTATTACAAAAAAAACTCCAACATATGCATATACAGCTGGAGTCTTCAACTACATTTTTCCAAGGGCCATAATTTTCCTAAGAGACAAACTTTTTTTAAATAAATAAAATAAAATGTATTTATACTGAATAAGCATATCCTTTTTTACTGAATTAATGTAATTTATTTACATGGAGGCTATTAATGTGAACCGACTACTAAAAACACAAAAAATGAATAATAATAACTAAGCTACTTAAGGCGACTTTCAGTAGCCTAACGCTAAACGTGTATGCTTCATTTGCAACCGGCAATGCAAACATGATGATGACTTAATTTGCGTACATATTAAGCAGTCCCATGGATTTGTCGTTTACGGCTCCAGCAAAGAGGATGGTTTGTTTAGCCAGCAGCTAAGTTTACAAGAATTTGTCCAAATTTCAAGATTCGTGGCCAACTGAGCTAAACAGTTAAGGGGGCGTGGTTAGGCGCTGAACTAGGTCTGTGATCTCCCAGTGATATTCGGTTAAATTCCTGTACACTATCCTTTTAACAGTACGGACAAAGAACTAATATTTTTGCAGTGCATCCATGTTGGAATAGTATGAGGCCAAAGAAGGTTAAAGGCAGGAATAAAGTGCTTCCTTTCCAATGGATCAATACGATGAGCTCGATGCTAATAGCCCTGCTTGCTCAACAGGTAACGTTAATGCAAGCCCTGCGGCTGTGGGAGAACTGGCTCAAAACTTGGTAAAAAAGTGAACATATTAAGCAATTACCTTTTTTTAATTGATGGAGTTCTGAACACGATTCATGGTGTTAAGAACGTATTAGCGGGGTTGAGGACATAGTTGGCAACCAAACAAATAGACCTCCTCACACACATATAGACAAGCTTGAAAAAACACTCACGAAGATTCAATCTCAGAGTGGTTAACTTGCCTAAATGGGTGGCGAATAATGACGCAGTCGCTTTTCCCCGGAAATGGCTGCCTGAAGCACCACAGCTTTTCCTGTACCACCCATCATTAAGAGAGCACACAAGGTCCTTGGGCGGGCAGACAAGCTTTGCCTAACGGTGGACAGACAGCCATGAGAATTTGATAGCCCAGCAGACGCTGAAAAGTTTGTTCAGGGCATTCAACGCGGAGAAATCAGTGCACAGAAGAAACAAGCTGGAACTTTGACTCAAGAAAACGGGGAGGGTGTTATAGGCTACCCCTACTGGTTTCCCTACCAACTGGTTTCCCTATGTCATGTTCAAAATGTTTGTCTAAGTAAGCACCACATCACAGCCACCTACAAAAAATAAAAGAATTAAAAGCAATATAACCATTCAAGTTCGGATCAAACTGTTAAGAAATACCCGATGCTAGTTTTTACGTTTCTTTCCTCGCATCTACGATCATGTTAACTACTACTACTACAGCACAGCCACCTATACGCTACACATTGTGACTGATACATATTTTTTTTAAGTATAACGATAAGTCACGCTGAAGGTAACACGTTGGTTAAGCTATTACTGTGTCTCGTGTAAGCAATGAAGTGAATTTTAACACTTTTGGCTGTCATCAGTTTTAAAGGTAGGCTATTTTGCATACTGCGTTGTGGAGGACCTACCATATATATTCCAATAGACCTAAGGAAATTGCCTATTCTAGTTTCAGATCAACCCCCAAAAAAATGTTGCTTTGATTTTAGCAATCACTTTGAGGCAATTAAGGCCTATATATCGACTTTCCTTTTCTTTCAATTGTACTTATTCGTTATAAATGCGTTTTTGGAAGTGGCTTTTAATGTTCAAGGCAATGAATGTGATGTTTCTCATGTTGTAATATGCTGGTGTTATATTTTGTCCACAAGGGGCACACTTGGTTAAACCCAGAGAGTAATCATATCACTAGATGAATAAACTCATTAAATAATAACAATAGCTACTTTGCTGTGTTGGAATTTGATTTCAGAACTTCACATCAGTTTGGATGGAATGATTCAATTAAAGACACATTACAATACTTGATTAATTCGGAGCAATTTCAGAGGTATATTAGGCTACTATATCCATTATTATATTGGCTAGGCTACACATAAGGAGAGACAATGACTGTAAATCATTAAGACAATGCCTTCAAACCGTATTGCGACAATATATATATATATATATATATATATATATATATATATATATATATATATATATATATCAGTCACAATGTGTAGCATATAGGTGGCTGTGCTAAAGGTAGTAGTAGTAGTCAATATGATCGTAGATGCGAGGAAAGAAACGTGAAACCTATTGGGTATTTCCTCAACTAAGCCCTGGTAACCAGTTGTTTTAGATCAGCCAAAACAAAATGTTACCTGGTTGCTGTCGTAATTGATAGATACGTGACTGGAAGCATTATCTTGTACAGCGTCAGTAGCGTGTAGAGCAATGGGTTTTAGTGTTATTTTTGCCACAAGATCAAAATCAGCTCAATCCGAACTTGAATGATTATATTGTTTTTAAATCTTTTATTTTTTGTAGGTGGCTGTGATGTGGTGCTTTACTTAGACAAACATGTTCGCCGCAGTAGATCTGGGAAACAATTTTAAAGGCCACAACGGCAGCTGTTAGGTGAACACAACATAGGGAAACCAGTTGGTGTGAAAACCAGTAGGGGTATAACACCGGACCGCTGTAACCACCGAACAGGACAGCTTCCCGTGCAGGTGTTATACCCCTACTGGTTTCCACACCAACTAGTTTCCCTATGTCGTGTTCACCTAACAGCTGCCGTTGTGTCACCAGATTCGTCACACAATCACAAACATATTCCTGGCGATTTTCTAATTGTTTCCCAGATCTACTGCGGCGAAAATGTTTGTCTAAGTAAGCACCACATCACAGCCACCTACAAAAAATAAAAGATGTAAAAACAATATAATCATTCAAGTTCAGATCGAGCTGGTTTCGATCTTGTGGCAAAAATGCATAGATAACACTTAACCCTTGTATTGTCTTAACTTTCGGGACCGTCTCGTATCCCTCGGGTCAAATTGACCCGTGACTCATTTAGGGTTTTAAAAACAATTCTGAAATAAAATTTTACTTCAAAATCTTTATCTCAATTTCAAACAATTGAGATAACATATTTTCAGGGAATGCAATCAGTCTCTACTAGAACACAATTAAAAATGGAAGTGTGATTTGTTTTTGTCATAAGGTTATAATTCATGTTAAAAATACATTATGTGATCTTTCTTAGCTTGCAAAAAGTGGTGATATACAGAATAATTTTCTGAATTGAGTCAGGAATACATGTTTAGGAAATAAGGTAAGGCCATTGATTTTCAGGTAGAAAAAATTTAACTTGTACCATTTTTCTTCTCCTAAAAATTTTAAATGGGTCAATTTGACCCGAATACCATACAAGGGTTAAACCCACTGCTCTACATATTGAGCTACTGAAGCTGTACAAGATAATGCTTCCAGTCACATATCTATCAATTACATCAGCAATGCGATAACATTTTGTTTTGGCTGATCTAAAACAACTGGTTACCTGGGCTTAAGTAAAGCAAATATTGCGGAAGATTTGGCGTTCCACCAAACTGGAAAATTCTCATTTAATTTAGCAAGATAGTCTTTAAAAATATAGGAAGGCCCTCCGTAATGCCGTACTACTCGTCATTACTAGAGGAAAATAGGAACAACCCCAGGTTTCTTTTCAGCACTGTAGCCATGCTGACAGAAGGCCACAGCTCTACTGAGCCAAGTATTCCCATAGCTCTTAGTAGTAACGACTTTATGAGGTTCTTCAACTATTAGATTCAATTATTTCTTCAACTAAACCATCAACCTGCCTCTTAGACCCCATACCGACTAGGCTACTTAAAGAAGTTTTACCCTTAGTCAACACTTCTCTTCTAGATTTAACCAATCTGTCTTTATTAACAGGCTATGTACCACAGCACTTTAAAGTAGCTGTAATTAAACCTCTTCTGAAAAAGCCCAACCTTGATCCAGATGTTTTAGCCAACTATAGACCTATATCCAACCTTCCATTTCTCTCTAAGATTCTTGAGAAAGCAGTCGTCAAACAGCTGTGTGACTTTCTGCATAGCAACAGCTTATTTGAGGATTCTCAGTTAGGATTTAGAGTTCATCATAGCACAGAGACAGCACTTGTGAAAATTACTAATGTCCTCCTAATTGCATTAGACAAAGGACTTGTCTCTGTACTGGTGTTATTAGATCTTAGTGCTGCATTTGCATCCTATTACAGAGATTGGAACATTTAATTGGCATTAAAGGAACTGCTCTAAGCTGGCTGGAATAATGCTGATTCTGATTCCCACAAGCATCTGTGCTTGGTCCAATCCTGTTCACTTTGTATATGCTTCCTTTAGGCAATATTATCAGGAAACACTCCATAAACTTTCATTGTTATGCAGATGATACTCAATTATATCTATTGATCAAGCCGGATGAAACTAATCAGTTTGCCAAACTTCAAATGTGCCTTCAGGATATTAAAATCTGGATGACCTGTAATTTTCTAATGTTAATTGTTCTGGGGCCCAAGGACCTCCGTGATGCATTATCCAAAGAGATAGTTACTCTGGATGGCATCACCCTGGCCTCCAGCACGACTGTGAGGAATCTTGGAGTTATCGTGGATTGCCTTTTGTCACCTATGTAATCTTTTTTTTTTCCTTTAATAAACAGAGAGACAGTGGACAGATGTGAAAGGGGGATGACTCGGAGCAAAGGGCCGCAGGCTGGATTCAAACCCAGACCGCTACAGGACTCAGCCAACATGGGTCGAGCGCACTTAACCAGTGAGCTATAGGCCACCCTTTCACCTACGTAATCTTGCAAAAATCAGGAATATCCTGTCTATAAATCAAACAGAAAAACTAGTCCATGCATTTGTTTCTCCTAGGCTGGATTACTGCAATTCTTCAGGCATCATCAGGCTGCTTAAAAAAGTCCATAAAGACTCTTCAGTTGATCCAGAATGCTGCAGCACGTGTTCTGACAGGAACCAGGAAAAGAAATCACATCTCTCCTGTTTTAGCTTCTCTGCATTGGCTTCCTGTAAAATCCAGAATAGAATTTAAAATCCTTCTTCTCACCTACAAAGCTCTTCATGGTCAGGCACCATCTTATCTTAAAGAGCTCATAGTACCTTACAACCCTACAAGAGAACTGCGCTCCCAGAATGCAGGGTTACTTGTGGTTCCTAGAGTCTCTAAAAGTAGAACGGGAGCCAGAGCGTTCAGCTATCAGGCTCCTCTCCTGTGGAACCAGGTTGTCTTGTGCTCTCTCGCCCCTCTCCTCTCTCCTCCTATTGCTTCCTGTAGGTATTTCTGGCTCTGGATCTGTGGAGTCTGGATCTGTGGTTGGAGTCACCTGCTGCCTCCATGTTCCTGCTCGACACCCTCTGCTACAATTCTCCATGTCTCTCCCTCTCTCTGTCTCGTCTCTGTCTGTCTGTGTCTCTCTCTCTCTTTCTCTTTCTCTCACCCCCAACTGGTCAAGGCAGATGACGGCCCACCCTAAGCCATGGTTTCTGCCTTTTAAAAGGAAGTTTTTCCTTTTCTCTGTCGCCTAGTGCTTGCTCTCGGTGGGATCTGTTGAGTTTCTGTAAATAACATCACAGAGTACGGTCTAGACCTGCTCTTTATGAAAAGCGCAATGAGATAACTGTTGATTTAGCGCTATATAAATTAAACTGAATTAGTTGAGGAAATACCCGATAATAGTTTTCACGTTTCTTTCCTTGCATCTACGATCACAGTGACTACTACCAGTGTTGCCAGATCTTGCGAGACAAATAAGCAACCAGGCCTGTGAAAACAAGCCCAAAACAAGCGACTTTTTCTACGGAGGCCCCCCTAAGATCCTGGAAAAGAAAAATAAATATATAGTCCGTGGAGATGGATTTTCAATTTCTATCCATGTGGACAGATTGGTAAACTGTCCACATGTTAGAGTTTTATTTTCTCCCCCTGAGCTTCAGGACAATGACCACAGGAGGGAGTTAAACCACCTTTTAACATTATTTAACATTAGAAAACTGATGGGATATCACTTTGATAATAATTTATTGTCTTTATTTGACGAATGTTCTTATTGTTGTTATTATTATTACTGTTATTTTGTTGTCTTTATCCCAAAAGGATTAACAAAGAGAAGTCTAAGTCTAAATATTCACTTTTTCACAGTGATCCCCACGATGGGTTGAATCCATTCTTTTACTCCTTTCTCTGTCTCCCAGTCTTTGTTATATTTCTTCCTGTATTTCGCCCACTTTATCCCGGGTATTTATTCCTCCAAAATCTCTCCAACAGTCCAGTCACCATCAGTCGCTACTCGCGCTTTTTCCTAACCAGAAAGAAACAGATTGCCCTGCTCTGCCTCTGATTGGCTGGTACACGTTGCCACCTTGGTCAGAGCCAATTAGAAGTAGGAAGTGGGCGGGAACTGACTCTACTGTCTCCAGTGTGTATTGGGAAAGGGGCTGAACCGAGGGAACAGGCAAGACAACCTCCTACGTTTAAATAACATATAGAAAATACCTACTTGACAACTTATTATGGAGCTGGGAACAAGCCCAAATAAGCAACTACACTTTAATAACAAGCCCAAGAAAACCGCGACCCGCGACTACCAATATTTGTAAGCGACTTTACAGAAAAACAAGCCCAAAGTCGCTTAGAATAACCGGACTTGGCAACACTGACTACTACTACTGTTGGAAAGACCGTGCATGTGCGCATGTGTCAGTATGAACGTTCAAGATAGATGCGCAGCGATGCGGATGGAGACAGCGGTTGTGCGTGCGATGTGTGCAATGCTGAGAAGTGAGTTGTTCAGTGTGATCCCTTTGAGCATTGTATGAGAGATATGCTTAAGTATTGTCACGTAGTTTGGTTAGATACATGATTAGCGCGAGTCAATGTAACCTCGCATTTACGGCAATTACTTTCACTTTTGTAAATCCTTTTAGTTCGTGTTTGATGTTGGCATCCACTTAAACTGTAACCTGGTTTATATTTGATCTATGTTAACATTTAAATGTGACATTATTTTGCCTTACTAAACCTGTTCCTCACGATGTATGCTATGTGTAAGATGTGGCGCATTTGTGAATCGATAAGTGGCCACACTCGTGGGACGTGGGAATATTCCAGAGCCCTTGCGGGCAGTCTAATGTTAATTTAGTTGGCCACTAGGTGGCACTGGTGTATGACATTTCACTAGTAAATACTGTTGTCCCATTAGAAATAGTCACTATAGTTAAGAATTGTTAGTTTAGTCTGTGTTAATGTAAATGATGCAACTAATTTGATAGTGAGAAATTAACATTCATGTTATTTCTTGTTTGTTCTTGTTTATTTCACACCACACGCATGAAGCTATATATGAGATATTCCTAATTGCCTACACATAGATAGCTATATGCACTTATAGTCATTACCTGCCAAACAGTGTACCCTGTTGTGCTATGCTGTGCTGTGTAAATCCTTAAACACCTCAAGTAAAGTTCAGGTCTGGATTGAACTGCTCCTTTGTGTTCCGACCACCCCAATGGGACCCCATCTTATATTCATCATTCCTAATACAGTCCTACCATATTCACCAACGCATCACCTATTTTCTTAGGGGTTGATCTCAAACTAGAATAGGCAATTTCCTTGCGTCTATTGGAATATATTGTAGGCCCTCCACAATGCAGTATGCAAAATAAATAGCTCACCTTTTAAACAGTGATGACAGCCAAAAGTGTTAAAATTCACTTAATTGCTTACACGAGACACAGTAATAGCTTAACCAACGTGTTACCTTCAGCGTAAGTTATTGTTAATACTTTTAAAAAATATGTATCAGTCACAATGTGTAGCGTATAGGTGGCTGTGCTGTAGTAGTAGTTAACATGATCGTAGATGCGAGGAAAGAAACGTGAAACCTATCATCAGGTGTTTCCTCAACTAAGCCCCGGTAACCAGTTGTTTTAGATCAGCCAAAACAAAATGTTACCTGGTTGCTGTCTTAGATGACTGGAAGTGTTACCTTGTACAGCTTTGGTAGCTCAATGTGTAGAGCAGTGGGTTTTAGTGTTATTTTTGCATTTTTGCCACAAGATCAAAATCAGCTTGATCCGAACTTAAATGATTATATTGTTTTTACTTCTTTTATTTTTTGTAGGTGGTTGTGATGTGGTGCTTACTTAGACAAACATTTTCGCCGCAGTAGATCTGGGAAACAATTAGAAAATCGCCAGGAATATGTTTGTGATTGTGTGACGAATCTGGTGACAGAGGCAGGCCACAACGGCAGCTGTTAGGTGAACACGACATAGGGAAACTAGTTGGTGTGGAAACCAGTAGGGGTAACACCGGAGTTGTTTTTAATGACAGGTTGTATGTATGAGTGTTTATTTTTTATTTTTCTTCTTGTTGCATCATATGTTTCAGTACTCTTTTGCACTCCTGTGATACCTCTGTATATGGATACAATAAGAAACTAAATACCACCTCACGGAATGTTAAGGGATGCTATGTTTTTGTGACAACAAGAATCTTTGAAATTGGTCCATTATTAAGCGAGATCGCTGCGGCGAAACAATCTGCAATCTAAGTTAATAGGGCAAATTGTACAGATTGTAACTTAACAAAAGTGCTTGTTTTGTTACTCAGACTCAGATTAATAGTGTCTTAAAAGTGTCTGTCAACATTATGGAAAGGATTTCTAAGGAGGTTGACCTTTCTGTTAAAGAGATCATATTTTTAAAAATAATATTCACAAAATTGCGTTAGCTAAACCCACCAGACTCCATAAATAAACAGCAATTTTAGCTCGTAAAATAAACGTTCAAAGTCAACAGAAACAAAATAAAGCTATGAAAAGCATGTTTCCGCTTTTCCAACCATCACAACTCTAGTTGTGGTTGAAATAAACACATAGTTTACCAGTTTACATGTGAAAATATGTTGGCTCTAAACCTCTAAAATTTTAGTTTTTTTAAATGGAGTCTAATGGGTTTAGCACTTGCAACTTCAGAGCTGTTTCTGGTTAAACAGAAAGGTCTCAAATAAGTTTTAAAGGTCTATCTTTGAAGGGATCCTCTCCATAATGTTGTCAGACACTAAGAATATTAATCTGAGCCTGTCAATGGCAAAATAAGCTATTTTGTGAAGGTAAATACAAGCTGAACAATTTGCCATATTAACTTACATTGTAGCTTGTTTTGCTGCTCCTGACTGTAGCGATCTCGCTTAATAATGGACCAATGTCAAAGATTGTTGTTCTCAGCTTATAATAGAAAGTTACGAGGAGGTAAAGCATATAATATGCAAAAAGGTTACGACAAGGTGAAGCTTTTTTGTACATCTTGACATGATACGTATATGTACCAAGGGCTCAATTTTTATTTTTATTTTGTAGGGGGCGCTAGTGAGCCGTTTTGGGCACCTATTCCCAAAACCCTTAAAATGCGTACATTTTCACCAGACTTGATGTGACCACCAATTTTGGTGAGTTTCTGAGTATGTTAAGCCCCTCAAAAAGGCGATTAATTTGCTGGAAGGATAATAATTCCTTCAGTTCCAATAGGGCCTTTGCTGCTGTCAGCGCTCGGGCCCTAATAAATCTATACAGTGAACCCTCGCTATATCACGGTTCACCTTTCACGGTCTTGCTGCTTCACGGATTTGCATCGTGCATTGTGTTCTGCATTCTGCAAACATAATCAACGGTGGCATGTCGGTTTATAAGAATCTTTTTGCCCAGAAGAAAAAAGAGCGACAACAACTACCGATAACTATGTTCTTCTCTCGAAAAAACACACCTGCACCGCGGGCTTTAGAAGGGGCGGTGCTGATCTCCGCAATTTGAAGCCTTCAGTTTGTATGATTAAAATTATTATTTTACAGTACAGTAGTTATTTGTAAAAAAAAACGTTTATACAGTACTTTTATTTGTTAAACAAATGCTTTAGCCTGTAAAAAGGTTTTGTTCTTTGGTTTCAGTGTATAATGGAGTATTTCATCGTATAATAATGGTTAAAAAAAAGGTTACTACTTCACGGATTTCACCTATCTTTTTGGAACGTAACCCCCGTGATAAACAAGGGTTCACTGTAATATCATTACACTTTCTCATTTAAAAACACATGAAATAATTGGTTTAGAGTTACCACGGAAAAATGTATTAAAAAAACCCAACATATACGCCTCAACTGAAAATAATAAGCTTTGGACGTGAGGGAAACACTTAAGCCACCTTTAATTGGTGGTGATAAGAATGTTAGGACATAATTAGGGTACACAGTTTGATTTAAAAGCAGGGATATATCAGGGAAATTCTCCTGCAAAGTGCTGCTCAGCCAGAACGTTGTCTTCATCGTGAGAGGATGGGTTGGCTCCAAGACTAATGAAGTAGTCAAGTGTGGTGCCCACATCCTAATGATACATCAGTGCAGCCGCATCCTCATTTGGCAGTAGAGAAACACACACACTTTCCCCAAACAGAATTAAAATCTAAAAACATATCTCATTTTAATGTTCACCATTATACTTGGTCTGTATGAAATCACCTCCCACCTATGCCATTTGGCTTATATGATATTTGAGTAACAGTACTCCACTAGGGGCTCAGCCATGTACAAAAGCTCCTCGTTCTCTATCCAGACAGTGCCTTCTTCGACACCATTATTGTGTCTCTGGTTTATGTCCCATAGCCTCTTCACAATCAAATTAAAGAAGCACATCAAGTTCTATATTAGATTATATTTCAGTTCTGTAACATTTCCCAACCTATAGCATAGTCCTTGGTTTATGGCTTGTCATTTGGCTAACCTGGGTGCAAATATAATACAGACACACTCACTGCAATAGGTGACACACAGTTTTTTAAAGTAATTTAGAGCCCCTTAATATCATAAAACAGATATTACAGTATATGAAACTTAAAAACAGATTAGATCAGATTCAGTTAGATGGCAGCACTCAACTTTCGTGGGTGGCTGTTGTTTGGCCGAGCTTCTCTTATATAAAAAATGTCCAAAAATACTTTTTTCCATGGCCCACGCACACCTGATCTCACATTCATTCAGTGACAACAGCATGTCTAAGAATATATAATTCAATAGAGATTTAAATATACCTAACAAAAGTACACTGCTGCTTTAAAAATATAGGGCACGTATTTGGGCTTTTTCAAAGAGTAATGTAGAGACCTGAAATACCTAAAGAAAGGAATTAGCAATTATAGGTTAAATAAAAAAATACTGCACAAAAAGTGTTTTTAAATTGTTATTTTATTAGAGGCATTGTGGCAACAACTTGTGATGGATCTCATTGTGACCCATATATACTGTATATATATTATAAAGCTCAGTTCAGACCCAAGTTTCGGGAGGAGACAAAATGTTGCAGAGAAAAGTTTAAACAGTCTGAACTGGATCACATAAAAGTCTGGCCTGGGAAGAGTTTCTCTGGAGATACGGCATGTCAAAGTGGATACACTGTGTCCTTGGGTGTGACAGCATATCACAACACTATTGACTTCCAAAAGGATGAAAAAAAATTAAGTCAGTGGCTAAAATGTATTTATGCCACAATTCTTTAGCAGTTACAACCCTAACATTTCTTGAGTTTCCGTCATTATAAGGAAATTTCTTCATGAATTGGGCAAAGTTCAACACTGGATTTTTCCAGCGTTTGCTCCTCAGAGACGGGTAAGTTCCCACTTTGTTGTTTGGCCAATCTGTAACTTCCAGATCACAACCTGTATATATGCTTTATTAGTTACAGCCCGAGAACACAGACAACGTTGGTTGGCTAAGGCACTACTGAAAAAATTATAACTAAATTCTTGCAAGCCAACAGAGAACAGACCCTAATTCCATAGATATTCTATAGACATCATAAATAATTAAAATTATTTTTTTCTAAATCAATATTTACTGTAATTGATATAGCACTGACCTGACTTTTACGCTAATTATTTTTTTTTAAATGGGGTTTTAAAATTAAGACATAAGTGCAATCTCTGGAAAAAAAACACAAACAACCCAGAACCTTCTACGCCATACATTTGTACTAGAAATCTTTTCCACAAAGACATTAATAATGATTAATAAATCATTACCCCTCTATATGTAAATAAGCTTGCATAAGATACATGTTCTAAAGTGCTTTGTGAACATACATTTACAAAACTGCAAAAAGAAGCAGTCTAATTTACATTTGGTCACAATAACCATCTTCAACTGCTTCATAATAGGAAAATTCACCCAAAACAGACCTGGGAAAGAAAAGTTGTACACTGCTATTTTCAATTTTGTGAATCATGACTTTTGTACATAATTTGGATGTAGTTCTTACTTGTCCAGCTGTGTTTGTAAACTGAAGTTCTGGTCATGGTCAGTTTCTGCTAGAAATGAAGCTCTTAATGTTCACTGTTTAGAAGCAAATAAAGGCCAAAAGGAAAGTACATTTTGACTTAAAATTTTCTTTTGTATTTAGTCAACCGATTTCAGATAGATTGTTAAAGTCAAATATTGTAACCAATTCAGCTCAAATCCTTTCAGGCTTTCAGTGCTTCCAGTCAGAAGCTTGTCTGTCAAACAAGTGAAAACAACATCTGCCCTACTTTTCAAGCTTAGACCCAGGCTCCATGCATGGACAGTTTGTAAAGACCAAAACAAATCTATCCCTGGAAAAACTGAATTTAGATTTAGTAAGCTATAAGATAAGTACAGAGTTCTGTCTGTGGGTGAATTTTCACTTCAATGGCGCATGGCTCATATAATCCTTGTACATGTATTGGGGCATCTTTAGCTCAGGTGGTGGAGCAGTCGTCTACCAATTGGAAGGTTGGTAGTCCGATCCCTGGCACTGCAGTCTACGTGTCGAAGTGTCCTTGGGCAAGACACTGAATCAAGAATTGCTCCCGATGTTGCACCATCGGGGCGTGAATGGTGCCCGTACTATTTAAAAACACTTCCATATTTGTTAAGACTAGAAAAGCACCAAATTGTAGTCCATTTATTGTATAAGAGTATTGATCTAGATCACATATATTAGTTATGTGACCCAGAAAAGCTGATTATGAATTCTAGAGAATCATAAAGCCCATGTACAAAGACCTCCTCACAGTAAGAATAATTTAGGCACAAAAGTCCAACAGTGTCAGCTAAAAGGTTTATGCATTATAACCTCTGCTGCCAGCTGCCACCTGCTGTTGTTTCATAGATAAGGGAAACAGGTAGCTGTACTTGTCTTACAAAGTCTTATCACACAGCAAAAAAAACCTTGGTGTGGGGTCAGTAGTCTACTGTCAGTAGACAGTAGATGTTTGGTAAGATGGAGAGCTGAGACAGCTTGGATTCCATTCTTGTTAAAAATTTTGTCTTATGTTTCTAGTCCACATTTTTGGAAATTCAAGGGGCTGGCATTGCTTTATTTTGCTGGTGTTTTAACTTAGCTCAAGCTACTCACCTGTTGCAATAGGGAGATTCCAGTCATTGTTGATATGCACACATACAATTCCCTTGCTTTTATTTATTCTTGAAATGACAGCTCCAGAGAATATTGTTCCCTAATGTAAATCTAAAAGAAAAAAACTCTGCTGTCCCTATCAATCGTCTGTCCTAGGTGGTTAGTTGGCCATAACCTGATGTACCTCAGGTATGAGGGAGGAGAAGAAGGTTTTGAAGAAAACCCAGGCCGTCCACATGAATGACACCCTGTGAGGAGGCACTAAAACTGCCATCATTGGTCCTTCTCCGTCCAATCCGTCCAGTGCAGCTGCAGGTTCCTCCCTTTGTCTGTCAGCAAGCTCGTCTACCTGAATAGACAGATAAAGTCATCATGTAAATGATGATTTATGGCAGTGGGTTTTGAAAGTGTTTTTCAGCTAAAGTATACTTTACAGATATACATATATACTATACAGATGCACCTATATTGATATATTGGTACTACATTGATTAGATTTTGCAGTGGTATTCTGGTACATACACATGGCCACATACAGGTTATAGCCCAGACCTGTACCATGTCATGTCATGGAAACAGAGGCCTTAAATTGATGAGATATAAGGATGTAAAGCAGAGTTTATAAAACATAAATGAGGTAAATCAGAGCGGAGAATCTGGCAGTTTTCTTACTGGATTTGGGTTCCTGTTCTCGTTCTGCTGGACCTCAGGGGGTGGGAGATGGTTGGGACCTTCGACCTGCACTCGCCTTCTGAAAGGAAACCAACCAACAGTGTGTCTGTGGAGAAGAAAAAAATAGATGTAAAAGATTTCTATTTTGTCGCTGCACAAGGAGGGGAAAGTAAAAAAAATTTTGACCACTATTTTAGGGAAAATTTGTTAGATAAAAAATAATAAGCTTTCATGAGACTCATAAATACTATATAACGTTTTCAGAAATATGTATTTATGACAAATTATTCCAGCAGATTATTAAAAGGTTAGAAGGTTCTCTCTTGACCAAGGGCCCGGGACAACTGAGCCGGTGTTCCCCAGGGGGCAGCAGCCCTGACTGCAGATAATTCTTTCCAATTAATTGACAAATTGTTAGTCTATAAAAAGGTCCAAGATAACATCTTCCTTTTGTTTTGTTAGAGAAAAACATGTCCAAAACCCAAACATATTTAATTTACAATAATAAAAACAGTAGAGATGCTGAATATATTGTTTGGAATTCTTGCTTGACAACTGATTTTAAAGTTTATGAAAATTGCTGATCTCCACAAACCAATTGGATACAGTCTATGGTTCCACCAGGCTAGTATACCAGCACTACTTGAGGACTTCAGTCCAAATTCAAAAAGACAGACTGTCTGAAATCAGCACCAGTCACCAAGCAAATGTTTACCCACACATACAGGTAAAAGCCAGTAAATTAGAATATTTTGAAAAACTTGATTTATTTCAGTAATTGCATTCAAAAGGTGTAACTTGTACATTATATTTATTCATTGCACACAGACTGATGCATTCAAATGTTTATTTCATTTAATTTTGATGATTTGAAGTGGCAACAAATGAAAATCCAAAATTCCGTGTGTCACAAAATTAGAATATTGTGTAAGGGTTAAATTTTGAAGACACCTGGTGCCACAAAGTAATCAGCTGATTAACTCAAAACACCTGCAAAGGGCTTTAAATGGTCTCTCAGTCCAGTTCTGAAGCCTACACAAACATGGGGAAGACTTCAGATTTGACAGCTGTCCAAAAGGCGACCATCGACACATTGCACAAGGAGGGAAAGACACAAAGGTTATTGCTGAAGAGGCTGGCTGTTCTCAGAGCTCTGTGTCCAAACACATTAATAGAGAGGCAAAGGGAAGGAAAAACTGTGGTCAGAAAAAGTGTACAAGCGATAGGGATCACCGCGCCTAGTCAAGATTGTGAAAAAAGATTCACAAGGAGTGGACAGCTGCTGGAGTCAGTGCTTCAAGATCCACCACCAAGAGACGCTTGAAAGACATGGGTTTCAACTGCCGCATACCTCGTGTCAAGCCACTGTTGACCAAGAAACAGCGCAAAAGCGTCTCACCTGGGCTAAGGAAAAAAGAGCTGGACTGCTGCTGAGTGGTCCAAAGTCATGTTTTCTGACGAAAGCAAATTTTGCATTTCCTTTGGAAATCGAGGTCCCAGAGTCTGGAGGAAGACAGGAGAGGCACAGGATCCACGTTGCCTGAAGTCTAGTGTAAAGTTTCCACCATCAGTGATGGTTTGGGGTGCCATGTCATCTGCTGGTGTCGGTCCACTCTGTTTCCTGAGATCCAGGGTCAACGCAGCCATCTACCAGCAAGTTTTAGAGCACTTCATGCTTCCTGCTGCTGACCTGCTCTATGGAGATGGAGATTTCAGGTTCCAACAGGACTTGGCGCCTGCACACAGCGCAAAATCTACCCGTGCCTGGTTTACGGACCATGGTATTTCTGTTCTAAATTGGCCAGCCAACTCCCCTGACCTTAGCCCCATAGAAAATCTGTGGGGTATTGTGAAAAGGAAGATGCAGAATGCCAGACCCAAAAATGCAGAAGAGTTGAAGGCCACTATCAGAGCAACCTGGGCTCTCATAACACCTGAGCAGTGCCAGAAACTCATCGACTCCATGCCACGCCGCATTAATGCAGTAATTGAGGCAAAAGGAGCTCCAACCAAGTATTGAGTATTGTACATGCTCATATTTTTCATTTTCTTACTTTTCAGTTGGCCAACATTTCTAAAAACTCCCTTTTTTGTATCAGCCTTAAGTAATATTCTAATTTTGTGACACACGGAATTTTGGATTTTCATTTGTTGCCACTTCAAATCATCAAAATTAAATGAAATAAACATTTGAATGCATCAGTCTGTGTGCAATGAATAAATATAATGTACAAGTTACACCTTTTGAATGCAATTACTGAAATAAATCAAGTTTTTCAAAATATTCTAATTTACTGGCTTTTACCTGTATTGTTAACTCCACCAAGCCACTATAGCAGGTAACTGGCTGAAAGTTCTCTATTATTCTCAAACATATGACAAGACAAGCACTGTAAAATATAGATTATTTACATACCACAAAAGTTGGATTTGTACTTTCATCACAACCAATACGTTAAACTCTAACTGCTTTCAGTTGTTTGTTCTAATATAAAGCTTTGGTATAAATGGTCTCAAGGGTATACATTGTGAAGGCTGGGCTGTACACATACAGCTAATACACATCATCTACTTTGTTTATTAAGTGAAATAGAGCAAATTAATCATGTATACCAGAGATGCTACTATGCTCCTATTTGTTATGATTTTATACCTAAATTTCACAATAAGCAGTAACATGTATGGTGTACAGTTTAAAATCAGACACAAACAGGCTTTAGTGGACAACCCTGCTTCCCAGTAGGTACTAGAGTTGTTTTAAATGATTAATATGGTGAATTGAGTGTTTGCCCTTCCTTTCGAGACAGGCTCTGGATGAAAACACAAGCAAAAGATAAGAGCCAGTAATGTTGAGAGGTCCACAGTGGCGTCCTTCAAAGTAGGTCACTCAGCCCACAGCAGTGCAGTGAAGCATTTCAGCCAAGTTTTGTAGTTGGACTTTAAAATGTAAAAGTACAAAGTTGTAAGCAACAGATTAAACTTACAGGTACATGAGGAGGAGGGTGCCCATCACCAGGAGAAAGCGACTCAGGTTGGAGTTGAAGTACACAATTACAGCCAAAATGCTGAATCTTGCAGCAGAGTACAACCAGTCCAGCCAATCCCGCTCCATATTCTCCTCGTCCTCCATTACAGGTCCGCCCTGTGCGTTCATCCTCATGTTCTGGTTGGCCTCCCCAGGGTTGATGAAAGCTCCACCCTGGTTCTGATTTGCTGGCAGGTTGTCAATGGGGTTCTGATTGACCAAGGGGTTTGGGACTGGTGCTTGGTGGGCGAGAACAGGAGGATACTGGCCAATGGTTGTAACTGGTGCAGAGGGGACTGTGCCTGCTGCAGCCATTGCCGCGTGGCTGTTGGGAGATTAGACAAATATAAATACTAACTAGCTGGACAAAGTTGTCCATAGCCATAACAGTGTGTGAGGCTAAAATGACTCAACCCTAACACAAACGGAAAAGTAGTATGATTTTAAAGTTCATAAATGTAGTTTATAAATGAAAACTCACTATTGCATGTAATACTGTCTAGCGTAGACATGCTGGAGCCACAGTAGTTGTTGAGGGCTGTACAGAGAGTAGGTGGGAAAGGCTGGTTGGGTCATCTGTGGTGCTCCAGGCCTGCACGGAATGACAATGTTAATCTAATTAGAGTATCTGCATTTGTTTGAGTTGAGACATCTTTAGGCAAATTAACTCAAACATGTCATGCTGCAACTTTTTTGCTGCGTCATACAAAAGGAAAACTGCAAACTCATAATAAATCAAAAATATTAGTGGAGTTCTCAGCGGCTGGGTCTAACTCGGCTTATGGCTGCTCTGTGTGGGAGGTTCCCCTCATCTCCTCGGCTGGCCCTCGCAGAGGGCCGCGACTTAGTCGGCTTGGAAAGGCTCGTAGTGAAGCTGGCTAGCAGCTGACAGCGCCCTGACCATGACGCTATCCAGAGCCGTGCAGTGCCCTCCCTCACTGCGGGGGAAACTCTCAACTGGGGGGGCTGTCCTCAGGGGGTCTGCAGCGTCTCAAAACATGGAGCCATTGTCGGTGTTACTTTTTTTGCCGTGTTATCACCATTCATACGAAAATATGATATAGGATATAATTTATTGAACCCTCACAGTGGACATTCACTTGTTACAAAAAAAATTAATGTAAAACTTCAGCTGTCAGGATTTTCACGGAAACAACATGGTTACAGCAGTGTTCCCGATAGGGCCATTGAGCTCAAAGAGATGCTATGTTCTCTGGTCTTATTCTCAAGAGGGACCCGATAAAACTTGCGCCCTTTGGCCCCCTGTGCTCACATACAGGGGACTAATTCCGAAAGTCAAACATGATTCGAATAGTAAAAAAAACAATACTATATTAATGCTGAAATTACTATTAGAATGTTACTTTTTTACAAAAAGGTGTTGGCTGACATAACGTTATCCACATGTAAAAACAAAATGCTTTTGTAATGTCATGTCTGGAGAAGTATAAGTTAGAGTGAGTGAGCAATACAAGGCAGTGTGAGATCTTTGGGCACAGCGCTAACATTACAGTAGAGAGACCGAGTGACGTTAGTAGAGAGGAAGTGACAGGCTGCAGTTTGGAATCTAAAGAAGGATGAAGTACTGTTTTTAACATAAATGTTAACTTGACTTCCACAGAGTGAAAAGGCTTATGTTATTATTAGCTCGTTCCTAACGGCGTAGCAAGTTATAGGGAGCCAGGAGCTTCATGGAGACAACTAATGCTAACATCTGCTTCAACTTCACACATTAACTTCTAATAGCTATATTCTCAGTAACGTGACAATCTGCAAGCAACAGGTTGCTTATAAACCACTAAAACAGTAGTGACGCCAACGTTTGGCTTAGTTATCAATGCCGTTAGCATTGTGGTTAAAACTAATGATACTCTGTTTATGATGATCGTTTCTGCAGTGCTTTCTAACATGCTGTCACTGTGCTAACCGAGCATCGTTAGCCTTTACATTTGTATTATAGAGAAAGATTGACAGCTCTACTATAGAGTAACGTTTTGTGGCCAAGGGCCATCAGGCTATACTTTAAGCCCTGATTAAGTGTGATTTTTAAATAAGAAAAGGCTTTGTTTTCAAATTTAATAACAATTGACATCAAATTTCATTCGGTTGTTAAGAAAAAAAGTGATGTGTGGAGATCAAGAGAGCAAATTAAACTAAATAAAGTTCAACATATCAATAATTTCTTGCATTATGACCTACATTGCAGCAGCCGACCATGAAGGAGTTCCTGGTGGAGAGACAGGGATGTGAGCTGGAGCAGCAGCTGAAGAGGTCTGCCTCCTCTGTCTCAGCTTTGGCGTGCTGGAATTCTGGACTGTGAAGCTGGGGCTGCCAGGACTGGGTGAAGTAGAGGCTGCCACAGTCATCGGACTGGAGGGCCATGGCTGTCCGGTCTCTTTTGTCTGCAAAGGCAAGAAGAGTTTGTTTAAAATTTGAGCAATATTTGTCACCCAGCACTACAGTAAATCCAAAGTCTGTAGAGCAATAGCGGTTTTTGGCACGGGCGAAGAAGGCAGCCTCCCGGGGCAGAAATGTTCTCATGACACATGAAGGGCAGCATGAGCACAAAAAAATAAATAAATAAATAAAACCTCATAGCTGTTTTCTACTGTATTATCTATAATTTCACTGAGTGGGGAATTGGCAAATTGGCGCCCCCTGCAACTGCAGGCACCCTGCTTGCTGAGAAGATGCCGTGCACAGAGCCGTGTGAGAAGGGTAAAGGGGACAGGGGAGCGGGGGACAGTTCACCTCTGGGTTGAATGGGTTGCTGCATAGGCACCAATACCATGGGTGCTTAGTATTAGTGGAGCAAGCTGATCGCGGTTACGTGTCAGTTAAACATTTAATCTCCAATTCATATCTGTATTTGTGAGAAGCGGCCCTTTCCTGAGTTGAGAAGCTTTACGGCTTTATTATTGAGTTAATAAGCGTGTGTGTTCGGTCGGCCGCTGTCCATTTCTCAAGGTTTTGAAATACAAACATTTGACTACTTTGTTGTTGGGTCCAAATGTAATGGTTCGGACAAGGGGGGGAACGGGGCACCATGAGCCTCCTTGAGCTTATCACTTTTATGCATGATAAGGATCTATTGGAGATCTACCCCAACTTTTGGACTGCTTTCAGGATTGCACTTATTCTGCCCGTCACAGTGGCTCGAGCAGAGGAGCTTTTCAAAACTAAAGTTGATCAAGTCATACCTGAGGTCAACCATGTCCCAGCAACGGCTCACTGGCCTTGGCATCATTAGTATCAATCACTTAATAAGGGAGCAGATTTCAACATTTTAGATTTTGCATCAAGGAAGGCCAGATTGGTCAGGTTTTAGTTTTAGTTTGTGTTTTGTTCTTAGTGCAATTGTGTAATATAATAGTTAGATTCTCTTTAGTGTGTTTTCACATTTGTGTGTGCCATTTAGAATATTTATTCTATATTTTATTTGTATGTTATTCTTAATATTTTATATTATTGTTGTTCTCTGCTCTTGTTACATTTTTTATATATCTGATTGTATATATTTTTTGTACATTTATTTTTTGTTGATTTTAGATGTTTTTTCTGTTACATGTTTATGTTTTGAGTCAACAGCTTGTAGCATAACGTCCAAGACAAATATCCCCTCGGGGACAATAACGTGTATTCTATTCTATTCATCCACTCGGAACTTTGCATTATTAGTTGAGGCAGAGCTGGACACTTGAAAGGGTTTTGAAACTAAAGTGCTTTAGCAGCTTTTGATCTCTAAACCGTATAGCTGACAATTGAAGTCAAACTGGGGGCTGGAGCACCTCTAAAATCCTACAAAGCTGAGCTATGTATGCATGTTGAATTTGTAAAACAGAAAAAAAAATGCTCTGAAAATCACTGAAGCATTTATAAAAACAGTTGGTATGAATATATTTAACAGCTAACCTTGAGCTGAATTGAAACACGACCTAGGTTGGAAAGTTGAAATATGAGTAAACATCTCTCACCTTAGGTCTAGCTCCAAGGGGTTCTTGGGATGGAATCCTAAAAGCACACACCAGGTGCAGTGTGGGAATGGAGTCAGTCTGAGAGAGTGGAGATAAATGCCTGATTAGAAAAGCTGCATGGTAAAACACACTGATGCATTCAATCCTTTACATTCAACAGAATTAAACCTATTAAATGTGTTAGTATTAAAAGAAGGAGGAACTGTGTGTCCTTCAGTCAACAGACAAATTCCAGGAGGTCAGGGTGACACCCAATTGTTTTTACAGTTTATCTCAACTAGTGCACTGCCGGTTCAAAACGTGCCTGTTGGAAACAGGTTGATTACAGAACCATTGTACCCTGAAATAACTTACAAAAGGCCCCAAAGCACCTGATATTTAACCCAACTATATACACTACTAACTTACTTTGTATTACTTCAGAGAGAAATGTAATTAGTAACCTTTCACGTTGCAGATACTGATTTTAATACAGATTTTAATACAGCATTAGAGTTGAAAGGGCCAACCTGAGCGGACGTGAAGAAACTTTTAGTACATTGTGTTGACAATACTTCTCTTTAACTTTTCACTTTAGGTATGCAGATCTTGTATTGTGCGGTATTAATAGTTTTTTTTAGTATTAACAGTTTTACTATTAATAGTTTTACTTGCTCAAAGAGTAGTTCTTCTGCCACTGCCAACGCCAACATTATCAGTTAAAGAAATGTTGAAAAGTGAAGCAAGACACAGTTTGCCTGGGGCCCCCCCAAATCATTTTATTGAACATTTCACCGAGTCTTGCCAGAACTACTGTGAGGAGGTCTCGGAAAAGACCCAGGACCAGGTGCAGAGAATATAACTCCACCCTGGCCTGGGAACACCTTGGGATCTCCCAGTCAAAGCTGGTTAATGTTTGGGGTCCCCTGTTGGAGCTGCTGCCCCACAACACCACCCTGGATAAGTGGGTAAAGATGGATGGATGGATGGATGGATGGATGGATGGATGGATGGATGGATGGATGGATGGATGGATGGATGGATGGACTCACCAAAACCAACAATTTTGTCATTTTAGTCAAAATAATTTCACATAAGATTTTATCAGATATGCTGTATAGTACTGTGCAAAAGTTATGGTATGAAAGGTATGAACAAAATTCTGTAAACTAAGAATTAAAATTAATAAACTAAGTGTTCATTTTCATCAATTAACAAAATGTAGTGAATGAACAGAAGAGGAATCTAAATCAAATCAATATTTGGTGTGACCACCAGATTTTGAAGGAACTCGGCTGATAGGTTGTTCCAAACATCTTGGAGAACTAACCACAGATCTTCTGTGGGTGCAGGCTTTCTCAAATCCTTTTGTCTCTTCATGTAATCCCAGACACACCCCATGATGTTGAGATAAGGGCTATGTAGGGGCCATGCAATCACTTCCAGGACTGCTTGTTCTTCTTCACACTGAAGATAATAACTTAATAACCTTTGCTGTATGTTTTGGGTTGTTGTCCTGGTGCAGAATAAATTTTATATATAGATTTTATTCTATATTTTTGTAATATAATAAACACTGTTATACCTTTTGAAACTATTTCAACTTGTGCAGGCATATCAGTGCTTTCTGAACATAATGAATACACTTTTAAGAATACTATGATAATACCAAAAACCGTCCGGTTGGAGATATGGCTTTTTGGCTTCAACTCTTCCATGAAGACAACTTCTGGCCAGACTTCTCTGGACAGTAGATGGGTGTACCTGGGTCCCACCGGAGTTGATGAGTTTTTTTTTCACACCTGCCAAAGACTTTTGCACAGTACTGTATCTTATCATTATCTGATGAAAGAAAAAAAAGGTGTCTACCTACAGCGTTATCCTCACTTCACATTTCAACAATCCTGCTGTTATTATAGACCCGTAAAGTAACCACATTCAACTGTAGGGCTAGGACGGTTTGAATTTTTTTCTACAGCAGTTGAAAAGAAAGAAATTCCTACGGTTGTGCGGTATACCGCACCCCCTTACGAGAGTAGCTTAAGTTAGAGCGAGAATAGCAGGGTGCCTTAAGTGAGTGACGTCAGTGCCTGTGGGGTCGTGCAAGGACAGCGAGAGGTAACGGCAAATGAGTGCCACTGTGAGGAAAAAAAGATGGCAAAGTTGATATAAAGTGAGTTAAAGAGAACAATAAAACAACAAGCTAGAACTTCTCAAGACACGGTGGCTTTATCTGTTGTCAATACTGCCGGTAAAGTGAACGGTGTTGTCACTGTACGATGTAAGTAGAGTGCAGATTTGAGTCGCGCATGCATCAATTTGCGACAAGTAGCATACAAGATGCTAATGAGAAACTTCTGTAATGTCAGCACAGTAAAAATGGACCTACTTAACGAAGTTTGTTCACTGCTGGTAACGAGTCAGCAATCAAACAACAAAGGCTGTCACTTGAATGACATTTTGAGCTAACGTTAGCAATCAAACAATCATAAATAGCTTAAACGTTATTGAAATAATTTCTATCTTCCGTTATTGTTTGTACTCAGAAAAGTTTATTATTCCATGGCTTTCACAAATTTCAGTATGACATGTAAACCGATTAAATCTGAGCATGCGCAACTCACATCTGCACTCGACCAGAGCTGGTTTGACTGGACTCTCATCGAGTTCGACACGTTATGCTGTAAACCGTTTAAATCTGAGCATGCACGACTTAAATCTGAACTCACTGCAGTGACAGGCGTTACCTCCGAAAAATATCGTCTTAAACATATGTTGCATCCCGAAAACGTGCATGCAGGCTGAAATTCAAGCTATAAGCAGAAGGACACTCCACTAGCTGCTAGGCTAATGTGCAACGTTAAACACTACAGCTGTAACGTTAATGTGTCTACCTCAGCTGAGAGTTGTTATGTGTCATGGAACATTGCGCTCCTGTTTATAAAACCTTGAATCCATGTAAGGCACAATCCATGTCATTAGAATTAATGAATCCATGTCATTAGAATTAATGAATCCATGTCATTAGACACAACGTGCAGGCCAATTGTCTTATTAATGGACTCATGATGGTGCATCATTTACCCATCCAGCTCGTTGGACAGCCAATTCACAAAAAATGTAATAATCAAGTACCCAAACTAGGCCAAATTCAAAGACGGACTCAGCCGGCGCTGGCAATGTGTGAGAAAAACATTCTGCAACTTAGCCACCTGGCTGCTTTAAGGGAGTTGCTTGCTGGACATTGTATGTATTGGTGGATTCAGCCTAGTTTGCCCCATCCTCAAAAGTTCTCATATTTCGTCTCAAAAATAATAGATAATAAAACAGATAATGTACGTCTTTGAGTCGTTATCACAGCCCTTCTGTCCATGAGTGCTAACATGCCTAAACATTTACTTTAGCTTTCTTAGCTAGCAGGCCTGCCACATGCGAGTCAAATGCAATACCTAGTGGTAAAACTTCCACCGGTTAGAAAATGTTTACACAGGACAAAAAAAAGCCTAATGTAGATCCTGTTGTGGCTATTTATTATCAAAAAGGTTGGTGAGAGAAAAGTAGGCTAGACTGAACCACTCTCACCAATTTGCCGCCAGTCTAAAAGGCATATAATCAACTTTTGGAGCTCACTAATTTCCAGTTTTGCGGTACGTGTATAACTTCACTGACAAAAGGCATCTAAGAAAATCTATTCTAATTTTATTTACATAGCTCAAGATTACAAAACAACAATTTTCCTCAAGGCACTATGTCCTTAAACCCTCGATTTCAATAAGAGCCCGCCAAAAATATCATGCCAAAATAATGATTGTAAGCACAGCCATGTGCATTGCAAACATATTGTCATACATACTTGTCTGAAGAGTTCTTTGATGTGCAGATGATCGGGCAGCAGTTTACCAGCATAGATGAGTCTCTGGTCACTTACAGCCTAATGAAAACAAGTAGGTTTCAGGTAATTAAAACATTTAGGATAAAGTAACATTGACTGTAAAAACTATATCTTGGCTAGATTTGGGTTAGGTTTCTGCAGATGCCAGTTGCCAACATATGTGTTGTCAATCAAACTTAATCTACTTAGTCACCATGAGCCAATAAAAACAAAACAAAGCAATGGCTTTGCATCAAGTAGGGTCCTTACTATGGGTTGAGTGATACTTGATTTCCGGGCCATTACCGATTATTAGTAGTTAATGAAACCAGTATTTGGAACAAATATGCATTTAAAGTAAAAATAAAAATAAAAATTAACATTTTGGAATGGCACAAACTCCAACACACGAAATTGTTTATATGCTTTAAGCAATTATTTAATAAAAACTGAAAATTTAAAACATAATACACAACAAAAATAGCTTCCTGAAGTTTTAACATACTATCCGTTTGTCTTCAGGTGCAGCATACTGCTTACAGAGCTGTAACGGAGGCCAAATAGCGCACCTTATAGTTAATTAACTTTATTTGTTATCAGGCAAATAAAACACTAATGCAGATGATCTGCAAATTGCCAAATATTAGACACAATAAAGGGCTAGGTCGATAATTGGTCAAAAAAATAGGGTAAAAACCCTGAAGCTGTTGACTATTGACAGTGCAAGGAACCTATTGTTTTTGAAAGGATTATTATTATGATTATTATGGGGCAGGCAGCTTTATAATTGTCTTTATTCTGGGACCTGGCTTGTCACTTGGATGAATATATTTTACTGCCTGGCCCTGCCTTATCTGTACACTTTGCATCAGCTTTCCATCTTTCCACTGAGGCCTAGATCAGCAGGCAGGATGGACACTGTGCCTTTCAAGCCCGCAATTTTCCTGGAAGGATGAAACTTGGCAGCCCTATATGCTTAAGATTTAAGTTATTATTACTTATGTATTTATTAAAATATGTGCAGCTCATTCTCCCATTCATTATCATCATACATGTGTGACATGTGTCACAAACCAAGGCTTCAGTTTAACAAAGCCTAAAAAGATTTGGTAATATAGCAGGCTCATTTCAAACTGTTGACATAGCTCTACACAGTTATGACCTGCTTTTACCTATGGATGATAACTGGTGGGGACAGTTTAACCTATAAAACGTGAACAGAAATCCTTAAAAAAAAAATTGTAATATGTTTTGTTGTGAGCTGTGTGACAGCTGTTAACTGGCAGCCTAGACTCAGTCAGCTGGCTAATGTCACGACATTCCAGAATACAGCATTGAGCTGCCTGTCACACGAACAACTTCCGCTAACATTAGCCTGTTAATTTATCCGCCGTATAATAACTCACCGGTTTAGTTGTGAAAACAGTCGACAAATGAGTTTTTAGCTCCTTTACAGTCCAATTCAGATAGACGTGTTCCACGGTTTGGTCTTCCAGAGCTTGGTTAGGCGTTTTTATAAAAATAGTAATCGTCTTTTGTTGACAATCTCCCACATCCATTTTTGCTGTTTCCCTCGTTGTAGTCTCGTGTTTGGGATGATGCTGCTTAGCTACTAATTACGACTAGCTAGTCGTCAAAATAAGAGTGTTCCTGATACAATGTATCAGCAGACAAAAGAAAATTATGCAAACTGTCTTGTCTAAGAAGAAACTTGTGGGACTTGGCTTAATCTAGATTTGTGTCTTTCTGCTAGCTGTCATACGGGACTTTTGTAAGGAGGAGGGTTGTTTCAAAACACGCTGTGGCCACTCCTGATTGGTCGCTCGTGCTCAGACGTGGAGCTCCTGCCCAGAGGAATAGAGAAAGAGACTCTCCATGATTGGACTTCGTTGTACGCTTTGTGTTGCCGCGTACTTCCGAGGTGTGCAGCCTCGCATAGTTCCAAACATCTGTTCTACCACGTTGGATCTTATTCAATTTCATTTCCGTTGCTGATCGTCGAGTAACGTCTGAGGAAAATTGATTAAATAGCTACCTCTTTTGAATTGTCAACTCTCTATATTATATCAGAGGACCTTTATGATACTGATCTTTATTTCTATGTGTACAGCGCAATCATCGGGCGATTCAGGGCTGCACAGAGCGGAACAGGCTAAGACGTTATTCGACTGCTACGCAGCTTTGCGCACTTGTCTCACTCTGTTTAATAAAAAAACTGTTTCATTCATTCATCTAAGCTTACTGAGTTGTTATTCTTCAATACATTTGATACTTTGTGTATGGTTTAGTCTTAAAATGATAATGATTGTTATGGGATGGACACTACTGGCGTTTTTCCACTGCGTGGTATCTACTCGCCTTTTTGGGTTTTCCATTACGAAAAAGTCCCTGGGACCTGCCACCAGGTACTTTTTTTAGTAGGCCTACTACCTCAGTCGAGGTTCCAAGCGAGCTGAGGCGATACCAAAAGGTGACATAGAAACCTGCAGACTACTGGTTGGTCGGAGGACCATCACTTATGACTTATGGCGTTTTTAGCAAACAAGAGTGTGGAGTGTGTGTCTGGAACAACCGCGCCATTTAAAAAAATAAAATCTAGCCAGACACCGACAGATTATCTTCTCTCTGCACTATTCTCACTTTTCAACAATTCAATATTAAGGGCTATTAGGGGCTTTTGCATGTCGTTTCCAATATTGCACACTGTTAATAAAAAAAAAACAAGACAATATATCAAAGAAAAGATTTTATTTTGCTATTCAAGTAGCGCATCAAACCCTCCCGTACATCCCGGTCTTCTTCCTCTGCACCCTGTGACGATAGGCTCATTGGAGATGAACTGCGCCTCGCCTGTAAAGTAGACGAGAGCAGGCGGCAGCAGCAGGGGGGGGGGACAAAAAGCTGCGGTAAAGTTGGACAGCTTCCATCAGATTCCAGCAGCCTTCAGACTGGACAGGAAGTGACAAAAACACTATGGTGCGATTATGATTTAATAAAATATAATCAGACCCACAGATCAGCTGGTACACACTCTCTAGTTGTTTTAATCATGACAGATTAGCTATCAGAATGTTCTACATGCAATCTGTTGCTGATGTTAATTAACAACAGACTGGAGATGATCAGTGATCTGAACGGATTTAGTCTCTCTGACTTCTTAACATCACTATCAGCCACACAAGGTGTGTTCTGTACAGAATAAGTCTTTAAATCAGACAAATAGCAACTAAAATCCCTCTGATTAAAAAAACAATAAAAAGTTTATATCAAACGTCATCATGTTGTAAACCAATCAGATGTTAAATCAGCTGAGAAGCCGGCGTTTCCCAGCATGCTCTGGGTCCGCCTGGCTCTTGCAGTCGGTGAAAAGCAACTGCGCTACCTGCGTCTCAGAACTGCAGCCGCCTTGCTCTCGTAAGATTTCCGTTGCCCACGTTTGCATGACGTCAGAGCAAGTCGGGATCAAGTCGGACACAAATCTAACCGGCATGCAACGGGCGCTGATCGATTCTGCGCAGACCTGGCTCATCTCGAACGAGCCTAGTGTTCCCCCGGTTCTGCTGTCCCAGATGCATCCCAGTCATCGTCATAAGCCTCTCCATGACTCTCATAAAGATTATACAAAACACAGCAGGTCAGAACCGGAGATTTCACCCGTCGGACATCGAACGCCTGTACAGACGGTCTGCGGCGGCCTTTGCAAAGCGTGAAGGATCTGAAACATACACAGTACACAGCATATATATTTTGGTGTGTAATCATGGTTGCTAAAGTTCATGTACTTTATATAGCGTAAAGTAAATACTGACTGTGACCCTGAACACATGCAGATGTTAGCTAACGTTACAGGAAACTTAACTTACCCTTTTGTGTTGGCAAACAATAGTCATTTCGACGTCTGAACTCCGTCCGAATTCCTAAACTCCTTTTTTGTCAGCAGTGATATTTGTTGCTTCCTTCAGCTTCTTTTGAAACAAAAATTTTCTTCTGGCTGTGGCAAGTGGCCACATGCCGAGAAACAAAAACAACAGACCTCCGACGTGCTGTTAGTCGCGTTGAAAATTACATCGTGGCAGTTACTGGCTGCGTAGCTATGGTGACCTGGGGCCGCTGGGGCGTTACTCAATCTGCAATGGAAAACGGACGCAGAGTGCGTCGAGTCGAGTCGAGCTGTTACCAGCAGTGGAAAAACGCCATAAATGCTGAATGGACTGGTGCTACTTTGCGGTTGAGAAAGCAGAGTAGCAAATTAATGTTCGGTCACGCTTTGATCGTCAATAGTTGGGCAACTTTTAATATTGTAGTGCTATAATATAAACTGGTCCTTTTTAACTGTATATAAAGTTTGATTTAATATGGAAAACAAGCAACTTGTTTTTTTATCACTTTTGAAGATAAAGCCCTGTTTTGACTAAGCTATCTGTTCTAGTGTACATCTGTACATAACAGACCTGACAATCACTCTGGAAGTAAAAGGTTTTTACTCTTCTTTTAAACTTGTTGTTGGGTGATTATTGATTACATTCATGACAGATTATGCCTTTAAGGAAACATTTTTTCATATTACAGACCAGTATTATACTGATGATACATATTAGCTGTAGTGGGTTCTCATTTTTAATTGTCCTTTATAGTGTTTTTATAGTGAATGGTGTAGTACAACTCCTTGTACAAATTTACAAATAATGCAATAATAGTGAAACTGTCAGGGGTGATGAGGTGAGGACCCAGATGCAGAGATACGGAGGCAGACAGGAGCAGGTAAACAAGGATTTATTAAAGTACATAGATAACAAACACAGTCCACCAGAGAACACAAAGTCCAAGGGAAAAATCCAAAATGACAAGCACAGGAGCAGGAGAAAAACTTAAAAACCAGGGAACTACACAGGGGAAAAAAAACTCACAGGAAGATCAGGAACATTGACACAATCACAGGGAACAGGCAAGCTGACAAACAAGAAGGATCTGACAAGAGACAAAGGAAACACGGGTTAAATACAAGAGGTAACGAGGTAATGGGGAACAGGTGAGATGTCAGGTGAATCACATTAGGGCGGGGCAGTACAATCAGACAATCACAAAGCAAAGCTAGACAAGACAGGAAACTACACTATCAAAATAAAACAGGAAGTAGGACAAACAGATACACAGGGGAACACAAGACAGGACCGGGGAGAAAACCAAGACAAAAACACAAAGAGGCCAAGGAAAGGGGAAAATAAACCCACCCACAACCCACAACAGAAACAATTACTTGGTTATGCGTTTTTATTTATATTTACCATTCAATATTGCAATCACTGCTGGCAGTCCCATAGAAGAACATGGCAGCGCAGCGTGTGTTTGGAACTATACAGGCTATATACACTCACCGGCCACTTTATTAGGTACCCCATGCTAGTAACAGGTTGGACCCCCTTTTGCCTTCAGAACTGCCTCAATTCTTCGTGGCATAGATTCAACAAGGTGCTGGAAGCATTCCTCAGGGAGTTTGGTCCATATTGACATGATGGCATCACACAGTTGCCGCAGATTTGTCGGCTGCACATCCATGATGCGAATCTCCCATTCCACCACATCCCAAAGATGCTCTATTGGATTGAGATCTGGTGACTGTGGAGGCCATTTGAGTACAGCGAACTCATTGTCATGTTCAAGAAACCAGTCTGTGATGATTCCAGCTTTATGACATGGCGCATTATCCTGCTGAAAGTAGCCATCAGAAGTTGGGTACATTATGGTCATAAAGGGATGGACATGGTCAGCAACAATACTCAAGTAGGCTGTGGCGTTGCAACGATGCTCAATTGGTACCAAGGGGCCCAAAGAGTGCCAAGAAAATATTCCCCACACCATGACACCACCACCACCAGCCTGAACCGTTGATACAAGGCAGGATGGATCCATGCTTTCATGTTGTAGACGCCAAATTCTGACCCTACCATCCGACTGTCGCAGCAGAAATCGAGACTCATCAGACCAGGCAACGTTTTCCAATCTTCTATTGTCCAATTTCGATGAGCTTGTGCAAATTGTAGTCTCAGTTTCCTGTTCTTAGCTGAAAGGAGTGGCACCCGATGTGGTCTTCTGCTGCTGTAGCCCATCTGCCTCAAAGTTCGACGTACTGTGCGTTCAGAGATGCTCTTCTGCCCACCTTGGTTGTAACGGGTGGTTATTTGAGTCACTGTTGCCCTTCTATCAGCTCGAACCAGTCTGGCCATTCTCCTCTGACCTCTGGCATCAACAAGGCATTTCCGCCCACAGAACTGCCGCTCACTGGATGTTTTTTCTTTTTCGGACCATTCTCTGTAAACCCTAGAGATGGTTGTGCGTGAAAATCCCAGTAGATTAGCAGTTTCTGAAATACTCAGACCAGCCCTTCTGGCACCAACAATCATGCCACGTTCAAAGTCACTCAAATCACCTTTCTTCCCCATACTGATGCTCGGTTTGAACTGCAGGAGATTCTCTTGACCATGTCTACATGCCTAAATGCACTGAGTTGCCGCCATGTGATTGGCTGCTTAGAAATTAAGTGTTAACGAGCAGTTGGACAGGTGTACCTAATAAAGTGGCCGGTGAGTGTATATATTATACTAGCAAGATAAAAAGAGTGTCACAACTCTTCTATGGCACTGGTCTTACCTACAGAGCTCAACAGTCCCACACACAGCTGGTTCGGGAAGTAAAAATACAATGACATTTTTCCATTGACAATTGGAGTATAAGCCATAAAATTGTAACTGTCGATGGTAGACTTAAAACCGGCTACAACATGACTAAGCAATTGTACATGCTCATTAGGGATGAGCCAGATACTCGGCTGAAACGAGTATCCGGTACGGATAAAGCACTTTTGCCGAATACAAGTATTATACAAGTAATATGAGTCATTATCTGTACTCGGATTGGGTAGCGGACCGTGCGCCCCGCCCGTACACACACGCTCTGCTCACTCCCACATAACAGCTCTCTCTCTCTCTCTCTCTCTCTCTTTCTCTCTCAGTCACTCAGGTCCTCGGGTCTTTTCCGTTAACGTTTAGGGTTTCTTCAGCTTCAGGTTTGTTTTTTACTTCGGTTTGTAGTACTTACTTAACCAGTAGATTTCTGGTAACGTGGGGGTTCAGACAGCGCGTGGTATAATGCGACTCGCATACTTCACTCTTGAGGGCATTAACAAATTGATCCAGACATTTCCATAGAAATGGGGGACAAAACCCATCACCCCCATCCAATATCACGCTTTTTCAGAACTAGCAACACCAAAACATCACTATTTGGCGCACTATCCACACATGATTTGTTGTTTTGGACCTCTAATTGCTCTGTGGACTATGAAATTTGAGGCTAAACATAATTTCTTCAAGCAGGTTGCACGTCACACGGATTACTTTAAGAATATAACTTGTTCGCTAGCTATTAAACACCAGTTCATGCTTGCTTACCACAGACATTATCGAGTCTAAAGATGTCACCCTTAGACGTCACAGATGTCTCAATCATGCCTGTTGATGTCCTAAGTGAAGGAGTAGTGTCTGCTTTGAACCAGAGATACCCAGATGTGACTGAAGTTCATATAGCAAAAAATGTGTCTTGCACATTACAGTGAGGGGATGCTTATTGTACACAGATCTGTAGATGGATTGCCTAAATTTAATAAAATCATTCAATTGTGCGTTCTGAAGTAGAAGTTGTGTTTCTAGTGAAAGATGTATGTGCTTGGCATAGCGAGCATTATGGAGGTTTTGAGCTGTCTGCATCACCCACTAGAGAGGTTGCCCTAATTGAACTTGATGATTTGGTGGACCCTTATCCCCTTGTGGAATACATGGTTCGGGGTTTGCGTATGGTAATGTTGAAAAGATTCATCATTGTTAAAGGTTTTTTTTTTGTAAATCAAATATTACTAATTTTATTTTTATTTTTTGTCATCCTCCCTTTTTCTGCTCTAGATTAAAGTTGTTGCAAAATGGCAAGTCTAGCTGTCCTTCCGATCATTTTTGGTGACGCGTCTGACTCTAGAAAACTGCACCCTCCTTCTGGAATTCCGACATCAGTGGAAGAACTACATGTGCTAATAAAGACATTCTTTCAATTCAAAGAGGACTTCTGGATGCAATACATGGATTCTGATTTTAATGAGTTCATTAACCCAACTTCAGTGTTTAACATTTAAAACAAAAGCCCACTGAAAATAATCTGCAATCTTATTTTGTCACCTGTGGAGCCCTGCATCACTTTGTATACAGTAGACTCTTTTGGTGAGACCTCGGCTGCCACTTGCTCAGATCCTGAAACCCCTGTTTCGTCAATAGCTTCATCCTGCAGTGACGATATATTGTACACATCACCACCACATTCATCCCCAGAAACTCAGCCCTCACGATTGGCCTTCCGGCCAAAGATTTTTGCAGTCCCTAATTTCACCTATGAGGCTGAATTTAAACTACAACAGAAAAACACAGAGTTTGAGACCAATGGAACATACTTTAGTCCTGGTCCAAAGCTAAAGGGGGTCATCCTTGATGGCCTTGTGGAAGAAATGATGAAATGAAAAGTGAAAAAAGTGAAAAATGAAAGTATCCAAAAGACTATCAGTGCGAAGCGGTGGCAGCAGCTTTGACAAGGGCCCATCCTTGTCTGGTCCAGTTGGGATCCAAGACAGGATTGTGAGGATGGAAACAGTCACAAGTATAAAATGCTAAATTATCGTACAAAACTCGGCCGACTTGGACATCCTGAAATCCGTGTAAATCTTTGAAAACACAAATGAGAAGGCCAAGGCAAAGCTGCAGCCAAAATCAAGATGCCTAGAAAATCTGAAGTTAACTATATTCCTCTGCACCCAAAAGGCGAGACCATAGAAAGCTTAGAGAACAAGAGAATTACTTTATTTTCAGAAGTGAAAAAGCCTGACAATGAAGTGGTGATAATGAAAAATGGGAAAAGCCTTCTCCCACAGACGATTAGAGATCGTGGAGCAGAGGCCCCTGATAGAAGATGTCGTAAACAGATGGCCTGCCTTATTCAAGGAGAGTGAAGTAAGTAAATGTGTACATGTTTGTATGAGTTGATATTTTTTATTGTCAATTATAATAACTTTCTGCACAGTTGTATTTTTGACCATACTTGGGCTAAAGATTTACTTATAGTCAAATCAGAATAGTCAAATCTTGCCTATACTCGAGTGATCCTTGAATCGTGTACTAGTCACTAGTCACTGTACATTTACAGCTGACCTGAAGCTTATTATTAGCTATTTTCTCTCTGCTCGTCTGCCATTCACCAGTCTTGTGCTGAGTTGTGCATGTCCGCTGACAATTGCATTCACATCGCACGTCACCTCGTGAGTATTCTGCTGTTTAAAAATGATTTAATAATCTGTGTTGTTTATCAATGGTGATACATGATTGGAACATCCCCCAAGGTGCACTCAGCCATGCACAACTTAGCACAACACCTGTGAACACCTTTTTTTCCTCTTCTACCACACACACATGCAGATTGTACTGTGTACTGTGTGCCAAAATGGTGGTAATTATGAAGAAAAAAAAATTAAATGGCTGCATTTTGTTTATTTTTTAGGTAAATGCAGAGTTTATGCGGATCACCACCAAGCCACTGCAGTCAAAGTTGATGTCACAGCTGGACCACTTCTCAGACAAGCTGATGCAGATCTTCAAAAGCAAAGGAGGAGTGAAGGGGAAGAGGATTAAGGAAGTCCTGTCTATCACAGATTTGGTTAGTTGAAATGCATATAATGTACTTAGCTGCTTATTTAAACACATTTTATAAATGGCCTACTTGAATAGTACTTTTATCCAAATACTGTTTTTTCATTTGGTTCACCCACACACCAATGGCTATGTAAATATGCAAGACAACTGCAAACTTGCTTGTTGGGGGCATTTAGGGGTTAGGCGTCCTGATTGAATGACCCTAAGATCTTTAGACAACCTCCTCCTTCCCTGTGCCACCATAACAACCACAAATTTGGCTAAATTGTGTCATTTTTTTCACCCCTGCTTCAGTGTGACATCAACACCAGGAGGGAGTGTATCTGAGAGGCCTCGTCATCTACCTCAATGTTAACATTAGCCACCTTCAAAATAAATTGTGGATAATTCAAGAATTCATATTTACTTTTTACACTGTTCTCTTTCTGTATACTTTTTTCCTTTTTCATTTCATTTCATCTCTATCTTGTTTTTAATAATGTTAATCTGTTTTGTTTTTTTTAACCAAAAGTGTCGTGGATTAGCTTCAGCTAAAATCACTATGATACATTTATCAGATTAGAGCTGGGAAATATATTGATATTATATCGATATTGTGATGTGAGACTAGATATCGTCTTAGACTTTGGAAATCGTAATATGGCATATTTGTTGTCTTTTCCTGGTTTTAAAGGCTGCATTACAGTAAAGTAGCTGCTCTATTACTTGCCTTTACCCACTTAGACATTATGTCCCCGTTACTGATAATTATTTATCAAAAATCTCATTGTGTAAATATTTTGTGAGAGCACCAAGTGTCAACACCACAATATCGTTGCGGTATCAATATCAAGGTATTTTGTCCAAAAATATGATATATTTGATTTTATCTACATCAGATGACTGTTTAAGATTATCTATGCTTTTAGTATTTTCCTTATCTAAATAAACTTAAATAATAAAAGGATAATCAATTGGCATAAAGTCACAATGTGCATGGGTCAGAATAAAATCTGGTATAGATAGTTTAATAGGAAGGTTTTTAGCAGTGTAGAAAAACCATCTGCACTGGGGGAAAAAATATATTCAAAATACAAAATATTCTTTGTACCCTTAATATATAACTTCAGAAAGCAGGTTTAGGGAGAACTCTGAGTTTGTTTATGGATATATCGTCCATTAGCCCAACCCTATAGCCTACCTACAGACGACCAGTCCATGCACTGTACTTACTGTCGAACCTACTCGTCTTCAGAAAATGTTGTTAGTTAGAGGAACTAACCTTAAATTAGAGGCAATAAAAGACCACAAGTCATCCAAGTCTTATATCAAGTGCATCAAGTGCACTGCCATACAGCTGGCAAAGCTGGGACCCCAGGAGCGCAGTGTAGCAATACAGGCAAATTCTTTTCACTTTTTATTTGCTTATATTAATAAATTATGTATTAATAATACAAAATATTGTACTGGAGCTATTCTAAATATGCTTATAGATAAATCTTTTATAAATTTGAATTCCGGAAAAAGTGGCTGGTAAAATCATATGATTTATTGATTATTCCAAAAACAAAGAAGTTAAATGACAAATAATTCAAGTTTCTAGCTGATTTGACAATAGCCAGACTATATTCTAAACCATTTCTTCTTCATAAAACGTTGAATTGCAGCTGTGTTTGAAAGGCTCTGTGACCTTAAATAAACCTGTTTTGTCTTAAAGTCTAAAGCTACACGAGACTCGTAGTAAACCTGCAAAATGTCAAGAAAGGCTCCTGTGTTAATTTAATTATTTTCTTTGGCCGACCAACATGTACCTCCAGACAAAAACCTATATTTAGTATATTATAATTTACATATGAAATTATTTGAGCCAATTTACAGTGGTGTGAAAAAGTGTTTGCCCCCTTCCTCATTTCCTGTTCCTTTGCATGTTTGTCACACTTAAGTGTTTCGGAACATCAAACCAATTTAAACAATTGTCAAGGACAACACAAGTAAACACAAAATGCAATTTGTAAATGAAGGTGTTTATTATTAAAGGTGAAAAAAAATCCAAACCATCATGCCCCTGTGTGAAAAAGTGATTGCCCCCTAAACCTAATAACTGGTTGGGCCACCCTTAGCAGCAACAACTGCAACCAAGCGTTTGCGATAATGTGCAATGAGGCTTTTACAGCGTCCTGGAGGAATTTTGGCCCACTCATCTTTGCAGAATTGTCCTAATTCAGTTAGATTAGAGGGTTTTCGAGCATGGACGGCCTTTTTAAGGTCATACCACAACATCTCAATAGGATTCAGGTCAGGACTTTGGCTAGGCCACTCCAAAGTCTTCATTTTGCTTTTCTTCAGCCATTCGGTGGTGGACTTGCTGGTGTGTTTAGGATCATTGTCCTGCTGCAGAACCCAAGTTCGTTTCAGCTTGAGTACACGAACAGATGGTCGGACATTCTCCTTCAGGATCTCTTGGTAGACAGCAGAATTCATAGTTCCTTTTATCACGGCAAGTCTTCCAGGTCCTGAAGCAACAAAACAGCCCCAGACCATCACACTACCACCACCATATTTTACTGTTGGTATAATGTTCTTTTTATGAAATGCAGTGTTCCTTCTACGCCAGATATACTTGGACACACACCTTCCAAAGAGTTCCACTTTTGTCTCATCGGTCCACAGAATGTTGTCCCAAAAGTCTTGGGGATCATCAAGATGTGTTGTGGAGAAATTGAGACGAGCTTTGATGTTCTTTTTGCTCAGCAGTGGTTTTCTCCTTGGAACTCTGCCATGCAGGCCATTTTTGCCCAGTCTTTTCCTGATGGTGGAGGCATGAACGCTGACCTTAACTGAGGCAAGTGAGGCCTGCAGTTCTTTGGACGTTGTTGTGGGGTCTTTTGTGACCTCTTGGATGAGTCGTCGCTGCGCTCTTGGGGAAATTTTGGGCTGCGGGCCACTCCTGGGAAGGTTCACCACTGTTCCATGTCTTCGCCATTTGTGGATAATGGCTCTCACTGTGGTTCGCTGGATTCCCAAAGCTTTGGAAATGGCTTTATAACCCTTTCCAGACTGATAGATCTCAATTACTTTCTTTCTCAATTGTTCCTGAATTTCTTTGGGTCTCGGCATGCATGTGTAGCTTTTAAGGATCTTCTGGTGGACCTTACTGTGTCAAGCAGCTCCTATTTAAGTGATGCCTTGATCGTGAACAGGTGTGGCAATAATCAGGCCTGGGTGTGGCTAGAGAAATTGAACTCAGGTGTGGACAACCACAGTTATAGTATGTTTTAACAAGGGGGCAATCACTTTTTCACACAGGGCCATGATGGTTTGGATTTTTTTTCACCTTTAATAATAAACACCTTCATTTACAAATTGCATTTTGTGTTTACTTGTGTTGTCCTTGACTATTGTTTAAATTGGTTTGATGTTCCGAAACACTTAAGTGTGACAAACATGCAAAGGAACAGGAAATGAGGAAGGGGGCAAACACTTTTTCACACCACTGTATATTTTGGGGGTTTATACATCAAACTATATTACACATGACTGTAGTGCAACAACAATAGACTAGCTCAATTAGCTAAACCAAATTACCTCAACTTTACAAACAGACCCACACGCATGCACGTACACAGACACTTACCCATACACACGCACAGACAGACCCACCCACACAAACACACACAGACAGACTGAGCCAGCCACACACACAAACACACACTGACAGACTGAGCCAGCCACACACATACAGACAGACAGACAGACCCACACACAGACAGAAAGACCCACACATCGGCAGACAGACCCCCACACAGACAGACAGACCCACACACAGACAGACCCACACACAGACAGACCCACACGCAGACAGACAGACAGACAGACAGACAGACCCACCCACACACACACACACACACACACACACAAACAGACAGACCCACACAGACAGAAAGACAGAGACAGATAGACAGACAGATACTATAAGTATCTTATGCATTTTCTCTTCCTCAGCCAGGCAAAAGATTTTTGTACCACTTCTTTTTCTCTGGCTTTTGCATGATCTGTCTCTGAAGCTCTACCAGCTAGGACCTCAAGGTGCTCTCAGTCCTCTCCCCCTCCTGCTCTTTTTACTGCTGAGTCAGCTTCAGGCTTTCTGTGGCCTGAAGGAGCAATGCCTTGTCCTCCTTCCACTTGTTGAGATGACTCTCCAGCTGATGTTCATACTTTGTCTCAAGAGCAGCAATGAGGTTCTTGTTGTTTTGGTCCTGCATCTCCAGCTGGGTTCTATGGGAAGCCTGGGATCTTTCCAGAATCTCCTTAGCCTCCTAGTCCTGTTTTAGGAGAGCTTCCTCCATCTTGCTGAATTTATTCAATTCAATTACATTTTATTTATAGTATCAATTCATAACAAGAGTTATCTCAAGACACTTTACAGATAGTGTAGGTCTAGACCACACTCCATAATTTACAAGGACCCAACAGTTCTTGTAGTTCCCTCCAGAGCAAGCAACAGTGCGACAGTGGCGAGGAAAAACTTCTTTTTAGGAAGAAACCTCGGACAGACCCAGGCTCTTGGTAGGCGGTGTCTGACGACCGGTTGGGGTTAGAATGAAGAGTGGCAATAACAGTCACAAAAAATAATAGTTTGTAGTAGTTCTTTGTAGTAGTTCATGGCATAGCAGGGAATTGTGCGGCATTACAAGGCACAGCAGGACGTAGCAGGGCACAGCAGAACGTAGCAGGATGAACACGGCATCGCAGGACGTGTAGCGGGACCATGGCGACAGCTGCTACCATGATTTTGGAGCCTCCCTGATCCAAGGAAACATGCTGGCCGAAAAACATAAGGACTCCGGGGAATGACTCCCCAGAGCAAGGTTAGTAACAAGCATTTCTGGGACATGGATGCACACAAATGGAAAGATAGGAAGATAGAGGAGAGAGGAGCCCAGTGTGTCAAAGGAAGGAAGTCCCCCAGCAGTCTAAAACTATTACAGCATAACTAGGAGAGACAGGGTAAAGAGAGGAGCCTGGTCAGGCTAGAACTCTCCCCAACCGGATCGGGCTGTATGCCCTGCCTCCCTCTAGTTTTATTAAATTATTGATTATATGATAGATAGATCTGACAACTATGACGAGAAGCAGTTGGGTCCTTGAAATTTGCTTTATGTGGGAATTAAAGGACATGTCCTGATCAAAGATAACTCCAAGATTCCTCACAGTGGTGCTGGAGGCCAGGGTGATGCCATCCAGAGTAACTATCTCTTTGGATAATGCGTCACGGAGGTGCTTGGGCCCCAGAGCAATAACTTCAGTTTTATCTGAGTTTAACATTAGAAAATTACAGCTCATCCAGGTTTTAATATCCTGAAGGCACATTTGAAGTTTAGCTAACTGATTAGTTTCATATTCATTGATCAATAGATATAATTGAGTATCATCTGCATAATAATGAAAGTTTATGGAGTGTTTCCTAATAATAGTGCCTAAAGGAAGCATATATAAAGTGAACAGGATTGGACCGAGCACAGATCCTTGTGGGACTCCATGACTAACTTTGGCGTGCACAGAGGATTCATCGTTAACATGAACAAACTGAGATCGATCTGATAAATAAGACTTAAACCAGCTTAGAGCAGTTCCTTTAATGCCAATTAAATGTTCCAATCTCTGTAATAGGATATGATGGTCAATGGTATCAAATTTATATGATTAGGATATGATGGTCAATGGTATCAAATTTATCCTTCAACTCCTAAGCTTGAGCCCTTTCAATCTCCAGATGGCACTTCAACGTCATGTTGGTGGTCTTATACTGTGAGCACCTGTCTCTCTTTTCGAAGCTTAAACTTCTGAGTCGCCACTATATTTTTAAGGGCCTGCTCCTCTCCCTTCATCTGCTTTAATTTGACTTTCAGGTCTTCAGTAATGAAGGTCTGCAGGTCAAGATCTTTCTGGGCTTTTTGCAGCCTGTTGCTGAATATTTCCAGCTGGGATCTCAGACACTCTGTATCCCTGGGTGGGGAGTGGACATGTTCAGCCAGAGCCTCATCCAGCTGGGCTTTAAGGGAATCCTGGGATCTTTCCAGTATCTCCTTTGCCTCCTTCTCCTTTTCTCGGAGAGCTTCCTCCATCTTGCTCAATTTTTCATTTTGGTTCTGAGCTTGAGTCCTTTCTCCAGATAGCTCTCCCACTCTAACTCCTAACTCTAACTGGTCTTAACTTCTGCGAGCGTCTGTCTGTCTTTACAAAGCTTGATCTTCTGAATCTCCACAGTATTTTTTAACGACCTCTTTTTCTTCCTTCATCTGCTCCAATTCGACCTTCAGGTCTTCAGTAATAAAGTACTGCAGCTCGAGATCCTTTTGGGCTTTTTGCAGCCTGTTACTGATTTTTCCCAGCTGGGATTTCAAATGCTCTGTTTCCCTGGGTGGGGAGGGGACACATTCAGCCAGCTGAACTTTCAAGTCACACATCTCCCTCTGCATCAGCTCTTTGTCATGGCTCCAAATGCTGCCCTCTCTCTGTTGTTGGAGCTGATTGAGGAGATCAGGTGAACTCTTCCCTCAGATTCACATTGGGTGAGCGTTGCCTCGCTGGCCTTCAATTCACACCGTCCTTGTTCTTCAAGGTAACTGAGATAGAAATTGATTTGCGGTTGAATCTCTCTGGAGTTGAATTCCATGTTTTCCAGTGCTTTTTCTCCTGTTGCAATGTGCACCTTTGGATTGTCACAGTCAAATGACTCTCTGATACAAACTGCTGTCTGAGTAAATTTGTGTCAGAACTAAAGTTGGGTCCCAGTATTCAGTGTGTTGTTATGACAACAACAACAACAACAACATGTATTCTTTTGTTTTCAATCCAAATGGTTATTGATTCTATTCCGTTCTATCTTGGATTCTATTGTTGCTATCATATACCAGTTTGTTTATGTTTGAATTTACGGTATGAATGTAATGATTTCTGATGATTCCTAAAATATGGCAGAAAGAACACTTTACGAAAGGAAAAAGATGAGCAGTACACAGAAGTATGCGCCAGTTGGGACGTCATTTTCTCTAACTCCAACAACCATGTGCACTCAGTAACTACCTATTATTTAAGATGTGCATTTACCACAATAGAACATTTTTTTTAAAACTTTTATTTCACTGTCCAATACTTTTCACGGATTTCAAAAGCCGTTTAGCCCCTGCTCATGTCAATATTGTAACTGTTAAAAGTTGTCGTAAAGGAAGCAAATATGAAGCTATCCCGATCCCTCGCTGCTGCAGCAGGAGAATTATAAATAGATTATCTAATGATGTTTTACAGTTTCTTTTGTTTGATTATAATTACTGATAAAAATAGAAGCATTCTATTCTATTTGTCTTACTATATCAGTAATTAAGATCAACTAAAATGTTAAACAAATGATAGAATTATGTTATGCAGTTTTACAGTTTTTCTTCTATTTGCCACACAAGCCATTTACATTTGGGGGTTTCCGTGTACTATCTTCATATGCCACCCAAGACTTTTTGCCACCCTGTGTCCAATTTTCTAGATCCGCCACTGGCAAGGAGGATGCTGGTGACCAGCGGTTCCTGTAAATCTCTCATCAAGTAGATTTTTTGCTGTTGTATGATTTATTTGAGGGTTTTTGAACATAACAGATACACATTATACCTCGTCCATTGAATGAAACTAATACAAAGAGTCAATCTGTGACACAAGGTACTAACAAAGAGACCTCCAATTCCCACCCCCACCCTCCCCTACAAAGAGATATCATTGAGTTTATCTATAGATCTACCTGTTGATCCACTCGTGATCAACTAGTGATTTCAGAGACTGTGAAGGGGTTCAGGATTGCTCCCTGTCTGTGGAAATTTTGAAATGTCACAAATTGAGAACATTTCTTCACGAGCCATCCCAGGCACATTTCCCCAGCTTCAGGTATGTGCTTTGAGTATTACAGACCCGTCCGTCGCTTTGTGTCCACTCTCTCTGTAAAAATAGAGGTGAGCAGCGTTGCTTCCGTGCTCTACCTCCGATGAAGAGCAGCGTACAGCCACCTCTAAACTTTGTAAGAGACCAGAGACCCAAATGGGCCTCTGTGTCTGTCAGACGGTCTGAATGAGACACTACCATATCAGCGGAGCAATGACATGCACAGCAGACTATATTACAACTCTCCAAATCTCAGACAACAGAGATGGGAGGAGTTTGAATGTGCACAAAGTTGTAAACATGAGCAGAAGTCTGAATATATTTTTTGGGACATTTTCAGCCTTTATTTTTGACAGGAAAGCTGAAGATATTAAAGGGGAGAGAGAGGGGGAATGGGCAAAGGGCCGGACCCGCTGCGTTGAGGAATAAACCTCTATATATGGACGGCTGCTCTACCAACTGAGAGATCTGGACGCCCCTGAGGAACACATCTGAGATATATGAAGTTCAGGGGATTATAAATTCATTAAAATGAATTAATGTATGATTCACATGAATAAATGCCAAATGCACATTTAAAGAGATTTACTTCCCCAAAAAAACCTGAGGGCCTTGTTTTTTTAAATATTATATAATATAATATATCATTGTTTCCAGCATAAATTGATGTAGAAAGGTGTAGACATACGTAGGTGTAGAAAAATTCAGTGTTTAGCATGGCAGGCTTTATCAGAAGAATTGATCTGATTGAGCCTATGTACATTGTTGTTGGGAAAATGTGGTCTATGTTCGGCTTGGCATTGAATACATCAGCTTTGCCCTAACCCAGTAGCGTAGCCCTTAGAGGGTGAAACCTATACAAAATAGAACAATAGTTACGTATGGTAACTCCAGATTCTATGAGTATAGGCGTAGCCCTCTAAGGTCTGGGCCACCTGCTCCTAGAACATTAGTTGAAGAAAAAGCTGATGTTTTGGAAGACGAACAACGGGTCCACGTTGTATATATACAGTAACCGCGGACGTAATTGAGGCCCGTGCTGGACTCAAGGGCAGGAAAGAAAATCTTCACGACTGCGCATGCGCAAAGGGATGAACCCAGTAGCGTAGCCCTTAGAGGGCGAAGCCTATACGAAATAGAACATCATATACTTGAGGTGTTGATTTCTCCTAGCATTGTCATCGCAGGACTAAGTCTGACTGAATTCTGAGACTGTGTGGAAAAAACGGAACAGGCACACATACAAATTAAACTTTTTACAGCATAATGATATTTGCGTTTCCCCCTCATGGTATAGGCTGCGTGGAAGGGGGTATACAATGCACTAGGGATGAGCGAGTACAGCATTATCTGTATCTGTATCTGTTTACCACATGAATTATCTGTATCCGTATCTGTGCTCGGACTGTACTCGGACGGACGGACTGATGGGGGGCAGAGGTTTTAAAAATAAAATAATAATCTCCGACGGCAGAGACGCAGCGCGAGTCGCATTCTTCCACACGCTGTCTAAAAACCCCACGTTACCAGAAATCGACTGGTTAAGGAAGTACTACAAACCAAAGTAAAAAACAAACATGAAGCTGAAGAAACCCTAAACGTTAACGGAAAAGACCCGCGGACCTCAGAGAGAGAGAGAGAGAGAGAGAGAGAGAGAGAGAGAGAGAGAGAGAGAGAGAGAGAGAGAGAGAGAAAGCTGTTCTGTGTGAGTGAGCAGAGCGTGTGTGTACGGGCGGGGCGCACGGTCCGCTACCCAATCCGAGTACAGATAATGACTCATATTACTTGTAGCCTATAATACTTGTATTCGGAAAAAGTGCTTTATCCGTACTGCATACTCATTTCAGCCGAGTATCCGGCTCATCCCTACAATGCACCACACCTCCCAACAAAATATAGGGCCTACCCACTAATTAGTCATTACCATACCAACATGCTACTTCAGAATAATAAAGTTATATCTGCGATCAGATCAGTTTTAGCATTGTAAATAGCTAAATGACATTACACATAGCAATACTGCCACTTCAGATAAATACGTTTTAAGTTTTATTCAGATAAAACTGGTCATAAATGTTTTGCATGAACAAGGTATTTCAAACCCAAGACATGAAATGGAGCTCATTTGAGATGCTGTTACTTGCAATGAGGAGATAATCTGTTGTGGGTTGGGGTTTTTGTTGGGGTTTATTTTCCCCTTTCTTTGGCCTCCTTGTGTCTTTGTCTTTGTTTTCTCCTTGGTCTTATGTTGCTGGTCCTGTCTTGTGTTCCCCTGAGTTTGTCTGTTCTACTTCCTGTTTTATTTTGATAGTTTAGATTCCTGTCTTGTCTTGTCTCGTCTAGCTTCGCTTTGTTTGTCTGATTGTCCAACCCCGCCCTAATGTGATTCACCTGATGTCTCACCTGTTCCCTGTTACCTCATTACCTCTTGTATTTAACCCCAGTGTTTGCTTTGTCTCTTGTCAGATCATTCTAGTTTGTCTGCCTGCCTGCACCTTGTCCTGCTGCCTGTTCCCTCATGCCATGTAAGTCTCTTCCCCGTGTTTTGTCGTGTCTTTTCCTTTTTTCCCCCGGATCCCAGCGGCCTTGGAATTTTTGAATTTATCTCCCTTGGATTTTGGGACTGTTGTTTTCCCTTTGGACTGTTTTCTGTTTTGTTTTCCCAATAAATTACCCTTTTTTGCCTGCAACCTGCATTTTGGTCCTTTCTCCCCTGCTACCCACAACATAATCACTACCAAATAGGCTATCTAACCCGTTTTTCAGACACACACAAAGGACTACGTAGCTGTCTGAATTAATAGAATTGTGCTTTGTAAATTATAGTGTGGTTTAGACCTACTCTATCTGTAAAGTGTCTCGAGATAACTTTTGTTATGATTTGATACTATAAATAAAATGGAATTTAATTGAATATTGGCAGGCCCCACGCAGGTTGAAGTTGATTCTTACAGTGTAGCTATGTCAATGAGCAGGGCCTCGCACGTTAAATTGGCACAGGGCCTCGCATCCCCTCTGTGACGGCTCTGTGTAAAAGGTAATTATACCAATAAAACAGCCGCACCGGTTGGCCAATATTGGCTTATTTCAGCTTTCGCTATTGAGGTGTAGCTACTATATTGGCTGATTAAATAAATTGCGCTACAATGATGCCATGTGTATATTTTAGAGGTAATTTATAATCTGTGTCTCCATGATTTGGTTTTACCCCTGGGGAAGCACTTCAACTGTAAAATGTCCTGCCATTATACAATTTGTGTCCACTGCTCTTTAAATAAATTAAAGAATTTTTGTAAAAAAAATATCTTTATGTAAATACATATCGGCCGACATATTGTTACTGAGTTTTTAAACTTCAAAATATTTAACGTTATCAGCTATAAAAATCCTTTAGATATCACAATGGATACAAGGGAAATGTGTTGTGTGAAATGACCCTTTGCTTTTTCTCATTTCAACAAATATATCTGAGTAAGTCATAATTCTTCAGATGTTCAGAGATTCCAACTTGACACGACATGTACACATGGCAACCGCATCACCCAGTGACACAGTTCCCGAACTCACACTTACTCTTTGATTCAGGATGTTTTCCTTGACGTCAGGTCAGTGTAAAAGCTATTTTTGGGGAAGCAAACTCATTACAACAATGTTAATTCTTGAGTAAAGTGCATATGTAACCAGGGAGACTCCAAGTCATAAATCCATCCAAATGTTAGCGCTATTGTTGTGAGGTATGCTGGGATTCAGACAAAAAGGTCACATCAGATGTAGACTAATAGATCTGGCCACTGATCTGAAGTAAGGAAAGAAATAACCAAGTAGCATGCAAAATTGAAAATGTAGAGGGAAATTTCTGCACCAAAAAGTGCTTGAGGAAGGTTAATCTTAGAAACAGGGTTTCTTATGTAAACTCCTTTAGTAAAAAACAAATCATTCTATCACTTCATTAACAACTCATGTTTTAACATACAGTACCAGTACATGAGATGATTCTACAATGTAGTGATACATGAGACATAAAATGCCACCAGACATCAAATCCCTGTAGAAGTTACTAGATGTAAAGGAAATACAGACATTCCTTTTAAAGGTTTGGAACTTTGGTTTATGTGCATTTGCATGGATGTAGGTGGATGTGAGGAAATTTGTATTTAACATGCAAAGCCATTAGTTTGGTCTGGTATGACAATAAAAGCCTGACGCTCAGAGGAGTTGTTGTGTCATTACTGTCCTGCCCCCTCCAGGAGCTGGAGGTATGACATCAACAGCAATAATGAAGGCAGCTCTTCAAAGTCTGCACCCAGGGGCTATAAAAGGAAGTTGGGGAGCAGTGCTTATCATAACTAATAGGAGCTAACCACCAAACCAGACTGACTTCACTTTGTATCCTAGTAACTTTTTCTTTCATCAAACTGAGGAGAAGTGAGAACCAGAGGTATGTTCAACTTGTTATAATCTTAGTTGTAGGCCGAACACACCTAAACCATAGTTTATTCTTTTATTTATTTTAGATAAGCCTAAATCCGCTTAGACAGACACTGTGATATATCTGAATGTGGAGGCAAACATTTTACATTTTAATAAAATATGTAATTAATTTTTGGTCCTCCAATAAGCTGCACACTTTTAACTTAAGGTTAAAGGTTGGACATTCGAAATTCTGTTATTAATTTAGTTTCTTGCAAAATATTGAAAATTTTGAGAGCTTTTTTAAATTTACAAGAAAACATGATTTTGAGATTGTTCTTTTTTTTTTTAAATAACAGGTCAACATGCGCAATCTGGACTATAAACTCGTGTTCATTTCACTCTGCATTTTACACCTCTTCACCCTCTGTGAAGCGCGCCCCCTAAGGTAATTTAAAATATTTAATAGAATAGGTCTACCTCATTTACCCTCTTCTTAGCAGCACAGTCTGTTTTTGCAATGTTAAACTAAATTAGTCTACATTTTATGATCCTATGTGCAGAAAAAGGACAGTAAGTGAGGTCCAGCTCATGCACAACCTTGGGGAGCTGAAGCAGGTGCAGGAGCGTCAGGTGTGGCTGCAGATGAAGCTCCGGGGAATCTACGCCGCCCCGGCGTGGGGCAGCAGCGGGGAGACCGGCCGAACGAGGAGTAGACTGCATCCCGAAGAGCTGCAAGACCTGAGCGACATGACCCCGGAGGAGATCCAGTAGCCTTTACGCTCTGAACTTATTGGAAAGTTCCTCTACCTTCGCAGGGGTCGCAGTTGTTCGCAGCAACATTTCCAACACACATACAGACTTTTATCTTAAAAGGTTTTTAGGTGACTGCATGTGTCGGTCTTTTATTAGAATGTGACCTGGCACATTTAAAGTTTACCACGGTAAAGTAAGTTTAATGTTTTACATTCGTCGGTTTTCGCAGATGTTACGTTCAATCGCCCCTTTTACATTTTCACTAGGCCATACTTTTTTTCTTTTTATTTATAAAATTTATATTTATGAAACTGTCTAATAAACTGGTTTGATGATTTGGCAATGCCTGTATCAAAGAGAATGCATGTCTTCCATTTTAATTTAATTTAGTTTAAATGTAAATGAAATACTAGGCTATATAATAGTTTTATATGTCGCCTAATTTTGAAGTAGCCGTTTTATTTTTTTAAGTAGACATATAGGCTGTGTCACAGTCTACGGTGTAATATGAATAAATAAATGCATGCATGAATTGAATAAAATTGCTTTGTTTTGTTTTTATATTCACAAATGTCACCACTATGCACGTACATGCTACAAAAGACGTGTGTGCTTTATGTGTGATTGCGGGGGGTTGTCCCTTGGAAAGTACGATTATCTCGCGATATGTTTCACGCGAGTTCCGCTTTCTCAAACCAAAACAAAGACTCCACAGCCAAGTGTAGTTCAAGTAAACGGGGCTTCCTACGAAAACTCTTGTCTTTTGTCTTACACGAATTCAGATGATTGCACAGCGGACTGTTTTAGCAGCCGGACAAATCGTTATGTAACGCAAGGAGGTAAAGAAATGTTGTCTATAAACTCTGGCAAGGTATTCAACGTTAACGTTAGCTTAACCTAGAGGTTAACACAAAGTTACCAGGCTAACCAAAAAGTCTAAAATCCTCTTAGTCGCTCTAAAGTCAAATAAAGCACCATGTCGAGTGACTTTTTGCTTTTTACATAGTTGTGAAGTTCACATTTCATAAGCAAAAATGGGCGAATTGAATTTCTTTCAGTAACGTATAGCTGTGTAACGTTAGCCCAAATATTCTGAAGACATTACCAGGCAGAATAAATGTGTCAATATATTTCCTTTAGCGCTAACGGTAACGTTATCGGTTACTAACGCTAGCTAACGTTAGCTAACGTACTTATACTGAAATAAATAAATATATGTTGAAATTCATTAGTGTTAGTTAAAATTTATGAATGTTCGTTTCATTTTTTGACTTGATGTAGCTTAGCTAACATAACGAATAATTTAAGCTAATGTAACGTTAACACACAAGCTCAAGCTCTTTTCTGAGGTGGAACCACATTTGGTCATACTTTAACATGTCTGGGCCCCTCTGTTTATTGATTTATTGGAACTTGAGGGATAACGCGTGCAGCCTACTTGTATTTACATACACATTTATTACAAGCATGTAACGTTACATGCTTGTAATACATATGTTTTATAGTATAGTCTTTTCAATGAATTAGTTTTCCCGTTTTGTGAGGTTAAGTGTTCACGTTGTGACTGTGTCGTTTGCATATGATCGATGTGTAGCTAACCTTAACTGAAAACACCACAGTCAGCTCAGTGAGTATAAAGTAGTCTTGAGGTTGGTGTTGTAGTACAGACAGAGTACCTATGACTCTAAAAATTGACTCTAAAATTCAACGACGGGAAGGACGGAAGTGACTTATTAATGGCTCCATCTGGATCATGACGTTTTAATTGGGAGTTTTCTGAGAAATTATGCTAAAGAAATCCTGGTGTTAGGCCTAAGTATCATTCCTCCATGAAATGCATTAATAGCAAATGGAGAACTCAGAAGTAGGAGTTTACAAGAAGCACGTGAAGGCAGCATCGCTCTGATTCAGTCCAGCACGCGGCCATTCACAGTTTAGTCTCTTCGATGACTCTGTGTGAATAGCCGGCGCGCGTCTTCCTCGCCATTTAGACACATTTAGAACTTTGGGTCGAAGCGGTGGATTTTTACAGACGAGTTAAAATCCAGGTTGAGTGTGCGAAACGATGCTGATGAAGTTGGAAAGTAATGAGCGAGGATGAAGCAGCCGGGAAGCCCGCTTTGTTCGGAGGAGCGCAAGGCTTTTGTGCCTCTGTCATCCCGCAGCTCATCCCCTGCTGCTTTGTCTTCACTTGGCCCTCTGATACCGACCGGTAGGTGCACGTCCGCTTTCAAAGCACCGGGAATTTAGTTCTGTCGTTGTGTTATATACACAGTTGGTACCCGGCTCTTGGTTGGATTTTCTGTAATTATAATATACTAACTGTATTATCCTTGATGGTACTCGTTAGAGAGTAACTAGTGATTATATGATATTTAATAACAGTCTTTTATGTTCAATGTTGTGATAAATTCCCATAATATTCACTAAAATAAAGAATAAGGATGCTTTTAATATTGTTGTTGTAAGGTTGTTTTCCCCTGTTAATATTTTTCACCCTTTTAATGGATTTTTAACCCAGACTGCTGCAGAGAGCAGCTTCTCTGCCCTTGCCCGTCAGTGGGTTGGTGTCAGCAGTCGCTAAATAATAGATGGGACCCTCAGCCGGGGCTCTCACCTCATGCTTTTAATAGACTGCTGGGATGCCTCTTTATCTGGATTATTGTGTCTTAGATGTGTTGGTGAACTTGACTAGTATTTGTATTTAACACCTTAAACGTGCACCTAGAGCTTTTGTAACCACCATAAAGGCCACTGACAGAAAAAGAAGAAGGTGATTGTAATATCAGGGGGCTCGGGCCCAGTAACAAGAAAATTGGAAATATGAAATATTTGCCCCCTCTAGTTCTCGGCTTGTGTGAAATCTTGGCTGCTGTATATGTGCATTGCCATGTGAAAGATGATAGGAGCTGCCTGCCCTGAGTGAAATATTGCTGCTTCAGTTCCTTTGTTCCCCATAGCCGGCTGGTCTGGCCACTGGCTGCCTATACTATTTGGCTTGAAGACCCACATTTCTATTATCCCATTTATGCCAAGCATTCTAATCTCATTGTAGATATAAAAAATATATTTATTTATTTAGACATAGGCCTATAACCTATTATAATCAGTCATAACTTGCTATCTATCCAGATCACTTAATTGTAGCAGTTTGCAAAAGAAGACCTAAATCTTGACAGTATTCTTTTCCGTATATATTTTATAATCATGATATAATGAATAATAGGCTTGACTACTGTGCTATGCCTTTATATGAAGAGCCCTGAATTATGGTTTTTTTTTCACATTTTCAGTGATAGGCAGTGCAAGTTATATGCTGGGAAGTTGTCCTCTGTGTGTCAGACAGCTCACCTGAACACACTGAATTGGAAAGAGAGGTGTTTGCACATGCACTTGTGCCTATTTCTACCTTTCCTCAGCTGCTAAGGTGACCTTTGTCTTCAATGACATTGCAAGATTCTGCAGCAATGTTGTGAAGCTGATATTTTTAAAAACTGAAATAGAACAGGGTCTTGTTTTACTCTTTGAGTAGAGTTAAAAATATATCAATTTATTTATTATTATTTATTTAACTATAAATCAAGGAACTTCTGTGTCTCTCAAATATCTCGACAACCGTTCATCCGATGGCTTCACACTTGGTTTCCTGGGTTGGATATCAGATATTAATTGACTGTAAATAAAACTAAACGATCTTACCATAAAGGTTGAGAGGGGAAAAAAAGGACAATAACCTGTAGCCAATAACACAAATTCACGAGGCCCTTTACCTATGCCATATGGTAAAACCTCCTGTGACCACCTAGTAGACGTTCTGCTTTCAAATGTGTACTCAAAGTACATGCAAAGACATATGTAAAAAGCATAATGTTACATTTACTTAACGTCTGTTCAAGGTGGATTTCAACTAATATAAAGCTGGATAATGCAACATATTTTAATTGTGATCTTTCGTTAGTAGAATCTGAATGTGCAACATTTTCTGTCAGGTAAATTTAGTAGTACAATATTGCGACTGCTTTATCGGTATTTCCCTGACTCCCTGAACAACTTGCAGACTGCTGTGCCCCGTAACAGCGTAACATCGGCAGGTAACATCTGTTTCATACTATGACTGTTAAATTTGCAATTGATCCGCAGTTCACATGCGCCCAACCATAGGGGCGGTCTCTTACACTGCTGTATATTCAACATCACAGACAATTTAATGATCAATACAATATAGGCCTATTTCAAAATAGAGAACAGTACACTTCATAGCATTTTGTATTCATAAACACTATTGTATTATTGTACAAATGTAGTAGTTAGCCTACCTTATGTAAATCAATCCTACATTTAATGAAGTGATCTGGTTTTTGGGGTCAAGTGTAGAAGGATGCGAAAGCCCCCTTACCTCATTATATTCCATTATATTTTGAATTGTTAGGCTATATGCCACTAGAATTTTATGTTTTCCTTGAAAATGAAAATCTGAATGTAGGAAATGAAGTCTGGGAGAGGACCCCCACACCTCCTGCTTCATGTGTCTCCCCAAAGGCCCATTCTGAGCCAGGAAAACCCCAATATAAGGTTTGATTTAATGTGTTGTGTACAAGATATAGTCTTAGCCAGCAAAAGACAGATGGGGCACCAAAAAATAAAAACTAATCTGTGACGTTGACTTGGTATAGCTAGCTTAGGCATAAGTGGAAATTCAATTTAATGACACTGCATTGTTGGTAATTTTGTGTGAGTTCCCTGGTCTTGCTACTTCTTGGTCTGCTTTGTCTAGCTCTACCCATCCAATTAGCCACTCAGTCAGTCAACTGGTCCAGCACGTTAGGATGTCAGCCAGTAGTCAGGGAGCCTTCTCTCATGGTGCACTGAAACAATAGACTTAAGCTGATCAATTGTTATTCAGTAATGAACAGCTCAGCTTTGGTGTCATTAACTGATAGGTGCTTGATTTATTTTGTATAGATGTATTGTGTAAAAGTATATATAAAACCTTCATGCAAAATCTGCCTCAAGGAGCTAGGTCAAGGCTTTATGTGTTAGTGGTTCATTTAAGAGTCTGGCCATTTGCTGTACAGAAGTCTGTTCTCTACGTCATTAACTCAATTTAATTTAATAAAAAATAATCCTCTCGTTCTCACCTCTTCGTGTTCCCATTTTCCTTCTCTCTGATAGCCTCCAGCAGATGGTCATCATTATGTTTCATAGCAGCTCTTCTCAAGTGAGCAAGGCTTTCTTAATTACTGAGACCTGGATGTTTCGGGCGTATAAGAGCATATCAGATTGCCAGCTAAACTGTCGCAGTGGAAGTAAAATGGATACATCAACACAACTACAGGAATGTATTTTATCCATACATATAATATACATATATAATACAACTGAATAATAATGTAGTTAGAAACAGTTTGGGACCATTATTCCCCTCTGTTATATCGATACCGAAACCTTTAGTATCTGATATTGGAGTATGATCCAATTTTTACTCGTAAACAAGCTATATGTATAATTTGTGAAATCAAAGAAGCTTGCGGTGACTGGCTACATGCAAAACCATACAAATTCTTTATTTTCTAGACGTGGGTACGAAAAGGATAAAAAACAGGTTTCATTTGACTAAAGAGGGCTCAGTACTACTTTATACTGTGTTATTTTGGTCGATACCAAGGTATTGGGTTCCGATACCCAGCCCTATACCTATCAGTCTAAAATCTCTGAAAAAACAGTCTCCGGAGCAAGTACAGTTGAGACCCTTTCTATTTGTTGTCCTGTACCGCTTACTCAAGTGTATCATGTGAATGTCTCACATGGATACACACTCCAATGAATGCTGGGGCATTTTGGATGTAGGCTGAGGTTGGGAAATTTGGTGAAAGCATAGTTTCTGCAGCACACTTTAATGAGTTGACTTTAGAATTTTTACAGGCTTTCTTCTCGTTCCACAGGTCAGCAATTTACCCTGAGTCATTTTTACACAACTGTTTGTGTCAGTGTACTAGATTTATTTGTATTGTATTATGACAATAATTATAATATAAGAGTTCAGAAAATGCACACTTCAGTTCATATGATGGTTTTGGAGTCACAGTGTTGAGTTTGGTACGTTTTTGGTACAGAGAGGAGGCACTGCCAATTGTTACTTGCTTTTAATTTATTTATTTGGCAACTGTATTATGTAACTATTATTCTGACTAAGCACATAAATAAAACACTCCATTGTCAAATCTTTTTTTAAAGAATTCAGTTCTTCAAAAAAAGGTTGTTTTGTTATTTTTATACAAAAATGGCCACTGTGTTAATAAAAATAAATCACATTAAGTGCAAAATAACCCAAATGCACTTTGTAAGTTTTTTCAAACATAACTGCTTTATTCATTCTATTTTCATGATGCGAAAATAAATAAAGTTTGGGATTTACTGGGTTGCTGAAATATCGGCGAGAGGGGTTATTACAGCGGCTCAAGTAACATTACTTAATCATATGCTGCAATCTTGCATCCTCCATGACTGCGTGTCTTTTGCTATAAACCCACCAAATGCTTAGTTATAGATTGGATTGCCCTGTTTAAATGCTGTGGGGAGGTGTTGCTCTTTCCTTCTCCACTCTCTCCTTGGGCTGGCAACAAAGTCTTTGAGAATTCACTATCATATTGGAAGTATTGCCCCAACGTAAGCCAAGTTGCAGATTGCTAGCACAGAGTCACTGCTTTATCCACCACTTTTTCCATCATTGTCAGGTAGCACTAAATCTGTAATTTTCTTCACATTATAAGCCTGTTTGTCTCAAATCTGAGACAAAAATGAACCAAACCATCCATACATGACCCTGACCGTGACCAATTCAGATTTTTTTTAACTTGTACTGTTCCTTCATCCTCAATAATAATACATTCTTGAATTGCCTAGAGAGGATCCTATCTGTGCATCAAGTAATCTTTGTCATTGTTCCATGAAATTGTTTCTGTGTAATTAGTAGTGTCATCCCACTTGGACTTGAGGTTGTGAATGGGTCCAGCACGGGTTGAACGGCGAGTCAGCGGAGTTGCACACATCATGTATGAAATGTCTGTGTCGTCACTGCGCTGCATTTTTATGAACTATGATATTCTGGCCATGGGTCACATCTCTCGCCCAGGTCCAGCAGGCTTTGTCTCACACACTATTACTCTACCAACTGAAGTTAGCTGCATTCAATAACTGTGTTTTTCACCGTGGTGGCCGCAATAACAGAGTTACCAGCGGAAACACTTACAAATACAGGTTTGCCTCTCATGCTTAACAATATACAGCTGTGATATACAGCTGTGTTAATAACAATTAAAACTGTGGACAAATATCAGAAGTGTGGACCGGCGCTGTGTGGCGGGGCTGCGTGGAGAGTAAGAGGAGAGAGAGTAGAGGAGAGATCCAACACAGGCACGGCTTTACAGAAGAAATGGGTCATGTAACGCAACATTAAACCATATCCATATAAACAACATTGCAGAGGATGCGAGGACATTAGCACCGGTGCGTCTTAGAGGAAATATATTACTCGTGCTCTAGCCCTGTGAGCTAACAGACGCTAACTAGCACCAACTAGCACTCTCCTGTTTGAAAAAGACAGACGGGACAAAATGTTGCGTTTACTAGTAAACTGGTAAACCTTGAGACCAACGTATAACCGACAATCTGTTGAATTTTCCTCCCGTTACTCTGTCCTCTGTCTGTCTCCATCTAGAAACTAAGCTGCGCGGTGCAGGAACAACTGACTGGCTCATGATCAGACAGTTTATGGAGCAGTAGATTGGCTTTGCAAAAAAACCCGGAGCGTTCTATGAAATGACGCTAAAAATAATCGCTCGATCACGCAAATTTGATCGTGGGAAGTCAAAATCGCGATCGTGATTAAAATTCGATTAATTGTGCAGCCCTAACTAGTAGTAACTTCATTTTCAACATTCAACTGCATCAAGAGCAAGTTGACTGAAGTTGTTAAATAAGAGATGCTTTGCTAAATCGCAAAAAAATGAATTCTAGTTAGATCAATCCTATAAAAACTCAAAGTCAGACCACACAACATTCTTGGTTTACCAAACCTCTTTGATTAAGTCTATTTTGAACACACAATTTGCCACAATATTCAGTGAAACGTTTTCCAGTCTGACTTTAAGTTGAGTCACTGTTCAGCTGAAATGAAATACATGTTTCTAACTTTGATTTCCTTTGATTGCTCTTATTTTTCCATCAGTGACCGTCAGTGTGGTTTGTCAGTATTGGACTGCGACCAGCAGCAGGTCAGCACCATGAGTCTGTACGGCACGGGTGCCAGTAGCGGTGCCGTTGGCGGAGCGAGAGAAAGAGGAGGAGCAGAACATTACCGGGAGCAACAGCGGCGTTCCAGCGACCGCTCACGTGACTCCTCCCATGAGAGAGGAGAGAGTCAGCTGACGCCCTGCATCAGGAATGTCACTTCTCCTACTCGGCAGCATGGTGAGGAGAGAAGAAAGAAGAAATTATTATTAGTCTTGATTACACAGCCCAAAAGTCAGTTTACTTGCCCAACACTGTTTTGTCCCAATCGCTTAACAACATACATGTATTAATGTATTGTTTGACTCAAAGCTTGGTTCACTGGTGTTCATGTGGCCTTCTCTCTCCCATAGACCGTGAACGCGGTGATGGAGGCTCATCCTCCAGATCCTCCAGTCCACGTCCTTGCAGAGTTTCTATTCCGTATTCCCACGTTGGAGGGGCTTTGATTGGGGGACAAATACCTCGGTCCCTGGGTCCTCCTGGAGCAGACCATCACTTGAAGACACTGGGCCCTGGACTGTCCGATATGATCTACGTGTATGACCTCAGCAGTAAAGAGGGGCATCGCAGTGGACTGAGGCTGGGAGAGAGAGTAACGCTTATTGTGGATAATACAAGATTTGTTGTGGATCCTGCCATCTTCACAGCTCAACCAAACACCATGCTGGGCAGGTAATGACTAAGAGATAGATTGAATGTAGGTAAATAAACTACAAAATAAGAAATAAACTTCATGAAATGCATCAAACTATTTTCAGCATAATATTGCTTTTGCTCTGTTCACCTTTCTCTCCTGTCTACCAAATGCCATTCCCTTAAACTAAAGCAGCGTAAACTAGCATTTACTGTATTAGTGCTGATAGAGCAGTGCCATCCTCCTCTTTTCTGCAGACGCCTTTTTTATGATAGTTAAACCATAATGTAGCTGTGATACAATTAGATGATCACCGGTCTGCTTAGCTGTCAATTTTGTTCAGATATTCAATTTGTTCTATTACCCAGCATCACAAGTTAAAAAAGACCAGTTTTTTTTCCTAACGTGTTGTTTGTTTTTAGGATGTTTGGTTCTGGGCGGAGCAACAACTTTACACGACCCAATGAAAAAGGGGAGTTTGAGGTGGCCGATGGCATCAGCTCTACTGTCTTCAGAGCCATTTTGGTGAGAATGCTGAGTTTAGTTCTTCATCTGTGGCTAATGGTTCTAGCTCAGAACAGGTCTATATACTCTACACACTATACATTTCTTTAAATTTTTGCTCTTTTTCTTTTCTCCCTCCTGTCTCTTGTTGCCAGTGAGTTCAGAACCCTCCTAAAACATACACTGCATTGTGCTGTGTTCACTTTCTAATTCTCCTTCAACTTCCATCCTTACATTTGTATTACACATAAGATATGTGCCTGATGAGGTGTCCACATTAATACCTGACAATGACACCTCAAAGGGCATTAATTAATTAATTAAACCATTAATTCATATTTTAAGGCGTTTTACAATCGAAAATCGAATGTTTTTCCAAACATTAACTTAGTTTCACTGGTTAAGCCGGAGGGTTTGACTAATAGCTGAAACAATCATTGACAGGGATGTTCAGCTCAGTCTTATATCGACGTTCTCCTGCTTTTTGGATTCTTCATTTTAGCTGTGTAAAAGAAAATATGTCTGTGATCATTAACACGTTAATTGCGATGTGAATAAGGGCCGAGCATAGCGCGTTTATTTAATTTTTTTTAATCGCATGCCACCATTTATTCATTTATTTAACACTTCACTCAGCTTTGCATCGTGCCTAACAGGCTACTATTTTGACCCTATGCCACACCTTTACTTTCAAGCTGCCTTACTTCGTAACACATCCTACTGCTACAGGCATGATGGAGAATGACAGCAGCAACACAATTCTGAATGGCACTTGTTATTTTCCAAAACTACCGGATGGCTCAGTAGACAAGTGAAAAGTCATATGCACATTGTGTAAAGCCAAGTTAAAATATTACTGAAGCATGTCAAGCGTGAGTTACCACCTACGAGCTAACCATAGTACAGTTAACGTGACTCAGGTTGATGCTAGTGATCTCAGGAAAAGCACTGTTTTGGAGAGTGAGAGTGCCGACCTTTGGATGAAACCAAATCAAAAAACAATACTACAGCTCTTGCAAAATGGGTGGCAACTACCTGCAGACCTGTCAGCATTGTAGAAGACTTGGGTCTTAAAGACTACAGTTGGCATGTTCTGACCCGTCTTATACATTGCCATCGAGGGGGGACGGTAGTCTCACAGCCTGTACATCACGGACAACGCAGCCCAACTGGAACTGCTGCAAATGCTGTCTCAAAAAGCGGTGATCACTGGACGTCAGCGAGTAATCAAAATTATTTAGGAGTTGCAGTACAGTAAATAAATAATGAACAAATACAAATCTTGTTCATGTTCATAAAGTAACTTTCTTTCCATTAATTTGATTCCCAATCAAGATACAGTGGTAAGAATTGCTGTCCATGCAAAATAATAGAATTTGAATCTATTAATTACAATTAACTTTAGAAATTCAGCGATTAATCGTGATTTAAAAAAATAATAATTGTTTGACAGCCCTAGAATATATGCTTTGCCTCACAATCAGGATTGTCTGCATCATGTGCTTCCGTCCCATTCTCGTGAATGTGATACCTCAGGATGGCCTGGAGGGTATTTCATTACATCTGGCACAAACGTCTACTTGGACTCTAGAATGAACCAATTTTGGTGGTCAATGTCACTGTGCCCTCACGAAATTCATTGTTGTCCGTACCTCAATGATTCAGATGCTAATTATGACAATTTCACACAAAATAGCATGAAACGATGAAGTGATGACATTTGATTTAATACCAAGCGATTATGTCAAGCGATCACTCTGACATCATATTGTTATTCAGGCCATTATTCTACACCATAACTCCGGGGCAGACAGGGAGATTGTCACCATATTTCACAATTGGTCAGATACTGAACTGGTGACCCAATCATGGGGACTCACTTTGAAAACTGTGGTAATTTTATAGATCTTCTGTGCTGCCAGGTTGGAAGATTTGGAATGCTAATTTCCATCTGTTTTCCTGGGCGTGTTTACAATGCAGTACAAACGGACTAAAACTAAATAATAATTTATAGGGATAGCATTTAATTGTTTTGTTGCTGTAACAAAACATAAAAAAGCAGTTATAGTAAATTTTGTTGAGCAATGCTTTATATTACAGTCTAATCTTGTTTGTCTTTATTCACCATTTCATCTGTTAGAATAAATAGGTTTACAGGTGTTGGAGCCATGCAGTATCTTATCAAGTACCATCAACATTACAGTACATATCAACATTGGTCGGAGCTTGTTAAAATGATTTATAACGTGTTTGTATTGTAGTGGTTTTTCTTTTCATTTAATTTCTGCTTAAAGTGCTGCAGGTGACCTTTGTGGTATTGTGCAATACCCGCAAGAATGTATTGACTCAAGGTGTCAACAGCGTTTTGTGTGCTCGTGACCTTGCGAGTTAATTCTTCCAGGAACAACTGGCAAGAACTTTCTCTAAGAACACAAGTCCGTTCCTTGCATTCTTGGGATTGAGAAGCACTCCTTGATTCACAGTATGTAATCTCAAAGTGCTTTACAAAGACAACAGCACATTCTCATGAAATTAATAACTAGTACTCGTAAATGTTACTACATAAAGCCGGTGCATGCACTTGCTCACCTGATGGGAGGGTCTAGACAGAGAGGGGAGAGGGAGGCCTGCAGGAAGAGGTCTCACTCTACTTTAAATTCTGGCATTTGTTTTTGTGATTAACAATTTTATTATTTTTATTTTTCAAACAAAACACACAATATACAACATGAACACATCCACTACACCGGCTGAACCACCCCACTTATCGTTTTTAAGAGCCCTCAGAAAGTTTAAGTACCGTTTTCTAATGTAGAAATTCAATCTTGCACTGTTTATAACACATTCATTTTCAAACGCTACCACTCTAGCCATCTCACAAGCATACTCATATCACATATCATATAACTAGTCTGAACCCAGCTTCTTATGTGCTTTTCTATCCCTTGAATAAATAGTCTTGGTCTGAATGGAACCCGGCTCCCTGCAATCATGTTATCATGTATCCCGGTCCAAAATTCCTGGACCATGTCATAGGGCATGCATTTGAGTAGTTTTAGGTTTTGCAAAATGAACAGAAGTATAGCCAAAACTGACTACTCACTTAGTTTGCACGTGTTTATTTTGCAAACACAAAAAAGGAAAACATAATTGTAAGATAACTTTTCTTTTGCCAGAAGAGGGCACTACTGCTCTGCTGACAGTGGGGCATCAAAGCAAGATTTATCTGTATGTATGTAGGTGTGTGTGGGGCTGTGTTTCGTAGGGAAGGTTACCAGCACATTACACGTATACGCCACATAGAAATCTTTAAAACGGGGGTGTTACCACCTTTGACTCTTTCCTGCTTTCAACATTAGCTAGATGATTGCTGGATATACCAAACTAACTTTTCTTTCCTGGAGGCCCTATGCTTTTCAGTGTCTAGTATTTCGCTAAGAGGAAACTCAATAAAAAGCCATTTGCCAACACTAAATATCAAACAAAAGCCCCAGACTATAGTATTAAGTTGCTGTGAGCTGTAGCCTACATTCATTTCTGAACAGAGGCAGAACACAACGTAATTTCTGAGATTATTCCTTCACAACGCTGTGCAATGTGAGAACATCTCAGGGCTGAAACGGGCTGACACATCAGTTTTCATCAGACTCATTTATGGAACATTTTGAAACTCCTTTTAGGCTCTCAATGTGCCTCTGATCTCTGAATGCGTTACTAAAGGGGTAATAATTATTTAACTGTGGTTATGACATAATGCGTTATGGAGACAAGAAAATGAGAGAAGTACAGAAAAGGAAGTGAGTGATGCCCGAGCTTTCTGTCCTAGTGTGCCCAGTTTCTCCTCCGTGTTTCCATTGCAGCCTTTTAGTGTTTAGAGTAGAAACTCCTCCTGGCAAACAGTCACTGTGAGTGTCTTATTTGACACGGGCTGCACAGAGACAACAAGAGGATGGAAAGTGGAGCAGGGAGGGAAAGTGACGTAGGAAGCTTTTTTTCTCCACCCCTCCCCCTTCTCTTCCTAGTCTGTCTCTCTCTTGTGTGACGTCTCTGTTTTTTACTTTCATCACAGCTCGCTCTCCATCCCCTCCCATTTTCCTCTTCCCATCCATTTCTCTCTCTCTCTCTCTCTCTCTCTCTCTCTCTCTCTCTCTCTCGCCTGTGTGATTGAAGCTGCACCAATAATGGCGTCTTGTTTTTTCTCCCATGCTTTTGTGTACGCATGAACGCCCGCCATTCTGCCCATTTATTCATTTGTGTGTGTGCGTGCTGCTGAAAATGGCAGGATTACTACAAGTCGGGGATAATCCGCTGCCCTGACGGCGTTTCCATTCCCGAGCTGAGGGAGGCATGTGACTACCTCTGTATCTCCTTCAACTACAGCACCATCAAGTGCAGAGACCTCAGTGAGTACACAAAACTGTACATGTGGCTTGTTTAGCGGTTGAATTACTGTCTGTACTGTGTAGAGCTGCAGACTGATGTAGTTGCTGGTTTTGTTAACAGGTTGACTTTGGTGAGTCTGAAGCAAAGGTTGTTTTCATCATTTTTGTATTACTAAATTAAGCAAAAAACAAACAGACATTGCCTGTTTTTGAAGAAAGAATGTGGACATAACTGTTTTTTTTGCATATAGTCAGCCTTACCTTATTTTAATTTTAATAAATAACAACAAGTTAGCAGCAATATCATGTCCACAATACAGCAGACAATATTGTTGATAGACTTAAATACGGCATTTACTGCAGCTGTTATTGTAAATGTGACCATCTGTCAGAAATAAAACTAGGCACAGACCTTACAATTGTCATCATAAGTGCACAGTTGTCTAGATACCTGCATAATAGATTGTGAAAGGAATAGTTTGTTCAATGTTATGTTCCATATTTGACGTACTTGTGACAACATACTGTTACGTGAAAATGCCATTTTGTTGTTGTCATGTGCATTTGTAATATTTGTGCATGTACGTGCCTCTTGTTTGTGCCTCCGAGTGTGTGGGAGAAACAGCTTTAGCTCAACAGCTGTGTGTGCGTGTGCGTATGTGTGCGTGTTTGGCTCTGAGAAGGTAGTGATTAGCTTTGAGATCTAATGCTTGTTAAGCAGGCACATAACCAATTAAGGCATGCAGGTTTTATTTTTTTACCAACAGTATGTGACTTTTTCATGTCATTAGTTGTTGCTCTTCAGTTTGTTTTTTGTGGTTAATTTGAGTTTACTTTAAATCACTCTTTGCTCTGGATAGACCCAAACTAAGGCTGCACATATAAACCACGTTTATAACCGTGTAACCACGATTGGGTGATCAAATTTTTTGGTCATCTAAATATAATAATTTAAACTCTTAAATAATTAATTTAAACTCATGTTAATGCTTAGTAGAAAGAAATGCAGGATTCCAAAATGTCAATGATACTTAAGTGGACATGCAATTTCAATTTCAAGCCTGATAGTTGAAGGAGTTAATAAGGACAATAGTGATATAGTTTCTGTAGTGGTACGCAGATTATGTAGCCTGGAAATCCAGACCCAAATCTGAAAGATTAAGGGTCTGGCATTGAGTAATGAAAGTCGCACCAAGCGTGCATTTGAAAATCTCACTGCACGCAATCGGATAACACTACGACCAATCACAACAACACACAGGGTGACTTATTCAGAGCCCCATACGCTTAGCTACCAGCGGTGTAGCTGGTAGATTAAACTGTCGTCATCAGTTTAGCTCGCCTCTGCCCCGCCTATATAAGACACATTGATGACAAATGAGCGCATTACGTGATGCCAGAGTAACCCGCTGAGCAAATTCAAATTTGGCTTCCCAGGGTACATATTACGTACAATAGTCTCAAACTTTAAATAATTCAATTCCATTCAATTTTATTATACCATTAAATTATAACAAGAGTTATCTCAAGACACTTTACACATAGAGAAGGTCTAAACCACCCTCTATAATTTACAAAGACCTTATAGAAATAGTACTTGGCTATCCTATTTGTTGAAGGACAAGTAATTGATTCAGTAAGGTGTTCTACATGCTGCCCTCTCTCTTTCCGTTGTCTTCTCTCAACACGGATGTCTTTATGGTTCCTCCCCAGGCGCCCTAATGCATGAGCTGTCTAATGATGGGGCCCGGCGTCAGTTTGAGTGTTACCTGGAAGAGATGGTGTTGCCGCTGATGGTGGCCAGCGCTCACAGCGGAGAGAGGGAGTGTCACGTGGTGGTGCTGACTGATGACGATGTGGTGGATTGGGATGAAGAGTACCCTCCACAGATGGGAGAGGAGTACTCACAGAGTAAGATATTGTCACCATCACAATACTGAATCTGTTACCAAAAACCTGGTTTTATGAAAACCGGCTACCGTGGCATGAACACTTTTTGCAACTGCTGCATTCTTCACATTTTTATGACAGTAGCATCCATCCTGAGTGATCCGATCACAAGCAGACAGCTCTGCTCTAAGTACAGGTGTGAATTCACCCAGGGAAGATGCATTGAAATCCGATCACTCAGACCACATTATTTTTGCAGCGCATACGGAAATGTGCCCTGGGCCAAATTGAAGGACCGCCTACACATCTCTAAGCAGAACAACGTACTCATTCACTGGCTTTGTCCATGACGTCTGAGCCATAGTAAGCTCTGTAAATAATACAATCCACTAACATGGGTTAGGTTTAAGTAGGGTTAGTTAACGGGTCCTAGCTAACTTGGTGGACCTTTTATTTTCCAACCTCAGACAGACGCCTTTTGTTTAAAAGTATCATCACTCTAAATGTCTCTATCAAAGTTACGTTTAGACTTTGGTGCATGCCGGTTAACGTTAATAACTTTGGCTGTTATGATCCTGTTAGTTGGGTGTCTGGCTCCAAGTCTAATTCTTTCTGTCTTATTTAATTAGCTGGTTAATGTGCTAATAAGGTCAGCTGTTTAAGTAAATTACTAAACCTTATTAACAATGAAACAATTTTTTTTTCAAAGACTTATATCTTTAGTGTTAATCAATGGACTTGGGGCTCAGTGCCACACTCCGGGTAGGGATGTCAACAAGTAGATACATTAAAAAAGTATTGGTCTTTTTGTGGGATTGAATGACGATAACACAAAGCTTCAGCCGTTGCTGAATGTGATGTGGTGGATTCATGTATTAAATGTCCCTCTTTTCCCCCAACAGTCATCTACAGCACCAAACTGTACCGCTTCTTCAAGTACATAGAGAACAGAGACGTGGCCAAGTCAGTGTTGAAGGACAGAGGGCTGAAAAAGATCCGGCTGGGAATAGAAGGTACAGAGTTTTTTTCAAATCTAAAAAAGAATTTACAACCACACTAATACTGGGGAGTTTTATCTGTGTTTCTGCTTTAGAATTTGAAGTCTGGAGAATTGAAGAATTCAGTAGGGCAATCACTATTTTGCAAATAGACCATTTCACAAGAATAAAGCTCAGAGCACAATATTTCATAACTTGGCTCTTTCATTTCTGAAGATGTTTGTCTTTAGCTGTTTTTCTCTGCAGTAGCCCAACTGTAGTGAATACAACACTGTTGGCCCCAGGGGACCTTTCTGAGTTAAAAAAAATAAATAAAAAAAACATAGAAGGAAAAACATTTGAGCTCATGGAAGCAGTTTCACTTGTTAAAGGTGCCCTGCCACACGTATTCCATTACTTTGTGGTAATGTCTGAAGTTCTACCATGGACGCTGTAACATTTCTTGTGGAAATAATGCCTTGGTTACCTTGTTTCAAGCCATTCTAGCGTGGTATAGAAAGCCTGCAGGAAGACTCAGCTCCATTTGTGCCAGTCCTCATTAATATTCAATAACCTAGGCTGCTTGACTCTGATTGGCTACAGCTAGAATGAGAGCCTGGCTATCAGTGTCCTTTACCCAGCACAACTGGGCGAGTTCATTAATAATAATAAGCTCAGGCAACATGACGTCAGACTGACCAGCTTTTGTAATTGTCCTGATTTCTCCACTTATTTATTTTCAGTGGTTAGAGCTGACAGAGGAGGTAGCAGTTCATTTTCACATTCACAGCATAACACAAACAAATATGGACCTAACATATTTCAAAAAATGCAAGTAAAACGCTTTTGTGTGGCAGGGCATACTGGAACTTCCCCCCAAGGCCACAGTGGGAACTTTACAGAGCTTTTAAAATATGATTTAGCGTCACTGCATGTCCTCACACTGGTGATGAACACCATGTAAAAGTGTCAATAGCTGAATTCTGAGGCAAGAGACCACCAATTAAATGCACTCTAAAAGTATATTTTTTGTAACATGTTTTATGAAATGTCGAATCCAAGCAGCAATATTTTGATGTTTTACAGTTGGTTATGTGCCGAACTATTTCTTGGGCAGGACTTCCTAGAGTCTTTGAAATATTGCTTGTAAAACAAGGAATATTTTTATCGTTTTTTATACTTGTGGTCAATTAGTGAGATAAAGATGGGCTTGTAACTTCATTTTATTACCTTTGGACACAGCTAGGCTATCTTTTTCCTGCTGGCTTCTGCTTCATATTTACTGTATAGCCATGGGAATGGTACCATTCTTCTCATCTAACTCAACAAGAAAGCAAAGTGTATTTCCAAAATGTCAAACTATTGCTTTAACTCCAACAAGACAGCTGTAGTTGTTTCAATAAATACGCTTTTTGGGATTTTTAGTGTGTTTTTAGTGTGTTATATAGTTTGTTGTGTATGTAATAGATGTATAAATTAAAAACCAAAAACACATTTCCCTCTAAACAGAGCTTTCTCTCTCAGAGACAGCACTTTTTCTTAACTGCCTAAAAACGCATTGCCCACATTCCTGTTTGAAATTCCTCAATTAGTGATGTCACTGATTGAGAATGCCAGCCCAGTTTTTCATATGTCCTGCCCAAAGAGCTCAACAGTACGGCTGCATGATTTTTTGTTCTGTCATCTAAATCTTGATGTGCACATGTGGATAGTCACATTGCAATGTTGACACTAAAACCTTTTTGCTTGTAAACTTTCACTATTCTCCTTTTACATGATTGTTACCGGCCGAGCCTTTCCCTTTAAGACAGGTAACCATGTGGGCAACATGTGTATGTGATGTAACGTTAGTCCGATGGGGGTTGTTATCAGGGTTGCCAACTTAGCGACTTTGTGGCTAGATTTAGCTACTTTTCAGACCCACTTAGCAACTTTTTTTCACGAAAGTGACTAGCAAAAAAATCTGGTGACTTTCTGTAAAAAGTAGCCAGTATTGACCAGCAAGCATGCAAAGTATTTCTCTCCTGTGGCTGCCAAAACGGTCACCTCTCTCTTCTGTTCTGTGACTGAGGACCAGCCCCTCCTCTCTCTCCTCATGTGCAGCAGCACTGCGCACAGTGCGCCTGCAGGTAGAAGGGGAAGATGAGTATAATAGGGGCTTTCTAAATGTTCTTCTGATAAATGTTCTTTTGTTTTCTCCAGGCTACCCAACCTATAAAGAGAAGGTGAAGCGGCGTCCTGGAGGTCGTCCAGAGGTTATCTATAACTACGTCCAGCGACCCTTCATCCGCATGTCCTGGGAGAAGGAGGAAGGGAAGAGCCGCCACGTGGACTTTCAGTGTGTCAAGTCCAAGTCCACCACCAACCTGGCTGCGGCAGCTGCAGACATTCCCCAGGACCAGCTAGTGGTCATGCATCCTCCGGGGCCACAGGTGGACGAGCTGGACACTCTGCCACAGCCACCGAGGGTCAACAACCCCAATCAGCTGGGGCTCGGACAGGGACCGGAGAACAATGCGGGCCCCGAGCTATCGCAAGGCTACGAGGGCCCGAACCAGCAGGCTCAGGACACTACGCACAGCCTGTCCCACAGCAACCAGCAGCATGGCGGGAGCTACACTCAGGCCACTTACCACTACGAGCCGGACCCAGACACACCTTCACCCTCTGCATGAGACTGGCTGCACACTTAATCCCTCCCTCCACTGTTGTGTTCACGCTAACAGCAACAAGTGATTTTATTTACATAATTTCACTAAGAAAAATTCGGAGCTAGGAAATGCTAAACTATAACTAAAACATAAACAACTTTCACATAATTGTAATGTGAGCATTGATTATCAAACTTGCCGGCCTTTCAAAAAATGTAGGAAATTAGAAATAGTAACACTGGGAAAGAAGCTAAGAAGCACAGACACCTGGCTTTTAACAGCCAATAAGCACACACGGTTTAAGTTGTTGCCACTTGTTGCTTTCAGTGTGAAGGCAGACTTTGTTCTCCCACTGTCCCACAGTCCTCCTTCCCCCTTCTCCTCCTCCTGAGTGGGAAAACACCACTTTGCCTTCTGTTGCACCTCTGCTGCAGTCTTTCTCAGTCAACACAGTGTCCGATGAGCAAAAATTGTCCTGCAGCCAATACTGGATGAAGCACATTAGCAGGCCTCCTCACCTGCCTCTGGTCACTCTGTTTGTTGGGATATACAGTACTGTATTTAATTACATTGAAACATGTGTATGAGCTGTGAGTGTAAACTGCGCTGCTGAAATACTGTACCTTACTGGAAAAGTGGATTTCAATCCCTCTTTATAGTTTCTTTATTTTGAGGCTAGTTAGTAAGTTGATAAGTTGGAAGAACCACTTTTTCTAGTAAATGTGAATGCCTTGATGAAATGGGTTTTGTTTTACACAACATCCAGGTTTTAAGAAAATTAATTACTTCCTAAATTTTTTTTAACCCAGTTGATTTGGTTCCTAGTTCATGTTGACTCCATGTTTTCACTCTTTTGTTCCACTCCTGTTTGTGTTCTGGCTGACCTGCTCTGAAGTTTCTGCACAGTTTCATCACCGCTGCTGTGAGCACACAGGATGTCAGAAGAGATAGTAAACAAAATGTTTTTCTAATAAATTGTATTCACAATACTCTTCTTGGATGACCGACTCCCAAATTATTATTTTTGAGTAGAAGTCAGGTACAAAGCATCTTACATTGTACACAAAACAAGGATCAACTAAGCAAACAACAACAAAAGGGGGGGAAAACATAATACATGTGGGACAATCCCTCCGAAGCTTTTTTTTTTAAACTTAAAATCTGTTCTATATGGGTTTATGAACTCACATCTATATGGGTTGATGCATCACATTAAACCAGTCTGCTGGGGCTGCTGCTGGTAATAACTTTTTAGGCAAGGGAGTGTCAGACCCCCCGGTAACCCCTGGAACCTGGAGGGTCTTGTATCAAACTTTTGGTTTCTTTCCCTGCCACAGGGATCTCAAAATCAACTTTCTACAAATGTCTTATGTGCGATGTCCATTGATAGTGTTTGGAATAAATATACAGCTAAATATACAGCAGCTTTGGTAGAATGCTCATTTTAACTATTTCAATATGTTGCTCAATTTCAGGAAAGACAACAGACTCCACCTAGCCAGGTATTTTCTAATGTTAGAGAGCAGAGGGTCATAATTTCCTGAGGCTAGCCTTGTTAGGTCCTTTGGTGTCAGCACACCTAGGGATTTTAAACTGTCTACTTCCCTAATAGCATAATTGTGAAATCTGAATTGTTGACTGGTAGTATATTCAAATGTTAGCAGCTGGGATTTATGAGAGTTCATTCTGTACACAGATAATAATCCAAACTCAAAAAGAGTTCACAATAAAGCAGGAAGACAGTGGGCCGTGGTGCCAAATAAACCAAAACGTCTGCGAGCAATAGAATTTAGTGTTCTCCTACTCAATATATTTTATAATTTTGCCTGATCAGTTGACTCAGAGGCTCTATGAGGGGACTGATGGGACGTCTCCAACAACATCCTCCTTTCTACTCAAAGGACGCTGAGCCATTTATTTTTGCTATCAGTGTGATATAAAAGGCTTGATTTGTCTGTATGGAAGTCTTATGACACCAAAACGTATTCAGAGTTTCATATTGAAATGACCAGTTTACTGATTTGAAAGTTTGTCCCAGGGGGTATGCCAGGCAGAGTTTCCGCTAGAAAAAAATTGGTGCCGGTCATGTGACCTGTAAGGTTTTATTTAACCGGTCAAACGGTAAAAGTTCGGGTTAAATATGTTCCGTGTTTATTGCGCTTAAAAACAACTGATAGGAAGGCTTGTATATAAATAATAATATCATCAAGGTATGTAGATTCATACTATTTTTATTGAAATGTAGGCTACTTGCTACAGGCAGAGAGGGCAAAAGAATTACATCATTGCACATAATTGTGCCAATCTGAATTAAAATAGGCCTATTTTCCATTTGTTAGGCTGAGGAAATAAAACAATGCAAACTACAGTACAAACAAACAGGCTCATAAAATTATCAAGTGCCGACTAGAATCAAAATAACATACTTCTAAACAAGCTTATCCCCCTCCGACGCACCTGTCTCACGTTGTAGACGGTGCCGAGTATTTTTCTGGACTAAGACCACAGACTAAAAATTAAAAATAATGGATGAAGCTTTTGGGTCTGAAAAGTGTCTTAAACCTGCCTCTCCCTGTCAATACACATGCTAGAAAGAGTTTTGGTTTGCTAATGTTTTAAAGATTATGCTAAAATATTCACACACACACACACACACACACACACACACACACACACACACACACACACACTTTGGCTGCCATCAAGTGGGATCTCTAGTCGTAATGAGTCCTTCACTGACCAAAAAGAAACTTTGCCTTGGTCAAGCACCCCAGAGACCTTGCCATGGTCAGGCACCCCAGAGACTTTGTCTTGGTCAGGCACCCCAGAGACTTTGCCGTTGCCCGGCACCTCAGAGACTTTGCCTTTGTTCAGTGCCACAGAGACTCCTGCTCCCCGTGTTTTGTCGGTGGTCCAACCGACTTCTGTTCCTGTCACCTTGTTGGCTGACCCGACGCCTGCCTTCAGCCCAGCTGGCCCTTTGCCTGTCTTCAGCCCAGCTGCCCCTTCACCTGCTTGGCCCTCAGAGGGGTTCTTCCCTTGCCGTCCTGTGTGGCCTCCCTCAACGTCCTGCTCAGCCGCCTGAGGAGCTCTACTTTTGCTGGCCTGTTCAGCCACCTGAGAGCCCTCAACGTCCTGCTCGGCTGCCTGAGGGCTCTACCTTCGGCCACCCGAGGGATCCATCTTAGCTGCTGGCCCCAGCACCCCTGTTCCCGAGTGCCCACAGTCCCCGGGTTCCCGAGTTCTTACTGGCCCCAGTTCCCGAATGGTCACTTCCCCTGTTCCCTAGTGTCCACCGTTCCAGTCCATTTATTCCTATGGACGTTTTGTCCTCTTTCCCCTTCCCGAGCCCTGCTGCCCTTCCTGGACTATTTTTTGGGCTTGTTTTTGTTTGGACTGTTGGGTCGTACCTCCTCCGGGTCTCCTCCGCCTTCCCTGGGTTGTTTCTGTTTTTTTTCTTCTGTTTGCTCTCTTGTCTTGTCTAGTTGTAGTTCCTGTCTTGTGTCGTCCTGTGAGTGGCTGTTCTATTTCCTGTTTTATTTTGTCCATCTTGGTTTTCTGTTTTGTTGTGTCTAGTCTTACTTCCTGTGTTTTCCCGCTCTTGTGATTACCTGATGTCTTCCCCCTGTTTCCCAGCCCTTGTGTCACCTGCCTCTTGTTTCCTCGTTACCCAGTGTATTTAGTCTTTGTGTTCCCCTTGTCTTTTGTCAGATCATTGTAGTGTAGTGTTTGTGTTTGCTCATGTCTTCCTGTGTCAATTTGTGGTTAGACGGGGTTAAGTGAGTAGGTAAGGTGAGTAAGGGGGTAATTCCACGTAGGGAGGTTGGTTGGGGTGGTGGATGGGTCAAAAACAAGACTTTCACCCAGGAGAACGGGGCTAGCATCCTCATGTCTTTAACCATCCCATTATTGCCACTTGTCAGGGAAGCGACTTTCTTCTTTAACTGGCCTGTTAACCCCACAAGTCACGGAACCGTAAGCCCACTCACAAGCTTTTCCTTAACCTAAGAGCGTCAAAAGGGACCCCAATAGTCCTGACCAAGAATGTGTATGACGCTAAAGTAGACGACCAAGCGCATGTTATATGACGCTAAAGGTCTCCTTTAGCATCATAAAACAACGACAAAGGCACCTGACCAAGCGTCTGTATTTTACAAGATGGGAGTGAGAATGTGTTGAATGTGACTGTATAAGCCAAAACGTATTTGTAGAAGCCAAAACATCTCGATCACTCCCTGGTGGCTGGCTCCAATACAGGTCATAAGCCTCACCCCCTCCATGTTATTGAATGGGACATTGGCAAAACTAAAAAACAAAGTAGGCTACAAAACAATTTTTTTTAATCTTCTGTCATTTTTGGTAGTTCTCATCACGCTGCACTTATTATGCATATTACGCCTCCATCCATCCATCTTTATCCGGTATCGGGTTGCGGGGGCAGCAGCTCCAGTAGGGGACCCCAAACTTCCCTTTCCCAAGTTACATCAACCAGCTCCGTTCCCAGGCCAGGTTGGAGATATAATCTCTCCACCTAGTCCTGGGTCTTCCCCAAGGCCTCCTCCCAGCTGAGGAAATCCATTTTGGCCGCTTGTACCCTGGATCTCGTTCTTTCGGTCATGACCCAGACTTCATGACCATAGGTGAGGGTAGGAACGAAAACTGACCAGTAGATCGAGAGCTTTGCCTACTGGCTCAGTTCCCTTTTCGTCACAACGGTGCGATATTATGTCCTATTTGGTTCAGTGGCTGCCGAACTTAAGCACTAACAATCTTTCATTTGCATGTGCATTTCCGGACGGTCGAGTTACAAAAGCCCAGTGTGCTCTCTCTGGACGGTCGGGTTAAAAAAGCCAGGTGTGCGTTATCTATCTTCAGGTCCAAGGTCCAAGGATGGCGGAAAATATGAGTTTTCTTTCAATAAGTTCCTATCAAAAGAAATAGCTGAGAGTGATTTTTTGTGTGCTTGTTGTCCCCCCATATCACTGCCTGATCATGCTGCATTTGTTATCAATGTGCCCACACTGACAACACCCTCAAACACAGCAGTGGGCAGAGCAGCAGATGACAGATGGGCTTCACCCGTTTATACATATAAACTATGTAGATACAGCATTGTCTGCAGCTGATAATTGGAGCGATTGGGACAGACACGCGGCGCTTCTTATTGCCTGTATGTTTATAGAGGGAGAAGGTCTATTCACAATGAAAATCATAATTCAGCGCTGAATTTCCTGCTTTGCTACAAATGCCAACACATACACAGGATACATGGTTAAATTAAAAATGCAGTTTTTCAAACCGCGACCCGATAAGATGGACGAAGATGGATGGATGGAGGTTTATACAAAAATATCTTGTGTAGTTGGTCGTAGTACACAGCTTTAAGCTTTAATATAATTCAAACAGGTCAGTTATATAAAAATTCATCCTCCATACAGTGGTCTTGAAGGGTGACATTAGTTATAGAGACAAAAACTGTTTTTTGTACCAGGCTGTTATGGTTAGGGTTATGTGTGTCATGTGTCATGACTGTGTCATGACAGTGTCATGTGTTCATGACGCTTTAATAATACACGTTATGACAAAACATATCTTACTGATGTATTAGTAATTACTTTAATAAAAAATGCTTTAACTGACACAAGCTAGCATTAGCTTCAGTATCAGGACAGTCACTTTACAGTCAACTTTATGTTGGCTTAAAATATTGTTACAAGATGGCTCCTTCCTGAAACAAAACAGTAAGATCAAACAAACATATACTTAAAGGCTTTATTTGACCAAGCTACAAATTTGTGAGTGAAACATGAAGTGTGTGGAAGGAAATAACGAGTATAATGAATAAATGAATCGCTGGTGTGTCCCCAGGGTGGTGTATGGTAAAGAGAAAGACCAGAGGAGAGTCTGCAGGCATTTTAATGTGCGTTCATGTGAGCCAGGCCGTACAGGTGTGCCACATCTTCTCTGGCCTTGGCTCCACCTATACAGGCACCCTGGAACACGGTTAAAGAAGCACACACCAAAACAGCATAGCACAGGGACAACCACAGTGTCAAAATTCAATAAGTTTGTAACAGTAAAATATTTGAAACGTTATTCAATGTTTCTTAGTTTGGAATTGGAATTTGCATCAACATCCAAAAGCAGTAGAAAAGTGTTTTTCTATAAGTCTTCATGGGTCAGTTGTCCATCCCAAGATCTCACAAGCTGAATGTGTTATTTATTAACTATGGATGATGACGATCATCATAATGACTGTGTTGACAGTTGCTTTCTGTCACTTCTTTCCGATGCCGAATGGGTCGGTGGTGGCGCCGCCGGCCTTCTCGTCCCCAACCTGCAGGGAGGCGCCGAGGTTCGATGTCACACAGGTGGCGAGGGGGCACGGCGCAAATCTATTCACGCTGACGTGAGACAAGTGAAACCACATGTAAACATGGAAATCACAGGTGAGATATGTTAACATGGAGACCGTTGGTAAGACCACATACTTTAAGGTATATCTGTAGAAATGGATATGTGGATGAATGTTATGTGTTTATTAGTGCTGTCAGTTATTAACGTCATTAACGCAAACCCATTTTAACGGCGTACATTTTTTTATCGAGAGATTAACATTCTTTTGGCCTAACAAACTTTGTAGTTTTTTTCAGATGCTGTTGCAACACCTAGTAATGTTAGAAAAACTACAACACCACACCGGATCTAGCTAGATCGGAAACAAAACAACAGGCACGCTGCACACACGTTTGTGCTTGCGAGCAGGCCAAAGAGTATTAACGTTATGTTTTGAGTGGATGGAGAGCGCGAGACGCCGAAATGGATGCCATTAAGATTCTGAATGGAAAGTTTACTTTTTAAAAGTTATCATTGACAAGACCAAAGTGAGCTGTGTGTTTGGTTGTTCATTGCAGCAAGTCCAGTCTGAAATACCACTTGATGGCCAAGCACACAGATGATGAAAATCCAAGTGTGAATGTTACGTGTGAAATTGAACACTACTTTAGGCTAAATGCCAATGTTGTTTTCAATAAAAAAACATGTGCACAAAGCGAGCTGATCCACTTTTCCATGTTGATAAGCGTATTAAAGTGAGAAAAAAAGAAAATAATGGGACCAAAAGAAATCAAGGGACATTTATATACATTTTAGATAAAAAATGTGCGATTAATTGCGAGTTAACTATGACATTAATGTGATTAATCACGATTAAATATTTTAATCGTTCACTAGTATTTATGCAAGATTTCATGTCAAAGTTGTTGATATGTGCACAAAAAACAGTCACCTCCAACAAGACGGAGACTGACCATCTCAGGATGCAATACTATTTGCCTGAAGATGGTCTAGTTCCGAAACTTCCAAAACTATTAAACGTTATATATTTTTTGCAAGTTAGGAAGTGTGCGGGAGTTTTCTTTGCAACTTTTTACCTTCTTGTCCCCCTCCGACACACCTGTCTCACATTGTAGAAGGATTTTTTTAAGTGGATTTATGGACGTTTATTTTTGAATGGATATCAGATATAATGATATCATCATGGGGTTCTGTGACTCCGCACACTGTTTCCCTCAGCCAATCAGATTGTTTCACAAAGGTCAAAAGTCACACATAAAGACGTGCAGTCATACATACCCCGGATGCAATTCCCTGAAACACAAAGAGAAAAAGGAATACCTTGTTTCACAAAGCTGCTAGCTATACAGTATACCTGTACATGTAAATCAGATCTACAGGTGAATCATATCTGTATAGATGAATCAGAAAGCTGTCCTCCCCCGAAAAACATTACCATAAGTCGTTTGATCAAGCAGCATTACAACCTATATTTATGTTTATAGCAGCAGCGCCCTCTACTGGCCATAGTAGTTATGGTGGGAGCAAACCAGGAAGTAAGGTGTTGAAGTATGAGAGCGCCACATTTCTGTGTAAGAATGCAGGGTGGGGAGGTGGATGTGTCAAACAAACAGCACTTTCACCCAGGACGTGTCCCATTTGAAAATAAAAGTAAAGTAATGTTTTTTTACTTTACAGAACAAACAGAGCTACATTACGTCACTTTTGACACTCTGCGTCTGGACGTATACTGACTGACATGTGGCACAAGAACAGGACAGTTAGGTTTAGGAAAAGTTTGTGGGTGTGTTTATTAAATCTACGATTCAGTGACACACGGGACAAGAACGGGACACAAACCCTGGTCTCCTGGGTGAAAGTCCTGTGTTGTGCAACCCATCCACCATCCCAACCAACCTCCTTGCGCGGCATTTTGGCCTTCCTTCCTTTTACTACTCGGTACCCTTGTCGCTCTTAATACTACGCCATCTTACAGCGCCATGATCGCTCTGTTGCTCTGCCTAGTGTGTTCCACACACACGTCATTTTTGCGTTGTATGTGACGCTGAGAAACACTGCCCAACCATCCATATTTTTTGAGTTGGGAGTGAGAATGCATCAGATTTGAACCCAAACCAACGTGTTTAAAGGGTAACCGTTTTTTAAAAACCTTGCGTCTAAGTGACTGATGGGAACAACAATCTTTGACATTGGTCCAGTATTAAACGATATCGCTGCAGTCGGCAGCGGCGAAACAAGCTACAATGTAAGTTAACAAGGCAATTGTCCAGCATGTATTTATGTTCCAAATGTGCTTGTTTTGCCACTTGTTTTGGCTCAGATTAATTTTCTGTGTCTGACAACATATAGAAAGGATTTTTTAGGAGGTTGACCTATTTGTTTAAGAGTAACATAAAAACACTCACGAAATTGAGTTCGCTAAACCAACCAGACTCCATGCATATAAACAGTTTTATTTTTTTTACTTTTATCTTTACAGGCAAGACATTAAGAACAGATTGTTATTTACAAGTGGCAAAGCCACATAGGGAAAGGGAAGAAGGGCTAGAAATAGTAAGCAGTCATTTTAGCATCGTAAAATACACTTAATTCAAAGTTGACAGAAACAAAATAAAACTATGAAAAGCTGTCACAACTCTAGTTTTGGTTGAAATAAGCACATAGTTTACCGATTTACATGTGAAAATATGTTATGGCGCTAAAAAGTTTTTTTTTAAATGGAGTCTGGTGGGTTTAGCAAGCTGTTTCTGGGTAGACAGAAAAGTATCAAAGAGGTTTTAAAAAGGTCTATGATCTATGTAAGGATCCTTTCCATAAATCTGTCAGACACTGAGAATAATAATCTAAGCCTTTCAGTGGCAAAAAAGCACATTTGCCCCATAGGGTTACATTGCAGCCCAGTCGCTGGCTGCCGGTTACAGCGTTCATGCTTAATACTGGACCAGATGTTCCTATCAGTCATTTACACACAAAAACATAGGAAAATACAATCCAGGTTGGAAAAATTGGTAGTTACCGTAACCATTCTCTGGTTATTTCCTGCCACCGCTAGGGGAGCTAATTTATGAAACGCTTTTATGGATCATATTAAAGGGTAGGAATAAACAACTCAATCAAATCAAATCTGTACAGGTCAGTCACATCTGTACAGGAATATCTGTTGAATAAAAATGTCTTACACTTTGTCCACTGGAAGCACAAACCTGGAAAACAAACAAAGACAAGTTTGAACAGATGTCTAAGCTGATTACAAAAGTGAGAAAAAGAAACTACGTACAAGAACGTAGAGGTGGTCATGTTGTCTGCCTTGTTGTTTGATGACATGTTTCTGTGGAGGAAATTCATCGTATTTCTTAAAGCTACGGCAATGTTTTCTTATAGTATTCTTAAGAACACTTTGTTTAAATTGATGATTTATGACGTTCAGCACATCAATAGACACAATAGGCCATATTCTCGGTCTGCACGTGTGTATTACTTTGTATTACTGTGTATGTGTTGTGTATATTGTGTATTTTTGTGACCTTGTGTCATCCTCGGTGTTGTTGACGTGTTGACGGGACTCAAACCTGCTGACAAAACAAGAAACTGATTATTTCAGCAGTGTTTTACAGAAGTCAAAATTAAACTCATATACTGTACATTTGTATCTTATGATTTTTAGATGTATTATTGTAACTGTGTTTACAAACATGATTCTAAACTTATTGATAATCATAAAATCTCTACATGTTAACGATGAGTCACAGATTTCTGTCACTAAGTAATTAATAATAATAATAATAATATCACAAGACATTTCAATTGAACTTTATTTATAGTTTAGAAAATCAGACACTATACCAGGTCACTGCATAGATTGAGTATGTATAGACCACACTCTATATCTTACTTATTATTAATATTTTCTTATTACCTTGTCATAAATATGTGATGTTAGACTCGTGTTTGTCCGAGATCATAACTGAGAACTTTTCCTAAAATGATTTAACACTGTACATTTTTTCTCATGTTATTTCTGTCTCTTATCATTAATGACATCATGATATAATGTAATTACCAGAAGTGTTTCACATAATTATTATTTATTTTACCTTTGTTAATGTTCAGATTTTATAATGACAATGTTTTCTCATCATGTTGCGGAATAAAGATGATGTCAGGACTCACCTGGTGGAGTTTTCCTCTCTGGTCTTCAGCAGGTGAGAAGTGTTAGCGTTCAGATCATCACGCCTACACACAGATAACATCTTCAGCTTCACATGTACTTTTCTACTTTTAGCTTCTGTTTCCAAAGAAAACACTTTTCATCTCTGCATTGGCTTTTAAATTTTTTTTTGTATGGAAATGAATAATGGCTTTTGGTTTTTGTTTGCCAAACCCCATTAGCAGTCTCCAGTTTTGGTAGTTTTGGATTAAACATTCAAAAAATAAAAGTTTTAAAAGAAAATTAAGAAATTGTGTGAAGACAGATTAATTTGGGTGGTGGTGGGGATGGTACAGTGGGTATGGGAGACCCAGGTTCAATTCCCACTGTGATACATCCACCAATGTGTCCCTGAGCAAGACACTTAACCCCTAGTTGCTCCAGAGTGTGGAGCCTCTGACATATATAGCAATTGTAAGGTCAGCTAAATGACATGTAAGTGGACTGTTCTTATAAAGCACTTTTCTAGTCTCAACGACTACTCAAAGCACTTTTACAGGAACCATTCACAAATAACATTCACACGTGTTCATACACTGTGGCCAAGGTGCCACCTGCTCATCAGATAAACACTCACACACATTTACACTCCGATGTGCAGCATCGGGGCGACTCGTGGTTCAGTGTCTTGCTATCGTCCAAGAGAAAACATCTTGCCCAAGGACACTTTGACATGGGACTGCAGGGCCAGGGATCAAACCACCAACCTTCTGATTGGCACTCTACCACTGTGCCACAGCCGCCCGTAATGTAATGTAATGTAATGTAATTTGCCTTCGCCACTGGTTAACTGTTATGCTTGATCTGCAGCAAGTGTTTAGCAAATGTAACAAAAAAAAAAATTAAAAAACATTTCCAGAACATGAAGTTAAAAAAAATTGCTAAAAAGTATCACACTGGGGATAAGAGAAAGCAGGGCAGAGCAGTTGTACTTTGGATCAAATCTCCAAACTCAACTACCGCTGCTAGTTTGTCAAAAGTGAAATAAAATCAAAGATTAATGATATATCCTCTCAACAACAACCGTCAAAGATTATATTATTGCTACAAACATATTGATGAATGCTCGTTTAGACCTACAAGACTAGTTTACACTTAAATAGACTGTTCCTGTCATTACATGTTTCAAATCTGTTTATGGCTTTTTCTTTTTGGGCCAAAAATGGCACTTTGGATAGAAAAAGTTCCTGACCTCTGGGTATCTAGACATGGCAAAGGTCTTTGTCCCAGGAACCTCATCCAAATAAATTAACCAATGCAGAGGTGGACAAATGTATGCAGGAATTTTCTTTCCTTTTTCTTTGAAAAATTATCTTTGGGGGGAATTGATTCCCTGCACCACAAACTTTCCATCCATCCTCTACTTTTATCTTCTGACCAGAGATGTATATTCAACGCGTTTAAAGCTCACCTGTCGAATGAAGCAGGTAGAGGACCAGCGGAGACCCTTATCATCATCATCATCATTACCATCATCATTACCATCATTGTCAGAGACAGAGCGGCAGACTGAACAGCCTTCATCATCTGATCCCCAACAGACAGTGAGGGAGTGAGTGGAGGCGACTTGCCCCACAGACTGAATTTATACTCTTAGTTTAGAGTCAACAGATCTGAGGTCAGTTTAGAGTCAACAGATCTGAGGGTCAGTTGGAGTGCTTCATCATCAGTTGAAGGCCTCTGTCTGCAGTACGAAGGACAATGGTATGTTTATTCTTTTAGTTCATCATGGGAACTATCTGATCTTTCTGACCTGGACTCTACGGCCATGGAAACAACTGTAGTTTCAAGTCAGATAAGATAATGCCATCACAGCATCAGCAAACACAGTGAAACCTGCTTCATCTTTTCTGTTCATTAAAGACATAGGCCTACATATAGGGCTGCACGATTATGGCCAAAATGATAATCACGATTACTTTGATCAAAATTGTGATCATGATTATTATCACGATTATTTGATTTTGACCAAAAAATATTTTATTGTCACATAGGCTATTTATAACTGCTTTCACATCCATATTATGCTACATTCTTCTTATGTTGAAGCTGTATGTTGTATAGACATACAGCTGCAACACATGTAAATGAAAATTAGCAATCTGAAATAAGTAGCCTAGGATTTTTTTTTTTTATGTATCTGGGGAGAGAGGGGGAGTGCAGAAAGGGTCGAATGGCGGGTCAGCAGAGTTACACGCGTTGTGTGTTTGAAATGTCTGTGTCATCACTGCGCTGCATTTTTATGAACTATGATATTCTGGCCATGGGTCACACCTCTCACCCAGGTCCAGCAGGCTTTGTCTCTCACACTATTACTCTACCAACTGAAGTTAGCTGCATTCAATAACTTCTTCTGTGTTTTTCGCCGTGGCCGCTGCGATAGCAGATAGTTTACCAGCGGAAATACAGGTTTGCCTCTCATGCTTAACAATATACAGCTGTTTTAGTAACAATTAAAACTGTAGACAAATATCAGAAGTGTGGACCGGCGCTGTGTGGCGGGGCTGCATGGAGAGTAAGAGGAGAGAGAGTAGAGGAGAGATCCAACACAGGCACGGCTTTACAGAAGAAATGGGTCATGTAACGCAAAATTAAACCATATCCATATAAACAACATTGCAGAGGATGCGAGGACATTAGGTGCACCGGTGCGTCCTAGAGGAAATATATTATTTGCGCTCTAGCCCTGTGAGCTAACAGACGCTAACTAGCACCAACTAACATTGGTCACTGCTTGTCTGACAAACACAGACGGGACAAAATGTTGCGTTTACTGGTAAACTGGTAAACCTTGAGACCGGCGTATGACTGACTGCTATCTGTTGAATTTTCCTCCCGTTACACTGTCCTCTGTCTGTCTCCATCTAGAAACTAAGCTGCGCGGTGCAGGAACAACTGACTGGCTCATGATCAGACAGTTTATGGAGCAGTAGATTGGCTTTGCAAAAAAACCCGGAGCGTTCTATGAAATTATGCTAAAAATAATCGCTCGATCACGCAAATTTGTTCGTGGGAAGTCAAAATTGTGATCGTGATTAAAATTCGATTAATTGTGCAGCCCTACATACATACATCCATACATACATACATACATACATACATACATACATACATACATACATACATACATACATACATACATACATGCATACATACATACATACTGTACATACATACATACATACATACATACTATACATACTGTACATACATACATACATTCATACTATACATACATACTACATACATACATACAGTACCTACATACATACATACAGTACATACATACATACATACATACATACATACATACATGCATACATACATACATACATACATACATACATACATACATACATGCATACATACATACATACATACTATACATACATACATACTGTACATACATTCAGTATCTTTGTTTGTATTTTCCTAAATCCAGAAAATATCAATCTAATATCAATATCAACTTTTCATGAATCAATTTTTATTTTATTTTTTATTTTGCACTCAAAAGGGAAATTCAATCTATCTGGTGTTAAGTGGTTTATTCATTTAAAGAATGGCTTGTATCAGTTTTTACAGACCTCTTCTCATTATCTCTTGTAAAGTTGTCATGTTTGTAACAGTAAAATATTGTAAAACACCTTTTTTGTGAAATGTTATTCCGTATTGCTTAGTTTGCCATTTATTTTGCATGAACATCCCAAAGCTGTGAGTCTTTATGGTGAGATGTCCGTCCAGAAACGTACTTGTGGGATATGTGTACACAGAAGAAAGATTTGCTTGTGTAGCATGGAGACTCTGTCATTATCCCTTTTCTCAAGGTTTGACTCAAAAGCTGACTAAACTAGACCAAAAAATGAGTGTCGCCAAGATCAAAAAGTAGCTGTTGGTAACGCATGCCCCTACGGAACAGCGGTAAAAAGCTTTGTTCATACTTGGCGTGACACCATGAAGCGTGCCTTCATAGATGGCGCGCTAGCTACAAGAAACCTCAGACAGACCCAAGGCTCTTGGAAGGCGGTGTCTGACGGGCCGGTTGGGGTTGAAATGAATAATGGCAATAACAATCAGGGTAAAAGATAATGGAGCAGTGACTAAAAATAGTAGTTTGTAGTAATTCATGGCATAGCAGGGCACTGCACAGCATTAAATGGCACAGCAGGACGTAGCAGGGCACCGCAGAGCATAGCAGGTTGTACTAGGGCATCGCAGGACCATGGCGACAGCTGCTACCATGAATTTGAAGCCTCCTTGATCCAAGGAAACATGCTGGGCGAAAAAGAACATAAGGACCCCGGGGAATGACTCCCCAGAGCTAGGTTAGTAACAAGCCTTTCTGGGACATGGATGCACACAAATGGAAAGATAGAAAGATAGTGGAGAGAGGAGCCCAGTGTGTCAAAGGAAGTCCCCCAGCTGTCTAAAACTATTACAGCATAACTAAGAGAAACAGGGTAAAGAGAGGAGCCTGGTTGGTCTGTACTGCCCTGCCTCTCTCTAGTTTTATTGTATTATTTATTATATGGTAGATAAATCTGACGACTATGATGAGAAGCAAATTTACTCTTAAATGTGGTGCCGGTGTCTGCCCCCAAACCCAGACCGGAAGTTGAGTAGAGGAGCCTGATAGCTGAAGGCTCTGGTTCCCATTCTAAGACTCTAGGAACCTCAAGTAACTCTGAATTCTGGGAGCGCAGTGCTCTAGTGGGACAGTAAGAACCTATGAGCTCTTCAAGATAAGATGGTGCTTGATCATGTAGAGTGTTGTAGGTCAGGAGAAGGATTTTAAATTCTATTCTGGATTTTACAGGAAGCCAATGCAGAGAAGCTAAAACAGGAGAATGATACATTTTATTTATGATGCCCTTTACATTTCAAATGAAATCTCAAAGTGCTACAATAGCAAGGAGTTAAAAAAAACAAATTAAATATTGTTAAAAAGGCCTTTTGAAATAGGAATGTCTTTGGGCCCTTCTTAAAAATCTCCACCGTTTGTGGGGCCCTTAGGGTCTGTGGGAGTGCATTCCAGAGCCGTTGGGCGACTGCCTGGAAGGCCCTGTCTCCCATAGTAGAGAGTTTAGTCCTTGGTTGGTGCAGGCAGTAGGTAGACATGGAGGAGCAGAGGTTTTGTGAGGTGGTGTGTGGGGTGAGGAGTTCACTGAGGTAGGCAGGGGCAGTTCCATGTATGCACTGGTAGGTAAGGAGACAGATTTTGTACTGAATTCTTTTTTCAATGGGCAGCCAGTGGGGGGATTTCAGGACCGGAGTGGTATGATAATATTTGCGCCTCCTTGTCAGGACCCGGGCAGCGCAATTCTGAATATGCTGGAGCTTTTGCAGGCTCCTGCCAGGGATCCTGACGAGGAGGTTATTACAGTAGTCCAACCTGGAGGAGACAAAGGCATGGATCAACTTCTCAGCATCTGGTTGGGAGAGGGAAAGATGGAGTTTGGCAATGTTTTTGAGGTGGAGGAAGGAGACCTTACAGAGGTGGCGGATGTGGGTGTCAAATGTAAGATTTGAGTCAAGTCTGACTCCAAGGTTTGTAACAGAGGTAGACAGGGCAATGTGATGACCAAAAATGGATATACTGCTGAGGGAGGAGGACTGGGTTTGGTGTGGGGTACCGATCAGGATGGCTTTGGTTTTGCTGCTATTTAGTTGAAGAAAGTTGTCAGACATCCATGCCCTTATCTCCTCCAGGCAAACCTGAAGTGCAGACGGCAGAGCTGAGGGGAGTGTGGAGTCCATTTTTATGTATAGTTGTGTATCGTCTGCGTAACAGTGGAATGAAACTTTGTGTTTATGGATGATGTGACCGAGGGGTAGTAAGTAAATGGTAAAAAGGGTTGGAGCGAGGACGGACCCTTGTGGCACTCCACAGCTGACTGTGTAGGGTGATGATTGGGACCGTCCTAGAGCCACATACTCCGTCCTGCCTGTGAGGTAAGACTGGAACCAGTTTACTGTGGTCCCAGAAAGTCCTACCACAGACTGGAGACGGTGAAGCAAGATGTTGTGATCCACGGTGTCAAAGGCGGCCGACAGGTCCAGTAGGAGGAGGAGAGATGGTAGGCCTTGGTCTGCAGTCATAAGTTGGTCATTCATGACGTGGACCAGGGCTGTCTCAGTGCTGTGTGCAGCTCGTAACCCGGACTGAAATTTTTCATATATGTTATGGATGTGAAGGTGATTGTGGAGTTGGGCTGCAACAACTTTTTCCAGGACTTTAGACAAAAACGGCAGGTTTGAAATGGGTCCGTAATGAGCCAGGACGTCAAGGTCAAGTGACGGCTTTTCAGATGAGGGTGGATAACTGCAGTTTTGAGAGCTGGAGGAACCTGACCGGATTTGAGTGACTAGTTGAGGATTGCTGTGATCAGTGGACTGATGGGTGTAATGTTGGATTTTAACAATGGTGTGGGGAGAGGGTCCAGTGAGCATGTGGAGGTTGTCATGCACTTTATGATCATCTCCACCTCTGTCTGAGAAGTCCTTGAGAAAACGGAAAATGTGTTAAACGGGTTTGTGAGACTAATTTTGGAGGAGGGTGAAACTGTGGCAGAGAGGTTGGACCGTATTGAAGCCACCTTGTTGGTGAAAAAGTCCATAAACCTATTGCACTGAGGTGTACTGGTGTCAGCATGTGCATATGTAGGAGCTTTGAGAAGAGAGGTTATTGATGCAAATGTAATGGGTGTGACGTCATGGCCCGGTGGAGGGGGAGGTTATTTAGGGACACAGGTAATTTGCGCTCCCTCTCTCTCTCTCTCTCTCGCTTGGCTCGCAGCTCAGGAAGTGTAGCAGAGTGTATGCGATGCGTGCAGTCCAAACATTTCAGATGTTTAGATGAGCTGAATCTTGGAGCAGAGGTAATGATTGTAAGTTATGGACCGTGAAATCTATCAAACATGTAACGGAGATGTTTAGTGTATTGTTTTTGTTTTTCCCCTTTTCTAGTAACGGTCATAACGACGTTAAAAACACGCTGCTGGTCTGAATGAAATCTAAATGACTTGAAGGTACAGCAAATTGTCCGACCATTTTATAAAATGTATTGTTTTAAAATATCATGGAAAGTGGTTTAATCTTGTTTTGATTTTTTTATAGGACTTTCTGCAAGTGCAATATTACCTGTCATTGTTTTTTCCCACATTCATTTAAAGTAACGGGCATTTATTTTTACTACTTGGTTTCTTTGTTTAGTTGGGTTTGGTTTTGTTCATTTCAAATATTATTATTATTATTATAAAAGGGTAAAGTGCAATATCGCTAATGGACGTCGCTCAATTTTAGGTCTGGTTATAGGCTCAAAGAGAGCTTTAGAGACCCCCTATTGTTGTGAGTGTGATTTGAGGTGTTAATTGCCTTCTGTTGTTCCCTGCATATAATTAGTGTGCGAGTTTTTACAGTGTGCTGTGGTATTTTGTTCTATTTGCTCTTTTATTGTGTGTATTGGGTCCTAACGCATATTAATAGCCTCTAAATTATTCCAGTGCAAGTTTGCTGATTATATCAAGTGATTGTGCCGGTGTCATTGCACTTTATTCCTTTTTCTAAAGTAGCTACTGTGTATTTCCACGCTGGCGCTGTTGTCCATTTTTAATTAGTGTTTTTAATCTAGACAAATTGTGTGAATAAATTAATTTATAATTTTGTATCTGGCCTCCCGTCCCGGTTTGTTCTGGACACCTATCTGTTTTCAATCACTACACAAACAACTGTTTAGAATTTCCAGTGCAGTTTGAGATTTTTTGAGAAAGATATTGAGACCTGGCTGTGGTGAGTGCTTTGGAGTATGATTTTTGGTGTTCACGGTAGGCCTGTTTATGTACATGTAAACCACTGGAGGTGAATTTCCGTTCCTACGGAACTCTGTTGTGTACCAAGGGGCTAACCTGGAAAAAGTAACTGTAAAATATGATCTCTTTTCTTAGCTATTGTCATAACACGTGCTGCAGCACTGTTGATCAGCTGTAGAGTCTTAAGGGACTTATTTGAGAATCCTGATAATGAAGAATTACAGTAGTCCAGCCTGGAAGTAACGAATGCATGGACTACTTTTTCAGCATTGTTTTGAGACAGGATGTTCCTAATTTTGGCAATGTTACGAAGATGAAAAAAGGCTGTTCTTGAGGTTTGTTTTAAATGGATGTTAAAGGCTATATCCTGATCAAAAATAACTCCTAGATTTCTGACAGTAGTACCAGAGGCCAGGGAAATACCATCCAGAGTAGCTATATCCCTAGATAATGAAGTTTGGAGGTGTTTAGGGCCCAGCACAATAACTCCAGTTTTGTCTAAGTTTAAGATCAGAAAATTGTAGGTCATTGAAATGAAAATTTGTAATTGTGATTTAATATCATTTATGCATGCTTGAAGTTTAGCTAACAGTCTGGTTTCGTCTGGCTTGATTGATAGATATAATTGGGTGTCATCCGCATAACAATGAAAGTTAATTGAGTGTTTCCTAATAATATTGCCTAGAGGAAGTATATACTGTATAAGGAGAATAAAATTTGTCCAAGCACTGAGCCTTGTGGAATGCCATGGCTAACTTTAGCATACTTGAAGGATTTATTGTTAACATTAACAAATAGAGATTGATCGGATACATATTACTTAAACCAAATTAGTGCGATTCCTTTAATGCCAACTAAATGTTCCAGTCTGCAGAATGCAGCACTAAGATCTAGTAAAACAAGTACAGAGACCTTTAAGTCCTTTGTCTGCAGCAGTTAGAAGGGCATTAGTAATTTTCACCAGTGCCGTCTCTTTGCTATGATGCTTTTACTCAGAGAATGGTCTGATAATAAAGGATTCTGCAGAAATACTATTAAATCTGCAATTTTGATGCCATATGTCAGCACAAGGTCGAGGATGTGGTTAAAACTTAATACTAAGGCTATCGTTGTCAACATCCACATGGATATTAAAATCACCTACAATAAGTACTTTCTCTGATTCTCAGACTACACCTGATATAAAATCTGAATAAGGCTTTCAAATGAGTTATAATTTAGTTCAGGTTTAGGATTAATTAAGAAGCTTGAATCAAAGATGGCTACAACAGCCAAACTATACTACAAAACCAAAACAGCCTGAAGGCCCTCTTAGAGGTGGGATGGAAGGGCCTACCACGTTGGACTGAACAGCAATTAATGCAAAGATAACGACAAGCAGGAAAAATATTCTTCAGAGTTGCACGTGTGGATGGTAGAAAACAACACTTATAGGACCTTGGATCCGAATAGGGAGGATAAAGTGTGAATGCACGTGTTCAAAGTGTAAGCTCAAGCTTTAAATATATTTTGGGTCAGAAAAATCAAACCATAAAACAGTAACAGGGTTTCTGGCATTCTGAATTTTTTCTTTCTATAGCATGAGGGGTGTTTACTGACCTATTCACAGCCGCCTGTTTAATAAAGAGACTTGTGAAAGCAATGCCAACATTTCCTTCAGCCTTTTGCTGTGTGTCCAGACATTTCACACTGGATGGCAACAACATTTATAAATACCAATAGGCTGCACTGATTGGGAGAGAAAAGATCACGTGTAAACCATGAATATACACTTTTACCCACTGACTTATGTGGAGCAGATTTGTATAAGACTGACAAACAAACTAAATGGAGAGGGAAAAAATATAGTAGCACAAAGTATTTTGACAGAAACAAATAATTTTATTTTAAAAATATTTCACTGCTGATACATACAATACACTCATCATACTCATATATATTTGCATAAAGTATACTCTTAACATGATATTTAAAGATTTGATACATTATTGTCAGGTGGGGAGGGGTATATCAACAAGGGGAACACTTTATTGTAGTGTGTAGCATAAAAACATTGAAACAGAAAACCACTAGAACAGATACAGAGGGGACCCCGCCAGCTGCTGCCTGATTGGAAGAGGACATGAGGGTGGGGGGCAGATGGGAAACACAGGAACTGCTGCAGCTCTTTGACTTGCACCAATTTGCATCCTCAAATGGAAAGAATCTCACTTTGAAGGGGTGCCAAATGTTCAGCCACAGATTGATATTGACTGATATTAAGCCAGAGATTTTAATCTAACCCACACAGAAATAAAATGTTTGCATTGCAATGTAAGCAATGCATGCGTGTATTTTTATATGTCTGGGAGCAGCAGAGAGCTGGCGAGGTGCAAAGGTTGTGTTGAGGATATTCATTATTAGAGGACAAACGAACACTGCAATGAAGAATTCCACCCTGGCTGTCCCTTCTGACCTTAACTGTCACAGGACATGATTACATCTATCTCCGTTACAAAGACATCATCAATTTCTATTCTCGCCTTTTCTACATTAAAGCCCTCTCTGTTAACAAGGTAGTTTTAATTGACAGTTACATGTAGCCACAGTACATCTGTGTATTAAGTGCTAAACATATATATATTTTTTTTAATAAATCAAAATACTGTAAATCTGCCAGCAGAATTTAACTCGGAGGTGTTTATTTTTTAACTTCTCCCAACACTGGCAAAACAAGTTTGAAAGTGGCTATATGTGTTTGAAAGACATTTAAGATAAATTTTTCAAATATTCAGATTAAGTTTATATTAAAAAAAAAAACTTCTTCGGGCCTGTGCTGTATCAGAATACTGATCCAGAGTTAGATCATCTGATGAGGGAATAGAATTTAGTGACTGAAAAGTCTGACTTCAAAATTAAGTGCTTTAAATGTGTGTTGGTGTAGATGGGTAGCCTGTCACCCAGAACACAGGTTTTTCTGTTAGTCGGGTGATGTTAATTAGCCTGCCAACATGCGTTTACCTGTAGAAAGCGGATGTGAGGAGCAGACCTTAGTCTTAGTAGGCAGTGAAGAAAATTTTTTCTCACGGAGGAGCATTTAAATGGTCTTGGTTTGCAGTTGAATAGCTCTTCTGAGAGAGACATCAAGAGTTCCATTACAGCCATGAACACACACATGCACACTAAGCTGCTGCTCCCACCAGATTCAATTAACCTCCTATTTTTCTCAATTAAAGTCTGATTCTTGTTGAACCAGTAGCCTGAGCTTCACTACAGTTGTTTAATCACCTACTGACTCCTCGCTATCAACACTTGTTGCAGCTAAAATGTGCGGGAGAACACTAGAGAACAAAGCAGTAGAGGTCTTCACAGTTCCAGACAGGTTCTAATAACTGAACTGGGTCCAAATTATATTGTGTTGTGTAGGCACCCCTTGTATTGCCTAAGTGGATCTGAGTCAACTTACTTTTAGATTTGGTCACATGGTCATATGCAAGTGACACATTAATATATTGCTGATCATCATTAAAATGTTTTTTTTTTTAGGCAACCAGATTATAAACTGTGTAGTCCATCCGTCATCTACACCCCGTTACCATTTGGAGGGTGCCTATCCCAGCATGCACTGTGTGAGATGCAGTGCACCCTGGACAGGCCTGATGCCAAATTCCATGTACCATGTACAGTATATATACTACTACACTATTTTATATACTATAATTTAGTTTTTTATTATACAAGAAATCATTTTACTGTCAATAAGAATGAAACTTCAGAATCTTTTTGTTGTTTTCTGTCTTCCTGTCTTTCTGAAGCTGTTTCATCACCAATAAGTACTTTGGATATTATTTTTGGATTTTATACAGTTCCTCCAGTTCCTTTGCGTACTGAATTCTTGGAGAAAAACGCACATCAAAAGTACACTCAAAAATCCAGGGCTTTTAACATGCATGCTGACTGTTTTGAATATATTTTATTTGATAGCTTTTTCAGTATGAACACGCTACATAGTGAAAACCTGCTTACAATTATTACGTAGTATGGGAATGGGACGCAGCTCAAGAGCCCAGGATCAGTGCTGGGCAGTGAGGGGATTATGGTGTTGTGGCCATTGTCAGAATCGCAGGTCAGGCGATGCACAATGGCCCAAAGAAACTTCATCACACACACAACCAGTAGTGTTTTTTGGCATGGGCAAACCGGGCAGCCACCCGGGAGAGCATCTTTTCATGACAAATGGGGGCAGCACGAGAACCTAAAAAAATTCTGTGCACCGTGAAGCGGTTTTCCGTTATCTATAATTTCAGTGAGTGGGGAATTGGCAAATCAGCACCCCCTGCAGCTGCATCTCGCCGTAGCCCGAGGGAAGGTGGATGTCAAGCCCTGCTTTCCCGCGGGCTGCAGCGAGACATACTTGTGCACAGAAGCTATGTGAAAATGGAAAAGGGGAGGGGGCAAGGGGAACAGTTCACCTCTGGGTCTTGCAAATGGAACGGTCATTACAAGAGGGGAACGGGGCACCATGAGCCTCCTTGAGCTTATCACTTTTATGCATGATAAGGATCTATTGGAGATCTACCCCAACTTTTGGACTGCTTTCAGGATTGCACTTATTCTGCCCGTCACAGTGGCTCGAGCAGAGAGGAGCTTTTCAAAACTAAAGTTGATCAAGTCATACCTGAGGTCAACCATGTCCCAGCAACGGCTCACTGGCCTTGGCATCATTAGTATCAATCACTTAATAAGGGAGCAGATGTCCATCATTAATGATTTTGCATCAAGGAAGGCCAAGAAGGTCAGGTTTTAGTTTTTCTGTTCTTAGTGTAATAGTTAGATTCTCTTTAGTGTGTTTTCACATTTGTGTGACGTGTGAAGGATTTGTTCCATTTAGAAGATTTATTCTATATTATATTTGTATATTATTCTTAATATTTTATATTATTGTTGCTCTCTGCTCTTATTAAATCTTTTAATTAATATATATATATATATATATATATATATATATATATATATATATAATATAACAAGTGAAAGAGAAAATTATATTTCTCAATCGCACAAATCCTTCATTAGAACATTTGAAAAACACACTTAAGAAAATCAAAAGGGGTCTCGCCCTGGGTGTAATTCAATGTAGAAGAGCCACTGCACACAACCATTATAAAAGCAATAGTTGTTAAACAATGAATACATTCATCTGAGTAAAGGAAAAACGGTCTGATATGACAATATGTATTTGAGCCATATGGTCCGATATAAACAAGTCTAAGTAAGTTAATTATTTACCTGCCATTCATGTGGCTCAGAGAGTTAGTCAGATGGAGACTCAGACTCACAGGCTCTATGTGTCCAGAAAGAATGGAAGTTCAAGTTCTTACTTACTTCATCTTTTAACTATGTTAACTGGTGGTGCATCAGTGTCTCTATTTTGATGTGTTTGGATCGAATCCTATTTTGGATCAGGTCTGAGTGTCCTCGCTTTGCATAAAAGTCAATTTATGCACATCATGTTTTGTTGCACTGGTTCAATTCCAATGGAGTCCATAATTTTTTACTTGTAAAGACCTCTACTAAGCAAGTTATATGAATCACTGGCTGCGACAGCAAGAGCTTTATGAGTATTATTTTTGATAGCTTAAAAATTTAACTTACAGGAAAAATACAGAAAATATAATTTAGTGAGGATGAGCAGCTTATAGAAAAACGAGATAACGTTTACGTTAGTTAAGGAACAGCAGCTAGGTGGCGTTTTCATAAAAGATTTTGTCATTATTTAAATGAACTGAAATACATCTGCTTGTGGAATTCTGTGGCTTAGGAATAAAGGACCTCTACGAATCTTCCAAGCAAATGTCCAGAGGATAACTGTTGTGTGTTCATTTCCCATGCTGGAGATCTGCTGGCTAAAAAAGTCATTTTCAGGGGGAGTGTAACCACAGCCATGTTTGTACGTCACCGATATCCTTCGAGGAGACTCAGATGTACAGTTAGAGATATTGAGAGGGCTGCGACAGGAGGCAGAAATCAAGAGCCCTCCACCCAACACCACTCCACTCCACCCCACATCAAACTTCAACCACCATCTATGAATGTCTCAGGAGTTCTGTGTTGGTTCAGCATTAGCTGTTGACCTGGCAATGACAGAGCCCAGAGCCACTGTTAGACAGAGTTCAGTCCATCAGTAGACACGTTAGCACCACAATCCTGTAACTTGAGATGCCATTTTCTGGACTGAGTAATCTAACCGTGGCAAGACAACTAACACTGCAAAATGGATCATCTTGACACATCATGTGGAGGAGGGAATCAATGAAATCCAGGGTCACTTGTCTGCCTACAGTCTTGTGTAATAAAAATCTTCAGGATCAGGATAGCCTTTTCTATTAAAATGTGCTAAGGTGGATTTTTTCTTTTGCAGTGTCGTTGTGTACAGAGAGCAGGAAACAGAACAGACAGAATTCAACCTGACTGAACTCTTTCATAAGTGGCTCTGGTGCTAAAATGGGAGTCTCCCTCTCCCCCATTTCCTTCTTCCCTTTTAGCTTCCTCACAAAGGCCAGGGCAGGTCGCTGAAGTCGACGGGGCCACCCAGGCCAGCGTCCGCCTCCAGCAGGGACATGATGACAGCCATGGCCGCCTCATCGTTGCTGGGGCTGCTGGAACCAGGCTCGTCCATGATGTCTATACTTAGGTGGGAGTTATCACCTGAACAGAGGTAAAGTCATTAGAGGTTGAAATTGTGTTTGGAGAGGAGAAAACATCTAGATAAAAGAAAAACAGTAAGAAAATGTTTATCGTGTGTGTATATGTCCACTCACTCATGATGGACTGGTTGGAGTAGGGGTAGCCTACAGAATCAGGGCCAGGAATGATCCCTGTGCTCGGCTGCTCGGGTGTCCCTCCATTCTGAATCTATAGACACATATATACGCACATATCAGTTTACTGTGAACACAGATCTCTTTCAACCCTAGCTTAAAAGGTTTCCATTCTGACGCTAAGGCACATGGGAAGGACGGGACTGAAGATGCATCAACATTTCCTTAACAACACTCAACCCAGTCATTTTGTTTAATAATTATCTGGTAGCATATACTTTTAATGATATAAGATCCCCATGGACATATTCACATGTCAAAGCAGCAGAAGAAACAGACTAGAGTTTTGTATATATATATATATATATATATATACACTACCGTTCAAAAGTTTGGGGTCACCCAAACAATTTTTGTGTTTTCCTTGAAAGTCACACTTATTCACCACCATACGTTGTGAAATGAATAGAAAATAGAGTCAAGACATTGACAAGGTTAGAAATAATGATTTGTATTTGAAATAAGATTTTTTTTACATCAAACTTTGCTTTCGTCAAAGAATCCTCCATTTGCAGCAATTACAGCATTGCAGACCTTTGGCATTCTAGCTGTTAATTTGTTGAGGTAATCTGGAGAAATTGCACCCCACGCTTCCAGAAGCAGCTCCCACAAGTTGGATTGGTTGGATGGGCACTTCTTGCGTACCATACGGTCAAGCTGCTCCCACAACAGCTCAATGGGGTTCAGATCTGGTGACTGCGCTGGCCACTCCATTACCGATAGAATACCAGCTGCCTGCTTCTGCTCTAAATAGTTCTTGCACAATTTGGAGGTGTGTTTAGGGTCATTGTCCTGTTGTAGGATGAAATTGGCTCCAATCAAGCGCTGTCCACTGGGTATGGCATGGCGTTGCAAAATGGAGTGATAGCCTTCCTTATTCAGAATCCCTTTTACCCTGTACAAATCTCCCACCTTACCAGCACCAAAGCAACCCCAGACCATCATATTACCTCCACCATGCTTAACAGATGGCGTCAGGCATTCTTCCAGCATCTTTTAATTTGTTCTGCATCTCACAAACGTTCTTCTTTGTGATCCAAACACCTCAAACTTGGATTCATCCGTCCACAACACTTTTTTCCAGTCTTCCTCTGTCCAATGTCTGTGTTCTTTTGCCCATCTTAATCTTTTTCTTTTATTGGCCAGTCTCAGATATGGCTTTTTCTTTGCCACTCTGCCCTGAAGCCCAGAATCCCGCAGCCGCCTCTTCACTGTACATGTTGACACTGGTGTTTTGCGGGTACTATTTAATGAAGATGCCAGTTGGGGACCTGTGAGGCGTCTGATTCTCAAACTAGAGACTCTAATGTACTTATCTTCTTGCTCAGTTGTGCAATGCGGCCTCCCACTTCTTTTTCTACTCTGGTTAGAGCCTGTTTGTGCTGTCCTCTGAAGGGAGTAGTACACACCGTTGTAGGAAATCTTCAATTTCTTAGCAATGTCTCGCATGGAATAGCCTTCATTTCTAAGGACAAGAATAGACTGTTGAGTTTCAGATGAAAGTTCTCTTTTTCTGGCCATTTTGAGCGTTTATTTGACCCCACAAATGTGATGCTCCAGAAACTCAATCTGCTCAAAGGAAGGTCAGTTTTGTAGCTTCTGTAACGACCTAAACTGTTTTCAGATGTGTGAACATGATTGCACAAGGGTTTTCTAATCATCAATTAGCCTTCTGAGCCAATGAGCAAACACATTGTACCATTAGAACACTGGAGTGATAGTTGCTGGAAATGGGCCTCTATACACCTATGTACATATTGCACCAAAAACCAGACATTTGCAGCTAGAATAGTCATTTACCACATTAGTAATGTATAGAGTGTATTTCTTCAAAGTTAAGACTAGTTTAAAGTTATCTTCATTGAAAAGTACAGTGCTTTTCCTTCAAAAATAAGGACATTTCAATGTGACCCCAAACTTTTGAACGGTAGTGTGTGTATATATATATATATATATATATATATATATATATATATATATATATATATATATATATATATATATATATATATATATATATATATATATATATATATATATATATATATATATATATATATATATATATATATATATATATATATATATATATATATATATATATATAAACATTTATAAAATCATGTTTTTTTGTCATTATGGGCTATTGGGTGTAGATTGATGAGGTATATGACATATTAGCATAAGGCTAGAACATAAAATGTGTAAAAGTGAAGGTCTTAATACTTTCTGAATACACTGAACTAAATTATACACAAAACACTTTTGTTTTTGCCTCAATTTTTCATGAGCTGAACTCAAACTTTTTGTACGTACACAAAAGACTTATTTCTCTCAAATATTGTTCACAAATCTGTTTAAATCTGTGTTAGTGAGCACTTCTCCTGAGCCGAGATAATCCATCCACCTCACAGGTGTGGCATATCAAGATGCTGATTAGAAAGCAGGATTATTGTACAGGCGTGCCTTAGGCTGGTCACAATAAAAGGCCACTCCAAAATGTGCAGTTTAACTGTATTTTGGGGGTGTCTGAAAAACAGTCAGTATCTGGTGTTATGGTTAGGGTATCTCTCTCTCTCTCTTAACATTTTGGCAAATTTTCATGACTGTCTTTAAAATAAGGAGCCAATCCAAAATTACATAAGTAGGCACACTTACGTTCCACACATGCAAATTTGGCTGCACGATTTAAAAGAACAGCAGGAGTTTGCGACTTTAAACGCCCACGATACCGCTGCCATTAATGTGTCTTGTCTTGTCATGCACAGCCACAACTGCCTGGTGCTTGGCGCGTTTAGCATGACTAGTTAGCGCTGCTTCTCCCATATTAAAGATGTCAATGATCTTAGAACATATCTGGCTTTACTTGGGTCCTAGACATTCTCGAGCCAAGTCTTGTATTTGTCCAAGTGAAGCCAGACATTGTTAAATTGGCACTTTCCTGGCATTTCAATTTAATTTCAACTCGATTTCATTCAACACCAACTTCACCTCAGGCAACATCGCAACAAGTGAGTGAACCGGAAGTGCATTGAACGTTATGCCCCGAATAATACGTTAAGGTTAAGACGACGTGGATGAACCCTAACCCTAACACAAGATACTGACATTTTGGGAAAACGCTCATTCACTTTTTCAGTGACTTCCTGGAGTTCCCACTGGTTGTCTGGCAACAAACAAGTTATGAAATGTTAATTAGTAATCTTTTAGACATGCTGGTAGATGGATTTTGTTGCCTTTTGACAGAGCCAGGCTAGCTGTGCCACTTGTTTCCATTCATTATGCTAAGCTTAGCTAACCAGCTGCTGGCTGTATTGTGAGAAAGCAATTAAGCAAATTTCCAAAAGATTTCTGTGTGTCTATCTCTGCTGTGTCTTACCTTCTTGCCCCCTGGGGAGCATGTGTCAGGTGGAGGGGTGCTGGTGATGTTCAGAGGGCTGGAGCCACAGCTGGAGGGAGAGGAGCCTCGAATCCTGATAGAGACACAAATGGTTGCAATGACTCTGAAATACACTTTATATTTCATAGATTTTATTTCCTTACCATCAATCTCAATTGCCAAAAAACAGCAATGAGTCATGGTTTGTCACTTGGATAACAGGTGCAAATGTGACCTACATAAAGCAATTTTCAACACGTTTATTGGAATGTGTCGGTGTTGCTATGGCAATAAGTAGATAATATATCTATCAATGGAGACAACTGGTATATTTTTAGCATCACAGCAGCCATCTGAGTCTGTTAGTCTGGAGGACTCAGAACTAAGTGTGTACACACACTGTCCTATTTTACACAGTGAATCCATTCTGGTACTTCTTCATTTTATCGTCAAATGTTTTTTTAAATGATATTCAATATTAAATGAAATAAGTAGCGCAAAAGAGGGGGGTATTATTCATTATTATTATTCAATTCATTAAATGTGAAATGTTCTATAAAAAGCTTGAATCCTGTCATACGAGTTTCCCATTTGCCAAGCATGTACAGCAGCTTCTGATGTGTAATAAATCGTGCCATAACGCCTCTGTGTCGCCTCTATCATCTTCATCTACATTAAAACCTAGACCACAGGGATTTTCCCCTCAAGGATCAACAGACTTTGTAAGCTTTACTGGTTTTGAGATTGAAATACACTGATTTCATCTCCCACCTCTGAATCTCCATCACTTCCTCTGCAATCATGCGTCCAATTTTTCCGGCTCCTGCTCTTGTGCCACCGGGGATGCCAGGGACCGTCTGCAATGCCCGCCTTCCTCCACCTACCAATCAACAGCAATCAGGAAAAAGAGACTTTATCCATTGTGAAAGATAAATGATTCCCAGTGTTGGATTATTGACAGTGGCTGTTTTTTTAAATTTATAAATCAGCCAGGTGTAAAGGAGTGTTGTGCATTTGTTTAAATTAGTATTTTACCCTCTGAGGTGAGAACACTGTCCATACTCTGTGGTGAAGCAGCGGATTGAGGATAATCGGATCCTTCCATGATAGGACACCTGGAGAGATTAACACACATGAAATGTTGTGGAATTTCACAGCCAAGTACAGTATGTACTTCATCAGCTGTATGAGGTGTGTGTGTGTGTTGTCTACTTACGACACAACAGTGTTGGTGGAGACAATGTATTCCACCTCCTTGGTCCAGGGGTTCATGAAGCTAAACCATCGGCTCCTCAGTGTGATGAAAGAGCCGTCTTTGATCTTGAATTTGTAACAGTTGGTGTTTATCTTCTCTCTCATCTGCAGCACTGTTGACAGCATCATCAGTGTGTTAAGTAAAAACATTTATACATTCAGTACCATATGACAATATTCCAAATTTGACAAAGGTCATCAAACAGCATATTCCGGTTAGATATTCCGTATAAGGCCCTTGTCCAAATACAAGTCATGTCCGAAGACGTGGGGTATTCCAGTATCATTCAGGTTTTAGAGCCATTCTTTGGATATTTATACAGCGTATTAGGAACATGAGTCACTCATGTCACGTCTTATGACCATTAAGTCAGCAAGAGTGAGGAACACAAGGCATTGTGAGGTCTAAGCATTGGGGTCTAAGTTAACGCTACGTACAAAGTAACGGCTAGAAATTGGAAGGACACTTAGCTAGCTAGCTAGTTTATGACAAATTGTTTTGGCTGTGCTTTCTAACATGCTGTCATTGTGCTAACCGAGCACCATTATCCTTTCCAAAGACTACACTTTTTAGATGTTTCTTTACAGATTTCTCTGTTTTGTGTTTGTCGCTGTTCATGGTGGAAAATTAATGTAAACAAAGTTGCGTGCAATGCGCCACAGTCCCCTTCAAGGCCAGGCTAATGTTAGAAGTCCCTTTAGTGGACAGAACGTGCAACAACAATCACACGCCTGAGTAGTACAGTACATATAAACAGGCTCTATTTGAGCATTAAAGGAACACGCCACCGTTTGTTGAAATAGGGCTTATCACGGTTTCCCCTAGCGGCAGATAGGTTGGCCAACGCATTTTTATGTCTCAGTTCATTGTTTTAGTCCTGTGCAACACCGGCAGCGCCGCCACTAGTTAGCTTAGCGTAGGGAATGGAATGCTATGTTGACAGTTAACATGTTGTGAGTAAAAGTGAGCCAACAAAAAAAAAACAACAACAACCTAATACAGATTAAGACTAGACGATTTCCTAGGCAGATATCGATTTGGAACTATATTGGGTGGAATCACAGCCAAAGCACTGTTCCAAGTTAATATCTGTTTAGGAAATCGATCCTATTCGAATGACAGCTCTAACAAACTCAGTTTGTAAGGCTGCAGACCCGATAAGAAGGAGAAACACAACTACTTTTACACATTATCTAAGACTTGGATATCGACAGGTTTTTGGATATGCACACACATTGCTACGCCAACATTTTCAAGAAGCTGGCTGGAGGAATGAAAGAAGGACGCTGTGTTTGCATGATCTAACAAGTCCGCCTCTGCTGGTGAAAAAAAATCGTATTTTGGACGGCTACATGTAAACGGGAATATTAGTTGAATATTCACTTTCATTAGCCATGTAGACAGCTTAGTAGGAATATTGTCTTTTTTTGAATAAGGGCAAAAACCGGACTATTACGTGCATGCAAATATAGTCACTAGTCAGGTTTCTTTCTTTCTTTCTTTCTTTCCAATTGCCAAGCGAATTTTAAGCAAACTTTTAAAATGGTGACTGACACATTTACTTCATTCAGTCACTTCACCATTGAAATCCATGAAGATATCTTGTCTATTGCACAGCAGGTACCTTGTCTGTGGCACTCTGCCAGGTGGCCAATGTCATCCTGGTGGAAATACTCATAGAAGGAGGTTCCCAGCAGCTCCTGGGGCAAGTAGGCTAGGATGGCTGTGGCTCTGAAGGGACAGACAGATAGACAGACAAAGACAGGTTGTGTTTATTTACAGTTGTGTAACATTTACATGTGTGGAGGAGGAAAGCAAAGAAGTTCTCAACATGTTAATCCGCAGCAAAGACAACTCCTGTTTCGTTTTTTTCAAGGCCAGCAATTAACACTACAACTATAACCGCCAAACCGACACTCTCAACGTTTGTATCCTTTTGTTTGCACTGATGGGCCATGCATCATCACTCTCCATTTCTTTGGCAGCAAGGACAAACACATATCCAGTCCCCACACACCATACACAGCCAACTTGAACCCACACAAAAACTGGTGAACTCTTGCTATCTACTTTTAGAAGAAAATATTTTCAAGCTGCCATCCGATGCAGTAATAGTCCGGTCATTTGCACTGTGCGTCATTTAGTTTAGCACATTCAAAGTCTCCAACTCGACAATATCTCACTGGAAACTGATCTAAAATGCAATAACTTAAATACTATTCCTGATATCAACATACTGAGTGAAGTTTAGAAAGAATGAATACAGACATCAGTCAGTTTCATCCTTCCTCCAGTCCTCTGTCCTCCGCCTTCTGCTGCTCTGATTCCCTGCAGTTGTCTCAGCCAGCAGCTAAGTTTTGAATTTGCCTAATTTTAAGATATGTGGAGAACTATGCTAAACAGTTAGACATTTACAGATAGACTTTTGTTTTAGCTTGTTTGTAACAATTTACTATTAGCCGAGCTAGCACGTGTATATGTTTATACACATGCCTTTCTCATCCACTACTGGATGAGACTGTGGACAGATCAGATGTATGATGTATCAGGTAACGTCAGGTATAGTTTTTCCTTGAGCCAGCCTATAAAGTTACAACTATGCTAATTGAGTATTACCTATAAGCGCATTGCAACGCTTGTCTGCCTGTCTATTTCCATAAGGAGCGCAGCAACTTTATGTTATTCCTTTCATAGAACTTAATCAGTAGTCTCAGCTTGATCAAAGATCAACCTTGCTAAATGTTCGCCAACACTTTCTTGCATCTCACCTCTGGTCAACGAAGACAAATTTGCCGTCGATGGCGTGCCGCGAGACGTACTCTGTGGGCTTTACCCTGATGTCTGCCAGGCTGGGTTGGGGGACAATGTGGGGGTGCAGGCGGCCTATGGCTACCAGGCAGCTCAGGTTGCAGCCCTCATTGTCGGGCTCGTTGTCCTCGTCGAGACCCATCTTGGTGGGCGGCCAGCTCTTTAGGTATCCCGTGCTGTGAATAGTGCAGAAGCTCTTACGGTCCGCTGTGAAGACGGGAGGAGTTGGGCAGAGATAGTGTTAGAGGGTTGACCTGACCACATTTGAAACTGTAACGAAACATGATTGAGAAAACCTATTTAGGATTTCTAATGCCATCTTGAAGAGTTTAAATATGCTGAGACTTTTCTATTCATAATTAAAAACAGATGAAATAACTCTCTAATTCTTTTTAAACCGCACATGCAAAACCAAACTTTAAAGATCCCATAACATTCTATTGTAACATGTTTACATGCTTTAATGTTAAAAAAAAACAACATTGTTTTTCATACTGTCTGTCTAAATATACCTATATTCGTCCTCTGTCTGAAACGGACCATTTTAGCACCTGTCTCTTTAAGCCCCCAGCATTTCTGAGTCTTCTGCATCTACGCTCTCAGAGCCTGTGCACCGTCACTGCAGCCGGGGAATGACTGTAGCGGCACTGAAGAGGCACTTATCTTTTTATATATATACACACAGGTAAAAGCCAGTAAATTAGAATATTTTGAAAAACTTGATTTATTTCAGTAATTGCATTCAAAAGGTGTAACTTGTACATTATATTTATTCATTGCACACAGACTGATGCATTCAAATGTTTATTTCATTTAATTTTGATGATTTGAAGTGGCAACAAATGAAAATCCAAAATTCCGTGTGTCACAAAATTAGAATATTACTTAAGGCTAATACAAAAAAGGGAGTTTTTAGAAATGTTGGCCAACTGAAAAGTAAGAAAATGAAAAATATGAGCATGTACAATACTCAATACTTGGTTGGAGCTCCTTTTGCCTCAATTACTGCATTAATGCGGCGTGGCATGGAGTCGATGAGTTTCTGGCCCTGCTCAGGTGTTATGAGAGCCCAGGTTGCTCTGATAGTGGCCTTCAACTCTTCTGCGTTTTGGGTCTGGCATTCTGCATCTTCCTTTTCACAATACCCCACAGATTTTCTATGGGGCTAAGGTCAGGGAGTTGGCTGGCCAATTTAGAACAGAAATACCATGGTCCGTAAACCAGGCACGGGTAGATTTTGCGCTGTGTGCAGGCGCCAAGTCCTGTTGGAACCTGAAATCTCCATCTCCATAGAGCAGGTCAGCAGCAGGAAGCATGAAGTGCTCTAAAACTTGCTGGTAGACGGCTGCGTTGACCCTGGATCTCAGGAAACAGAGTGGACCGACACCAGCAGATGACATGGCACCCCAAACCATCACTGATGGTGGAAACTTTACACTAAACTTCAGGCAACGTGGATCCTGTGCCTCTCCTGTCTTCCCCAGACTCTGGGACCTCGATTTCCAAAGGAAATGCAAAATTTGCTTTCGTCAGAAAACATGACTTTGGACCACTCAGCAGCAGTCCAGCTCTTTTTTCCTTAGCCCAGGTGAGACGCTTTTCGCGCTGTTTCTTGGTCAACAGTGGCTTGACACGAGGTATGCGGCAGTTGAAACCCATGTCTTTCAAGCGTCTCTTGGTGGTGGATCTTGAAGCACTGACTCCAGCAGCTGTCCACACCCTTTTTTCACAATCTTGACTAGGCGCGGTGATCCCTATCGCTTGTACACTTTTTCTGACCACAGTTTTTCCTTCCCTTTGCCTCTCTATTAATGTGTTTGGACACAGAGCTCTGAGAACAGCCAGCCTCTTCAGCAATAACCTTTTGTGTCTTTCCCTCCTTGTGCAATGTGTCGATGGTCGCCTTTTGGACAGCTGTCAAATCTGAAGTCTTCCCCATGTTTGTGTAGGCTTCAGAACTGGACTGAGAGACCATTTAAAGCCCTTTGCAGGTGTTTTGAGTTAATCAGCTGATTACTTTGTGGCACCAGGTGTCTTCAAAATGTAACCCTTACACAATATTCTAATTTTGTGACACACGGAATTTTGGATTTTCATTTGTTGCCACTTCAAATCATCAAAATTAAATGAAATAAACATTTGAATGCATCAGTCTGTGTGCAATGAATAAATATAATGTACAAGTTACACCTTTTGAATGCAATTACTGAAATAAATCAAGTTTTTCAAAATATTCTAATTTACTGGCTTTTACCTGTATATATATATATATATATATAAATAAATAAATAAATAAATAAATAAATAAATAAAAGATTCCACCCATAAATTCCTAATGAAAATACATTTGTAATGGCAAAATTTGGCAAAATGACTCCGTTAAACATGACATGACATGATAAACTCATGACCCATGTGTTATTTCAGAACCATGCTAAGTTTGTAATTAAAAACTACTAATTCAGACAGAATTTTGCCTTCACAAAGTAACCTTTGCAGTGTGTTGTGGAACAAAAATAAGAAGGAGGAAGACAACAAGAAAATACCCAGGCTAGGCCGAACTCCAATGTACCATTACATTACTCTCTCCACAGTCCAAGGTTTAAGATTAGGACACTAAATTATCTAGGTTAATATGCACAGAATAAGGGACCATTTTAGGGATGTTAGTTGAATCTCCTTCCAACAACTACAGTTTGACATTCCTCAGTCTAAAGGCTTGTCTCCAAAAGATTTATTTTAATCACATTTGCCAAGTGTCAGTATTATTACACTTTTATTTTAAGCATATGCAGTGTCCCATTCGAAACGTGCCTATTTGGAAAAGTCCGACTGCTTAGCCTGTTGTTGCATTGCTGCTTTTAGCTTTCTCGAGAACCGCTCATCCAAACAGCTTCACACTACACACTGCGCTTCCTTGGGTCCTAAGCAACACACCTGCCATGACATGGTTGATTCACATACCTGGCACCTACTCACGGTCAGAAACACTGTTAAAATATACTCTGGTTCACAGGAAACTGAGAGTAGACTTAACCGTTAGGTAAGGTGGGCAACTGCCTATACAGTGTGTAGATGTCTTAGCATGTATTAACCCTCTTATAATAATGATAATGATAATCAGAAAACGGTATATCACTGAAAACACCAGTGAAACATTTATTCAGCTTTTCTCCTCCACACCCGCCCCCCCCTGGGCTCTCAGTCACTGAGCTTGTAGATCATTTCAACTGTAAAATTACAAATGTTATTGATACCATTGCTCCCACTAAGGTCAAAGTTGTCTCTGGTAAGAAAAGGTCTCCATGGAGAAATGTCCCACTGGTGAGAACAGAAAAAAAGAGAGTTGAACGAAGGTGGCGAAAAACAAATCTCCTGGTCCATTATAACACCTATAAAGAGAGACTTCGCATTTATAATTTGGAACTGAGGAATGCAAGGCGGTCCTTCTTCTCTGATATTATCGCTAGAAACAATAATAATTCACGTGCTTTGTTTGCTACTGTCGATAGGTTAACAAACCCTCCAGTACCAGTAGCATCTGAACTTTTATCTACAAAGGCCTGCAATGACTTTGCCTCCTTTTTCAAAGACAAAATTCAGAAGATTAGACAAACAATCAGTGCCTCCATATCAAGTACAGGACATGTGTTGTCACAGTGTTCAAGCAAAACTAGTTAAAATATGACAGAATTTCATATGATCAACCATAAAAACCTGGAGGACATTATACAACATCTGAAAACCTCCTCCTGTTGCCTTGATATTCTACCAACGGGTGTTTTCAAAAATGTTTCGAATTGTTTGGCTTCTGATCTTCTACAGATTGTGAACATGTCTCTTCTTTCAGGTATCTTTCCACAGGCCCTGAAAACTGCAGTAATCAAGCCACTCTTAAAAAAGAACAATCTAGACACATCACTAATGAGCAACTGTAGGCCAATATCAAACCTTCCGTTTTTAAGTAAAATCATTGAAAAAGCGTTTTTTCAACAACTCAACCATTTCTTATCACTAAACAACAGTTTTGATACTTTTCAGTCGGGTTTCCGACCACACCACAGCACTGAGACGGCTCTCGTTAAGGTCTTTAATGACATCCACCTTAACACAGATAATGGCAAAATTTCAGTCTTAGTATTACTTGATCTCAGTGCTGCATTTGACACGGTCGACCACAACATATTACTAGACCGATTGGAAAACTGGGTTGGCCTTTCTGGCTCAGTACTAAACTGGTTTGAATCCTACTTACAGAATAGGGATTACTTTGTGTCAATAGGTAATTATACATCTGAGCGTACAAATATGATGTGCGGAGTTCCCCAAGGCTCCATTCTGGGGCCTCTTCTGTTTAACATCTACATGCTTCCACTGGCTCAGATTACGGAAAACAACAAAATAAGTTACCATAGTTATGCGGACGACACAAATTTACATAACCTTATCGCCAGGGGACTATAGCCCAATACAAAAACTGACTAAGTGCATTGAACAAATTAACGGCTGGATGTGCCAGAACTTTCTTAAATTAAATGAAGGAAAAACTGAGGTGGTTGTTTTTGGAGCAAAAGAAGAACGATTAAAAGCCTGCGCTCAGCTTCAAACAACAATGTTAAAAACAACAGACAAAGCCAGAAATTTCGGTGTAGTCATGGACTCTGACCTGAATTTTAACAGCCACATTAAGACAATTACAAAGTCAGCCTATTATCACCTTAAGAATATATCAAGGGTTAAAGGACTTGGAAAAACTTGTCCATGCTTTCATCTTCAGTAGACTTGACTACTGTAACGGGGTCTTTACAGGTCTCCCTAAAAAATCAATCAGACAGCTGCAGCTGATTCAGAACGCGGCTGCTCGAGTCCTCACTAAGACCAAGAGACTGGATCACATTACTCCAGTTCTGAAGTCTTTACACTGGCTTCCTGTTACTCAAAGAATTGATTTCAAAGTACTTTTGCTAGTTTATAAATCACTAAACGGTTTAGGGCCAAAATACATTTCTGATCTGCTAGTACACTATGACCCCCCCAGACCTCTCAGGTCATCTGGAACAGGTCTACTTTCTGTTCCCAGAGTCAGAACTAAACAGGGGGAAGCAGCGTTCAGTTTCTATGCTCCACATATCTGGAACAAACTCCCAGAAACCTGCAGGTCCGCTGCTACTCTCAGTTCTTTTAAATCAATGCTGAAGACCTTTCTTTTTGATGTTGCCTTTCTTTAAATGATGTTAATTTCTTTAATGTTTAATTTCTTATTCTGCACTGTAACTTTTATTCCTGTTTTATCTGTTTTTATTTTTTATTGTTTCTTCTGTTATTTTTTAACTGTTTTATTCATTTATTTTTAACTGTTTTTGTGTAAAGCACTTTGAATTGCCCTGTTGCTGAAATGTGCTATACAAATAAAGCTGCCTTGCCTTGCCTTTGAGACCTAAGGTAATTTTTACAGTTCATTGTCCGTCTCGTTTTATTTTCTAAAAAAGTAAAACATCAACCCTGTTGTCTACAGTCAAGATATGAACATAATTTTTTTTCAGGAAAAACTGGGCCATTAGAATATTTGAATACAATGATAGAAACGGATGAACGGACATGGGAATGTCCAGGAAGCTGTTGCGCAGATGTCGGCTACTGTCATGCTCTTAAAAAGGGCAGCAGATGGCACTCTCGTGGAATGTGCTCAGATGCTCTGAGAGGGCTCCGCTACGTCCGTGCTTTAGGCCTGGGTGATAGCTTCGCACAGCCAGTGAGACAGATGCTGCTTTGAAAGCGCCATGCCTTGGGAGCACTCTCTGTAGTGCACAAACAGCGGCTGTGTTTTTCTGATGTCTGCCGTGCATAAAACGTACTGTGATAAGGCAAGGCAAAGTTGGTGAGACGCATCCTCCGCTTCAGAGGGAAAAACCCCTTGACATCCTCGACCGAAAAGAGCTTGTGAAAACTTTCGGAGTAAATAAAGGGTTTGGCTGTAAAGTGGCCGCGCTCCTATCCCCTCTAATGGAGAGACAGACGGTGAAACCGACCATTGAGGTGTGATGAGGTGTGAAAGCGCAGCGGGCTTCTGTCATCTGAGCCCCTTCAAAAAATGTTTCAGACACACTCAGAATATTAACTTGAGCCTGTCAGTGGTAAAATGAGCACTTTGTGAAGGTAAATACAAGCTGAACAATGGCCCTATTAACATTACATCGTAGCTTGTTTTGCTGCTGCCAATTGCAGTGTTCTTGCTTAATACTGGCCCAAGTTAAAGGTTGTTGGTCCCACAAAAACATAGGAAAACAGGGTCCAGGTTAAAAAATAAAAATTAAAAAAAACGGTAGTTACCCTTTTAATACATCAGGTAAAGGCTTAATGTAGAGAAGAGCCCTTGACTGTCACTCAAAAATGAAAACTGATTCGAACTGGGGAGATGCTTTGAGTAGCACAGAGCTTCCTCTACAAGGGAGGCAGCCTTAATTGTTAGGGGAAGAGGACGATTGTGGGTGAAATAATTCCAATTTTAGGAGAACAAACTGTACCATACCTTTTTTCTTAGAGCAGGTGGAGGGAAAGTCTTTATCCTCTACTTTGACAGAGGGCCTGTTGCACTTCATCCTGCAGAAAAACGACCTTCTGGCTCCAGAACAGAGTCTAGATGGACCGGGGGTGATGTCTGTCTTCACTGGAAGACCAGCTGCAAATGCACAAACATACAAATAGTTATAGTTATATGGTAACAGGTTGCTTTTTCTTCAACATAATTGTTTTTAATGTTCAGTGTAGATGCTTTTAAAACATTATTGCATTACCGTCTGCAATGTGGAAGCTGACATTTTTTTTTTCATCATTCTCAGAACTCTATATATATTTTCTTATAACATCCATCAGTCTGAAACTCCTGTAGCCAAATTCTATTATTCTTTTTATTTTCAGTGCCTCTATTTTAAGTCTTGATTGATGCCCATTTCAGCCATTTGTGTCCATGCAGTCTTAAAATAGTTTTTCCATTAAGAAAATGTGTTCAAGTATTACTAGTAGGGCTGTAATATAAAACCGAAAGCGCGACACTCAGATTCACAATCGTGTGTCGTGCTGTGACAAGCCAGAATTGCGACACACCCCTTCCAACTCCAAGAGTTATCCTGATCAAAAGATCACATCGCAAGTTGCATTTTAAGCTCCTCTTTTTTCTGCTTGTGGAGAGCTACTTGACACATTTAGTTAAATCGGCTGTCCAAGAGTATGCCAGGCAGACACACAGCTGTGGAAGCGGTGGAGACGGGTTCGGATCAGTTCTGTTTGTTTTCAACAGTATTTTGTTACAACAAAACAGAAATGGTATAGCTTTGGCTATTTAGTTATTTTACTTAGGTCTGTTGGTAATAATTTGCATAGTTAATATTGTTCTTTGGTGTTCGGTTTATACAGGTTTTTCAAATGTTATTTAATAATAATAATAAAAATCCTCAAAATCAGCACCTGATCATAGTAAGAATTTATAATAATATAGCTTATAGTTAGATTAAGTTGTGGAGAAAAAAAATAATACTGGGAAGCAAGCAATGCAGCCTGTTCCAAACAGGCACACGCTCAAAGTGGGCACGGCACTAGCTCAACAAATAGACCAGGTGCTGTATCACAACAAATATTATTTTATTGGGACATAAGGCAGCCTTGAGATTGCTGACAGCTACAGTTTTGCCTGGTAGTGCAAGAACACAACAGATTAAGACGTAAACTCAGAGTGGAAGGGTGGAATACACAAGAGATCGACATTAACTAGATTTCAATGCTACGCAATAGATAATGTGTGTTTGGGCTTACTTTTAGCATCAATGAGTCTCTCTCGTGGGGCCGTATCAGAAGAGGACAGCTGCTCTTTGACCTTGGCAATGTCCTTGGGGTGTAGGTAGTCAAAAAGGCTCTGACCTATCAGGTCGTTCTGGACGCAGCAGGTGGAATTTATGAGTGAGAGACAAAGAGAGAATCAAGGGAATGATGTAAAAAGGGAATAGAGGAAAGGCACATAACAATATGGGCAAGGACAAAACTACTAACTAAAAACATCTATTCCTACTTCCATTAACATCATTAACTTCTCAATTAATAAAGTCAGCGCTGTGATAAATGTTACGTTTTATGTGGTAGCTTTTCTGGGAAATTGCAAGGCAATTTAAATATGAATTAAATTCCGCCGGATGCTTGTATTTTCTGTTTCCTTCTATTTTCTTTGTGTTGGAATTTTAAATTAAGTGGATTTATGAGGACTATTGTTGACTGCTCCTCAGATCTCTGCATGGTAGATTGAGACAGCTAGCTGTTGTTGTGATTGGTTTAAAGAAAAACCAATAAGCCAGAGCATGTTTTTCCCCCATCCCAGAATGCTGTGTGGAGTAGCCACTTCGCAGCGTGTGGATGGTCTGGAATTCAAATCTTTCATGGTGAAAAATGCCACTGATTTGAGAAAATCCTTTTTTATCTTTTTTTGCCAAATAAAAAGGTCAAAACTATGGGATCCTGTGTAATTTGCAGAGTGAGTGACGTGAAGGATAGAAAAAGTTTTAAGTATGACACATAATATAAGTTCTTCAAGGCTGAGAGGCTTAGCAATGACTTAAGATGGCTAAACATATTATCAACAATACGTTTTGGAGTAACAAGTAGTAAATTGACAACCCTTTTTCTCTAATTCACCTATTCCTCCTTACCTGGCTGTAGTTAAGGATTTTGTAGACTGATTCGGAAACAAAGAGGATCTTTCCGCGGTCGCACCCAACCACAAACAGGAAACCATCAGCAGCCTGTATTATCAAACACACAAAACACTGGAATAAATATGGGGCATTCCACAAATTAATTTTCTTTATAGAAAAGACAAAAAAATGAATTCTTTAAAAATCCCTACTTTGGTCCAATGGTAAGGATACACAGTATGATTTAGCTTTACATTGCTTCAAGTTTTGAGTACCATAATTAGTAGACAAGACTGGCAACAAATGATGAAAATGAAAAGTAAAGAGTACCATGCAGACTGCATGGTGAATCAAGGACTGTGCTAATGTAACATATCACTCTTGCATGTTATATTAAATACACAATTTAAGCTTTAATTATTTTTGTCAGTAATTTGACCTCTATTTGGTAGTTGCAAGGTGACCATTTTGTGCTATTTTCATATTTTCAGTTATCTTTTATTTCATATTTAATAGGTTACTAGGTTACAGTACCTAAGGTAATGTTGCAGCTATGAAGCCCATCACTGGGGGAACAAGTCAGACGAGGCTTGTATCCCTCAGGTGAGTGTGTGACTGTAATGAAAACTGATGAAAACCTGTAAATATTAATGTACATCTTATCTGAGAAACAGTAACTACACCCAGAGTAATCATCTATGTGTAAATATCCATCTGTATCACTAGTATCTTTAGGTGAATTGTAATGTAGTTTTTTTAACGCTTGGATCCTGGACCGTTGATCCTATACATCAGTTAATATAGTTAAGTATAGTAGTTATAATATAGTTGAGCTTGGCTACATAAATCATTTATCAGTGTTGGAAGTTTCCTTTGATTATTATTTTATTTTACATTGGCTAGTTTTACTGAGGTATATAACTTGTATCGCCCAGATCCCGAAGTGTTTGTTCCGTTGGGAGTCTAACCGTCAGCCATTAGTTCACCACCATCATCACAACACAATGCAGAGAATCAAAAGTTTAACCCCCCCCGCCTGCAATTACACTACGCTGTTTTTCTTGATTACTTAATTGACACAGTATTGGATGCCTAATCATTTAAACTGCACTCACCCTTAATATCAAGTGTTTCAGTTCATCATCTGAGAGGAAGGAAGGCTTGTAGTTGGCCTCTGTGTAGGGGTTGGCTGCACCTGAACACAACAGTGAACACACCACTCACACCTGTAGCTATTCAGACTGAAAATGCACACACTGTAACAGTACACACAATTTGTGGGCCTTCTTAAGCGAAAGTTATAAGTAGCTCTTCTTCCATCTACTTTAAGTAATCCAAAGCTCTAGTAAACAGACAGTTTTACTAAAAAGTATTTCTGCTATTGCATATATTTAGATGGTCAATATGATTGTTGATCAGTGAGTAAATCATTTTTAAATCTTCCTTTATTCCTTTTTTGAAAAAAAGCAATCCTACACCTTCTTTGGTGCTCAATGGTGATAACAGGCTACTTCCTCCAGTGTATTGCAAGCCTGCCAGGCCTAAATTGACTCCCTGCCGGGCCTTATCATGTAGGAAAAACGTTTTTATAGTAGCGGACTACTTTAAGAAATACCTCAGTGCCTCAGGTTGTGTGCCTTGCCAGAGCTGAAGAAAACAATTTTTTTTTTTTTTTAATCTTATTTTTGTCAGTCAACAAATAAATGAATTGACTAATTGTGCAGTTCAATTTCTGATCCAATCTCTATGTGAAGCACCTTTATTTTCCCATTCATGAATAGATACAGTAAGCTGTGCCAAAGAGCTGTTAATATTGTTGATTCTTAGGAAGACATTTCCCTCATGGCTCTTTTGACAGCTGTGCACAGTACATTAATACAGTACAAATATAGTATGTTGGCAGTATTATATTCAGGCAGTACCAACCACAGCTTATGTAAACCCCTCATAAACTAAGCCATCTCCAGCAATTTACTAACCTCGGAGTGTCTTCATGTGCTGGACAGCCATGCGCAGGACCGTCAGCTTGTCTAGTTTGCGGGACATGGCGTTACAGGTGGGCACCAGTGACGCCAGCTCGTCGATGAAGCTGTTCATCTTGTCCCTGCGACGCTTCTCGATCTGGCTGTGAGCCTCTCTGTAGAAAGAGAAGCATCAGACATTAACAGAGAGTGATCTTACACCGTCTGTTCTCTTCTTTTCCAATCTGTCTAGCATAAATCCAAAGGAAAATAAAATCATTTTGGATTTGTATAAAAGACAGAATACTGAGGCTGCTTGCAACAGGAATGCAAGATAAGGCAAGTTATCCTTCAATGGGCTGTATTCTTGCAATGCAAATTATCCTTGCACTCTTGCAATGACAATGAATCAATGCTAAGAACACACTGCTCTCTAAAGATGAAAGATGAAATGCTTTGGTGTTAGTAGACATCCAAAGGTCTATCCAACTTTTCTGTTCTGTCTTCACTAGCTGCTACTAAAGATGGTACTTTCCACGCAAGACAAAGAGAGCTTGTCATTAGCAGTCAGGTACGCTCTTACAGTCCCTTACTTGAACATAATGTGTGGATCTATACACTTCAATGTATAAAGTTTCTCATCAACGTACACAAAGCACTCTCTGTTCCCAGTCAGACAAAGGGACATTTAATGCATGCAAGAAAGATTAGAAGGCAGGGGGAATGAGAGAGAGAACAGAAAGTAGTTTTTATACCTGGCATTCTTAATCCTGCCCTGTTGGTCACTGGAAAGACAAACAAAGATATATTAGAGAGGGGAAATCGGCAAAAAAGGGAATGTTTTAGAGGAAAGAAACTTTAATGTTTTTGGTTGCTTAAGTCCTTCAAGTCAGATTCACCAAATTCTCTTAATACATTTTAAATCCTCATAAATGTGTCTTAGACAGTACAGTAAGTAAGTACAATGCAGTAAGGCTACGTGGTTCACTTTGCAGTCAAAAATTATTCACAAATCAATAAATACTTCACAGTGCAAAGCTTGAAGTCCTGCTGTTGGAAATCAGCAGGCAAAAGCAGTGTCCAAAAATATAACTACAGCTGTCAACATTGGGTTATTGCAGAACAATACCATGAGAGGCATTCCTAAATCGCAAAAAGGCCATCTACAGTGACTGAATCATGTGTGTGTGCCACAAAAGGAGAATCTGAGATGGCACCACTGAATTTTAAAAGTTACTTTACCAAAACCCTTAATCAAAACAAAATTCTCACTAAATAAGCAATCCAGTAACACACGACACTGAACTGATATGGCTACAGCAAATGGACATTTTTAAACTCCTAATTTATATACATATAATTCTTAAATCAACAAGATTTTTCCTCTGAACTTGAACACATCCTGGACCACTGGATAATTTTGTTTGTTACTGAGAAAATATCTAAATAACGACAAAATGGGTTAATGTCACAGTTTACTCATATATGCTACTTATGAACAACTCTGTTGGTATGAGTAGCCTTGAGGCCCGTTCCCATCAGACAGAAGAGAGGAGGTCCAAAGAAAACTGTTCACAATGAGGTATGTGAAAGGAAAAGAGATGTTCTAATGTTCAGATGTTGCTGTTGAAAACTTTAAATGTAATTTTTCCATGTCCCATTCACCTTTATTCTATCGGTGTGCCATCAGACATTTCAAGAAATGGATTTTGGACAAATAAAACCAAAACTATCCACTTTGATATACTGTATTGGTCTGAATATAAGACAACCCCCCCCTTTCAAAACTAATTTTTTGAAAAATACTTTTTGAAGACCAAATCTTGTTTTATAAAGAAAATCATGTTATTTGAAAAAATTCTAATAAAAACACATTGAATAAAACTAGGTAGGCTGTTTATTGTAAAATCTTTTAAATAAAATAATATTTTCAACATCTTTTTAGATGAAAGTGTCCCATTAACAGTAAATATTTTCCAAGGTCAGGTAATCACACACTCCCCTGTCAATCTCTTGGAAGCGTACGCTTTGAGAACCATGGTAAGAACTTCTCTGGCTGTTTGCATTTTTAGATGGTGTATCATCTCCATGACTACGCCTCATTGTACTTCCGTTCTAAGTTATGACTTTTTTGTAGCTGGATATATCATTAACTCTAAATGAGTGTGGATTACGTTAGTGATAGTGAGATGCTTGCTACAGTTACACTTCTAGTGATGAATCGGTGAAAACACGTTTTATTTCTCTGAGCCACGGCTTTGTTCTATCGCCGCCGGGCTCTCTCTCTTCAGAGTCTCTCTCTCTTTCTCTCGAGCATATCACGTTACTGTGCTTTTGGGCGCTCGTTGAGGCTCCGTCTAAAACTGTCATTTTGACCAGCTGCTTGTAACATTAAAACAAAATGGATTATAGATAATTTCTATAGTTTATAGCTGACTTTACTAGTTAACTTCTCTATTGGCTGTTGGAACAGGTGACATGCCTTATCCACTGCATGGTATCTACTCGACTCGCCTCAACTCTACTCGCCTTTTTTATAGCTTAAGTCCAGCTGAGACATTGTTTAAGCCAATCGCTGTCTCTCTCCATGTTTCAGGCCCTGGCACTAGCTAACTAGCTAGCTGTGAGGTGACTCACATCGGTTAGGAGGGCAACACGCGTTTTTCTCGTTTTGTGTTGTTGGCGACATCTGTTGTTTTATTAACATAAAAATGTCTAGACCTTAAATATAAGACAATCTCACTTTTTCTTCCAGGAAAAAAAAAAAATAAATCTTATATTTGGACCAATATGGTATATCACTAGTAATGAGTGAGAAAATATGTTTATTATGATTTGGGTGAACCAACCCTTCAAGCTGATTTAAAAGTGAAACTGGATCATTCCAATGACAGGAATGATAAAACTACAGCATATACAACAATGCTTGAATATATTACCATGATAATGATGGCCTCTTACCTTCCAAGTTTATCTTTGTCCGGGTCCATGTCACTAAGGAGGAGAGACAGGAGGCAAACATTTCAACAAGAACAACAGAGAACATCAAAGTAACCAAAGTACTTTTTAAATATTTAAGGCATAAGGGGTTTACTGGGGTCAGTACATTTGTTTTTCAGTGTATTCATTATTTCATGTTGCAAAATCAATTGTGGGTGATTACTATTTCAGATTTTTATATATTATACTTTGTGCTAAATCTATTAACATTGAGTCATGTTTGAACTTACTCAAATGAGAAGCCATCAATTCTGCAAAGAGATACAAATGCATTAATAAGTTTCTGTCATCAAGGTATTGTGAAGTATAGTATGTGATTATTTACAGTGTAGTAAAAAACAACTGATAGTCAGCGTTTAATAGTACAAATTTCTTTCTTTCTTTCTTTCTTTCTTTCTTTCTTTCTTTCTTTCTTTCTTTCTTTCTTTCTTTCTTTCTTCCTTCTTTCCAGGTGTCCTACTTCCCTGCCTTTCTTTCCACCCTGCCTTTTTTCCTTAATGCCATTTGCTGCCTTGTTTTAAAATCTTTTTATTTAAATTCACTTTTGTTTGTTTCATTCTCATTTACTTGTCATTATGTCTTTCCAGCCTTCCTTTATCCATTTTTGTCTTTCCTTCTTTCTTTACTTCCTGGTGTTCTTACTGGTAATCGGTAGTGCTGCCCTTCCTCTTGCGGGTGTAGTCCATGCTAGGAGTGCTGATGGAGCTGGAGATAAGGTCAGTGGACCCCGGGGACATGAAGTCAGTCATTGTAGACGAGATGTCCATCCTTTGGTCTGCCATCAGGTCATCTGTAGAGCAAAGACAAAAATTGCTTTCATTCAGCCTAACCATGCCTAACCGACTTTTATGAATGCAGTAAGTAAGAAATGGGTGGGCTACAGGTGCAACCTAATAACAGACAATTGTATTTTTAAGGTTGACAAGTAAAACTTGTAGGAGTGAAAATAAAACAAATAAATCTGATGGATATTGTTAGAAAACATGCTTTCTACTAGGGATGAGCCGGATACTCGGCTGAAATGAGTATCCGGTACGGACAAAGCACTTTTGCCAAGTACAAGTATTATATTATATTATATATTATATATATTATAGGCTAGTCACAGCGCCAGTCACAGTGCTCCTCCCCTACACTATTCTGTGATAGGCTAGTCACAGTGCCCTTCTGTTGTTGTGCTCTGCTCACTCACACACTCTCAGAACACGGAGAAGTGAACACTCAACTCTGTCTCTCTCCCTCAGTCTCTCAGGTCCGCGGGTCTTTTCCGTTGACATTTAGGGTTTCTTCAAGCTTCAGCTTTGTTTTTACTTCGGTCGAACTAGTACTTAGTAACCAGTAGGTTTCTGGTAACGTGGGGTTAGTTCAGACATGGTGATGGTAGAATGCGACTTGCGTCGCGTCTCTGCCTGTCGGAGTTTTTTTTTTTTTTTTTTTAAACTGCCTGCTGGCTCTAACCAGTTTTTTTGAGTGTCTGAAACTTTCTTGCTGTATTTTCTTATCAGCAATAAATATAACAATTTCTGATCAACCCATATCAATTGCATGCTTAAAATAGCATACCAGTTAAAGCCCCGGCCACTTAAAGACAACCCGACCCACTTCTGGGTTAAATCCTACCCACTTCCGGGTTAGGCCCCGCCCAGGCCGAGTACAGATACGGATACAGATAATTCATGTGGTAAACAGATACAGATACAGATAATGCTGTACTCGCTCATCCCTACTTTCTACAATATGGCCCCAAAACATGAAGTTCACAGGCTCCCATGTCAACAGACAGAGGAAATATAAAAACAAAGGGCAGTACTGTGCAGTACAGACTGTTTCCATGTATAATTAAAACGCATATCACAGAAGAAAATGTAAATAACATAGAAATGACTGTTAACCCTTGTGTTGTCTTCCCATCGACCATGCAACTTTTTTTCTGAGTCAAAATTTTAAATTGAAACCTTAATTCACTTTTGTTGCTTTTCCCTGGTTAAGTTTTTGTCACTTTTCCTAAAGTCTTTGTCAATTTTTTTGATGAGCTTTTCTTGATGTTTTTGTTGGTTGTTTTTCATTTGTTTTACTTGTAAAGAGCGTTGCACGAAAGCATGCCCGTTATTTTTTTGAAAATTTGGTTGAAAGAAACCCACATTTCTAATATAGAGCTTTTTTTAAATGGGTCAAATATGGCCCTGAGGACAACATAATTAAATATGGCATGCATAAGTGAGGTAGATTAATAAGCACGCCAGTATTTATAATGTGGGGCTGTTAATTGTAATGGGTGTGTGTTCAAATATGTAACTGCTAACTTATTACTATTAACATGATGGTTAGCCATGGTAAAATGTATTTATAAAACAAGAAATCCCCATTAAAGTTAAAAGACAAGATCAAAGCGGCCTCTGTGGAAAATATCCACAGTAAAGCGAGTTTCAGACAAGCATATTCCTTAGGATGGGTCAAACATATTTGCTGTTGTAACAGGGAGAGTTTGATGGCAGAATAATAAGTCACACTCACCACAGATGTTCATCACAGCCTCAGTGTTAAAATCATCTCCTTCCATCCACTCTGGAGCCCACAACTGTGAACACACAACATCACGTTTACAATGAACTCAGTCCCAGCAGGAGTTATTCTGTTACTGTGCAAAAACATCAAAATCAAAACACTGAAAGTAATTACAGACACACACTTTTAGTGACCTTGAAACATGCGGTAAACATCATGGAATCTAGGTCAAATGTGGAGGCAGAATGAACAGGAAACCACTACTGTCTCACTAACTGCATGTATGTCACAGTTAATATCTTCCAAGGAGATTTAGGTCATACTATGTCATTACAGGACAGACACAAGTCATAGTGATGTGTCATGTGTGTTCCCATTCCCTTATTTCAACCCAGAAAAGTATTTAAATTAACTTGTGGTATTTTCAAGTTGAAGACCTTTATTTGTTATTAGTTTTGCTACAGTAGCAAAGAAGTTGACATACAGTACATGACAACAATGATTAAAAATACAGGGTCAGACCAAATGGGTAAATAAATACCACAACATTAAAAGTTTAAGTTCAAGTGTGCCTTATGTGCAGAAGTTACCTATTCTTTCCAGAGTTTAGCAGAGACATAGCAGAGGGTACGAAGGAGAATTTATATCTATTTGTTTTGGTTGGTGGCTGACTGAAGCGGGAACCAGAGGGCAGCATCTTAAATTCTGCATTCAGGAGGTGAGAACTATCAGACATGATGGATTCTGCCTTTTTAAGCACATGTCTATTGTACAGATCAGTTGGTGTCATCTGACACTGAATCCCAATGATTTTGCTAACTTTATTTACCATTGCTAATGTATTTTTCCATTTTAAACTAAGAAAAATTACCAGCAAATACATGAAAAAGTAAAGACAGACTCAATAAAAGATTTATAAAACAATGTCATCAGGGATCTGTCCACTTGAAACTTAGCTAGCTTTCTCAGACAGAAGAGATGTTGCTGACCTTTCTTACTCAGCATGTCTGTGTTTAGTTCAAATGTCAACTTGTTATCAATGATGATTCCCAGATACTTATATGACTCAACAAATTCAACCTCTTTTCCATCTATAATCATCTTTTCAGGAGTTAGATGGTGACGTCTAAAATCAATGCACGTCCTTTGTCTTTGTAACATTTAAGTCTAAAAAGGTTTCTTTGCACCAGTTGAAAAAAAATAGGGTAGTACAGGGCCGTGAGACGTTTCAATGGTGTTCACTTACTATGACTGTCATCTGCAAACTTCACAATATAGTTATTGGTCAGTTCACTGCGGCAGTCATTAGTGTACATAATGGATAAAAGAGGAGAGAGAACACAGCCTTGAGGGGAGGCAGTTGATATCACTGATATTCCAGAAAGATGTCCATTTACTCTCACTCTCTGTGTCCTGTTAGTGAGAAAGTCCAAAATCCAGCCCACCTGGTTCAAGTCCAACACAACATTTTCTATGAGCTTCTGCACCAATAAATGGGGCTGGATGGTATTGAAGGCAGACGAGAAATCCACAAACAGCAGTCTGGCATGGTTTTTGTTACCCTCTAAATCAGGGGTATTCAATTAAAATTCTAAGAGGTCCAGTTAGAGAAGATTTCGTCAAGCAAAGGTCCGCAACATCACAATGACTAACTTGCGTTATCATTCAGTACCACAGCCTAATAGTTGTATGAAAATATGTACAAATATCCTAGTCAACAAACTACTGTCAAAATAAAAGTACAATTCAATAATATTTCAACAATATGTATTGTCAGTTTATATATTGAACTGTAGGGATCATAAATAATAAGTAGTCTAATAATACATTATCAATTTAAACAAAATAAAGGTTGCATTTAAAATAAATTATAAATACATAAAACACAGAGAAAATGTGCATCTCCAAATAAAGTGCTACATTTTATAAAAATTAAATAAAAAGTATAATTTGAGTTTCCCTTTTACTTTTTAGTTAACTCCCTTTCACATCTTAAGTTTGAACAAATTTTATAATCTCAACAGCTTTAACGCCTCCTTTTCTCTTTCTTTCCCTTTTATATCCCACTTCCCCACTTTATCTTCCTTAGTGAGAAAAGTGAGCCCTTGCTTGTCCTGCCAGGATTTTAAATCTGGGCTGGAAAAGTGTCAGGGCCATTCTCATGCACATGTGTAGGTGCTCATTGGTGAGCCTGGATCGATATTTGCTTTTAATAATGTTCATTGTGGAGAAATCTGCCTCACAGTTGTATGTGGAGCCAAACATGGTAAAGATGTGCACGGCTACTTTCCTCAGACCTGGGAAAGCAGTCTCTGACCGCCAGAAAGTTGTCTTTGAAAAGTCTTTGAAGCCAGAAAGTGGCAGGATCAGTTTTTCCAAAATGTTCTTTCAAGGCCACATCTGCTTGGAGATTGACCAATTGCATCTAGAGAGGCCCAGCATTTGCCCACTTGAAGAGCTGTGTGACTTCCTTTGAGAACCCCCTGACATCTGCGATGAGGAATGGGTTCTGAATGAACAGGGTGAGCTGTTGTCCGAGGCTGAAGCTGTCAAAACGCTTGCTGAAGTTTACAATCAGCCTGCCAACAAAGTTAACAAAAGAAGACATCTCTCTCACCCTGAACCTGTTCCTTCAATGTTGGGAAATGTGCACAGTCTCCCTGCAGATCTTCTCTAAACAACGCAAGTTTCCTCTGAAAGGAGCGGACAGCTGTCATCAGGTCACAAACTGGATTGTCCTTGCCCTGTAGCTTTAAATTCAGTTCATTCAGGTGTGAAGTGATATCAACCAGAAATGCCACAATATCCATCTTCTTGATATTCTTCAAAAAGAGAGAAAATGTTGTTGCCTTCGGGCTGTTCAGCTGTGCCAAGAAAGCTGCGATTTCCCCTTGGATGGACCAAAAGCGCTCCAACACCCGACCTTTGCTGAGCTACACATTGTTGTGTAGCAGAAGGTCGTCAGCATTTGCATTAACTTCTCTGAGGAATTCCCTGAGCATGCGATGCTGATGGGAAGAGGATGCTCTGAGAAAGTTTATCATTCTCATCATTGTTTTCATCACCTCAGCATACTCGGCTGACAGGGTGGAGCACAGGAGCGATTGATGCAATGGTAAGAGATGAGCTGAGGATTGTCCTCCACAGCACCACAGCACCTCTCTCTCTCCCTACCATGGCAGGTGCTCCATCTGTGGTTATGGAAACCACTTGATTCAGCTCTATTGCCCTCTTTGTTAACATCTCCTTTATGGCCAGGTAGATGTCCTCTCCTCTTGTACTGGTATGAAGGGGTGTGACACCTAACAGATCTTCACAGAACTCTTCCTTGTCCTTGTTGAAGAACCTTACAAAGACTAACAGCTGAGCATTGTCAGACACCTCAGTGGACTCATCTACAGCTAAGCCTATGCATGGTGCCTTGTGAATTGCTTCATCCAGCTGAGCTAGCACATCCTGGGTTAATATTTCTGTTTTCTTTGTGGCTGATGATGCTGACATAGGTATTTGCTTGATTTTTTCACACAAGTCTTCTTTTTGTTTTCCCTCAAGTAAGGTTTCAGCTACCACACTCATGCACTCCTTGACAACCCCTCCATCAGTAAATGGTTTTTTATGTTTACCCAAAATCCAGGCAACTTTAAGGGAACATTCATTAGCACGTTGTTGGGCAGTGAATGAATGCGTTAGGATTCTGCTGGATCGATCATATTGGGCTTTTAGATCGTTTATTTTCTGTGCCCTCAGTCCGGATGTCAGTGGGTATATTTGGTCAAAAGATTTGTGCTTTGTCTCATAGTGGCGCTTCACATTGCTGCTTTTAATAATTGCGACAGTCTCTGAACATATGAGACATACCGGTTTTGAACTGCCCGTGGGAAGAATGAACATGTAAGAATCTGTCCATTCTTGATTGAAAGCTCTGTTTTTGCTGTCCACTTTTCTTTTTTTAGAGCACGCCATGTAAAACGTCATCTCTCTTTCATTTCGTCTTTCCCTGTGTGTGTATATCTCACTCTCGCTTGAGTAGCAGTGGTTATCGGAATGCACAGAATTGATTGGCTTAATAGCATCACATGACAAGATTAACAACGCATGCTGTTGGTCTGTGAGTTTCCTTGGCCGTGCCAGAGTGCTAAAGCAGTACCATAAATGCTAGAAAGGCTGCGCAGGTTAAAATAGAAACGCTCCATCAAAAGTCAATAATATATTGGTTTTGATCCGGGTCCGGACAGTACGGCGGCTGGGTCCGGATCCGGACCGCGTCCACCTATTAGTGACCTCTGCTCTAAAGGCTTGTATATGAGATGAGCAGAGTTATGGCAGCATCCTGCACCCCGTTGGCTCTGTATGCAAACTGCAGAGGGTCGAGGAGGTGTTCAATCCTACCCAGCAAGGCAAGGCAAGCACATTGTATAGCACATTTCAGCAACAGGGCAATTCAAAGTGCTTTACACAAAATCAGTTAAAAAAGAAAAAAAAAGGAAAAAAAGAAAAGAAAATAAAACCGATAAAACACAGAAGAAACAGTTAAAAACAAAAACAGATAAAACACAAGAATAAAAGTTACAGTGCAGTATAAAAGATTAAACAGTAAAGAAATGAACATCATTTAAAGAAAGGCAACATCAAAAGAAAGGTCTTCAGCTTTGATTTAAAAGAACTGAGGGTAGCAGCAGACCTGCAGGTTTCTGGGAGTTTATTCCAGATATGAGGAGCATAGAAACGGAAAGCTGCTTCCCCCTGTTTAGTTCTGACTCTAGGAACAGAAAGTAGACCTGTCCCAGATGACCTTAGAGGTCTGGGGGGGTCATAGTGTACTAGCAGATCAGAAATGTATTTTGGCCCTAAACCGTTTAGTGATTTATAAACTAGCAAAAGAACTTTGAAATCAATTCTTTGGGGCACAGGAAGCCAGTGTAAGGACTTCAGAACTGGAGTGATGTGATCCAGTCTCTTGGTCTTAGTGAGGACTCGAGCAGCAGCGTTCTGAATCAGCTGCAGCTGTCTAATTGATTTTTAGGGAGACTTGTAAAGACCCGTTACAGTAGTCAAGTCTACTGAAGATGAAAGCATGGACAAGTTTTTCCAAGTCCTTTAACCCTTGATATATTCTTAAGGTGATAATAGGCTGACTTTGTAATTGTCTTAATGTGGCTGTTAAAATTCAGGTCAGAGTCCATGATTACACCAATATTTCTGGCTTTGTCTGTTGTTTTTAACATTGTTGTTTGAAGCTGAGCGCAGACTTTTAATCTTTCCTCTTTTGCTCCAAAAACAACCACCTCAGTTTTTCCCTCATTTAATTTCAGAAAGTTCTGGCACATCCAGCCGTTAATTTGTTCGATGCACTTAGTCAGTTTTTGTATTGGACTATAGTCCCCAGGCGATAAGGTTATGTAAATTTGTGTGTCATCCGCATAACTATGGTAGCTTATTTTGTTGTTTTCCAAAATCTGAGCCAGTGGAAGCATGTAGATGTTAAACAGAAGAGGCCCCAGAATGGAGCCTTGTGGAACTCCGCACGTCATATTTGTACGCCCAGATGTATAATTACCTATTGACACAAAGTAATCCCTATTCTGTAAGTAGGATTCAAACCAGTTTAGTAGTGAGCCAGAAAGGCCAACCCAGTTTTCCCAATCGGTCTAGTAATATGTCGTAGTCGACCGTGTCAAATGCAGCACTGAGATCAAGTAATACTAAGACTGAAATTTTGCCATTCTCTGTGTTAAGGTGGATGTCATTAAAGACCTTAACGAGAGCCGTCTCAGTGCTGTGGTGTTGTCGGAAACCCGACTGAAAGGTATCAAAACTGTTGTTTAGTGACAAGAAATAATTGAGTTGTTGAAAAACTGCTTTTTCAATGACTTTACTTAAGAACGGAAGGTTTGATATCGGCCTATAGTTGCTCATTAGTGATGTGTCTAGATTGTTCTTTTTTAAGAGTGGCTTGATTACTGCAGTTTTCAGGGCCTGTGGAAAGATTCCTGAAAGAATAGATGTGTTCACAATCTGTAGAAGATCAGAAGCCAAACAATTCGAGACATTTTTGAAAACACCCGTTGGTAGAATATCAAGGCAACAGGAGGAGGTTTTCAGATGTTGTATAATGTCCTCCAGGTTTTTATGGTTGATCGCATGAAACTCTGTATATATTGGACATATTGGAACTAGTTCTGCTTGAACACTGTGACAACACACATCCTGTACTTGATATGGAGGCACTCACTGTTTGTCTAATCTTTTGAATTTTTTCTTTGAAGAAGGAGGCAAAGTCATTGCAGGCCTTGGTAGATAAAAGTTCAGATGCTACTGGTACTGGAGGGTTTGTTAACCTATCGACAGTAGCAAACAAAGCATGTGAATTATTATTGTTTCTAGAGATAATATCAGAGAAGAAGGACCTCCAGCAGTTCTTTATCAGTTTTTCTCAACTGAATCTGACCTAATGTTAAGAAGATTAACAACCTTATAAATAAGACTGGGCAATATATCAATATCGTTATAGGAGACTAAATATAGTCTTAGATTTTAGATATTGTAATATTGCAATATGACACAAGTGTTGTCTTTCTTGGTTTTACAACCTGCATTACAGTAAAATTATGTGATTTCCAGACTTTCCAGACTGTTCTCACGGTTATATTATTTGCCTTTACTCACCTAGTCATTAAATCCACATTACTGATGATTATATATGAAAATCTAATTGTAAAAAATATTAAGTGAAAGCACTACTAAGTCAACCCTACAATATTGCTGCAATATCAATATCTAGGTATTGGGTCAAAAGTCTTGTGATATTTGATTTTCTCTGTATCGCCCAGCCCTACTTAGTATATATATATATAATATAGTATAGGATATAATCCTAATATACTCAAAACTGTGTGAGCCTACTTTATGAGACTTGGGCTCATAGTTGGGGTTAAAGGCCTCACAGTGGCGCCTGGTTAGCTCACCTAGTTGAGCATGCGCCCCATGTACAGAGGCTCAGCCCATGTTGCAGCGGCTGTGAGTTCAGAGCCGACTTGCGGCCCTTTGTTGCTTTGTCATTCCCCCTTTTTCGCCCATTTTCCTGTCTTAATCAATCCTATAAATAAAGGCAATAAAAGCCCAAAAAATAAATGTTATCGCTATACTCCGTGAGTTGGTACATCGTAGAACCGTGAAAACGCCACCAATGGTTGGAAGTTGTGTGCTGCTGAAGAAATATGAACCAAATCAACCACATGGTGGAGTTTACGTTGTTGAAATTATCTTGAAAACTGCATGGCTTAAAGTCTTCCATCTTGCAATTGTTCTGCATCTTTGCTTTAATGGCCCTGTTGCTCAAAAAAAAAAATGTCTTTCTTATCTAAAATTTTACTAGTATAATACGATACTACGATAATACGATGATCTTATCAAAGCAATTTTACTACGTAAATTTGTGTTGATTGTACAATTTTCTTTTATAAAAGATGATAATCTCTACAATTTGCATGACCGCTTTGAGACATCAACCAACAATTCAAGACACATGTTCAAGAGTCTTAACAAAGCCTACATTTACACGCGCATTGCAAAGGGGGAGACACAAATGCAAAAGTTGATATCTCGTAATTGGCTGAATGGATTTGTACAAACTTTGCTGTGCACAATCTAGGGTTGTATCTCAGCCGATAACGTTCGCTAATAATAAAGTGGGCATGGTTAATTACAAGACTGTGAAAATATTTCACATTCATTAAAGAAATCTAAATCCTTTAGGAGAGCTGTGTGTGAGTGTGTGTGTGTGTGTGTGTGTGTGTGTGTGTGTGTGTGTGTGTGTGTGTGGAGAGAGGTAGGCAGAAAAGGGATAGAGAAGGGAGAAACAAACCTGTAGATGCGACCGGATCAGAGTTTGTGGAATAGGTTTATGTTTTTGTACACAGTGTGTGCTGTGTCCGAAAGAAACCTCAGACTAAAAACAAAGCTCATTCCTTTGCTCACCAGAAATGGGATTTTTACCCCAACGTTATTTATTGTGTGATGTCAGCCCTGGAGGCAACGAGTCTCCCCTGGGTTTTTGACCATGGTCGGAAACAAAACAATCAGGAAAGGCTAACATTTGGCAATTTAAAACCTGATTCCCATGCCAATAAAGTCCCTTTCAGGTATAAAAAGGCCCCTAGTAGGATGAATAATTACCAAAAATCTCTGTATTTTTCTGTTCATGCAGTCAAATTCTTGGCAGTTCTCACGTGAGTCCGACTGATGCATAAGATCAGTAGGCTTGGTTCAAATTCACCTCTCAGACATATGAGTGGGAGCAGCATGCACACGGAACAGAGGTGCTTCAGTTACCTGGATAGGAAACTGTAACAGGCCTCGTGGACGGGCTGGGTATAGTCTCGATCAGTCTGGTCTGCTCCGTTCTGCTCTGGTCTGTCTGGTTTGATTCAGCCCAACCTAGTTTCATCCGGTTTGATGTGGTCAGTCTGCCCAGATACGATCCTGAGCCTTAAGTAGTTGGTGAAACCCGTCTACCCCTGGAGAGAGATGTTAAGATGTAAAGATATTATGAAACATTCTGGCAACAGCAAGGAATGCCAACAGCAATCTATGTTAAAATCAACTCCATTAGCAATAAGAAATATGGCAATGTGATTAACATAATTTGTTACTAGAAAGGCCGTTTGCTTTTTTTAAGGTGACGAGATGAGACATGGCAGAGTTACAGTGGGTCTCAATTTGGATACCTCAGTGAGTACACTTATATGTAGTGCACTGTGTACACTATGTATTCACATGTGTAATGCGTAAATTTCAGGTATTGTAATGTTAACTGGAAATTACTCTTTTTCTTTGATTGTTTAATGGTAAATTGCAGCAGGGCAGAGCATTACTGCCACCTATTGTTGTTTTCTCACTAAACACGTTTATATTACATTTGTATAGTTTGTACCATTTGCCCTCTCAATAGTAACAGCTTCCTTGCCCGCCACATTCACTTTAAAAAATTCCCTTGGACAACTGCACAGACCCCCCCGTAGAAATGTGGAAAAATATTTCCCGTCCATTATGCAACTGTGATGGGCTTACCCAGTCTCTAGCTATTAATTGGGAAACACTGGATTAGTCATAGAAAATGAGAAATGTGAGTTCAGCATGACGTATTTGAGTTAATTTGCCAGATGTGACATCACACGTCCTGCGACTATTGCGCATGCTCAGATTGCAATGTCAATGCTGAAACAATATATCATGCACAGCCTTAAGCCCCATGTTTCACTACCTCAACATGTTGAAAAAAAAAGAGCTGGGCAGCTGCTGTGCCTAGTTATGGTTGTAAAACTATGATCAGACAATCACTGTTCAGGTTGAGGGTTGGGAAAACAATCAATCAATTGGAAAGATTGACAATTCTTTAGCCGTTACACTCCACTGAATTGTGGCTTCTAGTGTGAATTTTGGGTTACTCAAATAAGAGTCATACTTAACTAATTTAAATATGAAAATGTGTCTGTTTTTCTGGAGTGTTATTGTGTGTCTGTAGATCACAATATAATAGGAGTAGAAGCAGTGCAACCATCAGCATTAGGTGTATGCATCAATTTGCTATTCAGACAAACAAGAGGCTAACTGATCAATTAAAAAAATAGAAAATCTTAAATACACAATCTCGCATTCTTAATAATGTCCGATTGAACCGTATAGAAAACCATGACTGACTATTAAGGCTCTGAAAAAAATCTATTTAAATGTTTAATGAAGAGTAACAACAAAATGCATGGCTCAAGAAGCACTTTGAAGTAAGCATAAAGAGTTCTAGGTCACGAGGCTGGGACAAGACTCTGGGCTAGAGGGTGGGAAACCACTATGTCATGATTGAACACTGAAAGGAACTGGTGCGGGAGTGGAAACTGGGTCAGCCAGTCTCTATGGTCTCAAAACCAGCTAGCCTAAATTTCCATCCACCACCTACTTCTACTTTGTCAGTGAGTCAGCAAGCCATTCAGCTTTGTTTCCCTGTTCTACACCCCCTCAGATAGTCAGGAAGCAGCCAGCAAGCCTTACTGATGAAACATCAAGGCAGCCGTTTAGTTGCCCAATCTCCCAAATCACCAACACCACCCTGACCAGTGACGGAAATAGTTTTGAAGAGGTGGGACAAGATTTTATTACAAAATTCCAAAATGTTGGGAATAGGAAGAACTTTGACAGAAATAATAACTTTGGCAGAAATAATAACAAACACAGCCCAAAATGGTGGTGTGAACATAATCAACGGGGGCAGAGTGAACACACATTTAGTAATGCTCAAATGAGACACTCGACTGTTAGATGGGTCATTTCATTAACAAAAACTGGAAGCTAATATGAAAATGCTTGCAAACAAGCTTTTCCAGACTTGGCTGACACACTTAAAAAGCCCTGCGTGACTGGCCAGCCACATTTTACTTTTTGATAAATCAGGCACACAGCTGATGCTCCTTCAACTTCTTCATTCATCCGTCCATCCAGGAATTTGCAATGTTGCAATCACAACAATTCACGCAAATTCAACCAATCTTCCTGAATTTTGCAATTTTGGCCAATCACTGGAAGTTTCTAAAGTCGCTGAAAGCAGCTGATCCTGTCAGCTCTCTGCAGCTTAGCTACACACACACACACACAGAAAAATGGAGATGAGCGGTACACAATGAGCACAGCTACGCTTGTTATTGTAAGTGTGATGATAAGTTAAAGTCAATTAAGAACTTTATCAAAACATATGTGTGTCCCAGGCCATGAGGGGAAGTTAATCTACAATGTAAAGATCAACCAGCCACTGACAGATATACTTACCAGCCATTTTCATATTATATCAGCATTTGCAGCATCCTGATCCGTTTTGGTAAGGTTACTAGAAAAACTCAGCCCAGAGTAGTTTTATTCTCCCTGAAACAAGTTTCCTTTTGTTTTTTATAGAAATATACAAAATGAAAATGCAACTTTTTTTTGTTGTTGCAATTTTTACTGTCTCACACAACTTCATTGCAACAAAAATCCAAAAGACATTGCAACTTTTATCAAACTTTTTTATAAAAGCTGCTGCAAAATCTGGCATTTTGGGCTGCAACCATGTCTCATCCTGTGAGAACTGATTCATCATGAAGAAGAATGTGGCTTTCAGACTGGCCCAAAGTAGAGTAGTGGTTTAAAAAAAAAAAAAAAAAAAACACTGCCAATCAAAGAAGGCCGGCTTAGAGTTCCGTAACACTTAGTCAATAGTAGAAAAAACTGGAGTGTTCAGAATGGTTGGTTTTAATGTTTTAGCTCACAAGGATTTGGCTAAAATACGTTCACCTCATTATTTGACTTGATTTTGATGATGGAAATCCAACATTATAACATTGTAGATGTGACAAAAAACATGGAACACATAATATGTGACCTTTAATTAATGTAACAATGACATGTACAGTATAGTAGCCTACAAAAGAGTGTGTTTATTACGGTCCCCAAAATACGGATTAAAACGCTTTAAAAAAAAAAAACTTTTGATAGCCTAAGTCTTATATGATTTAACAGGAATTAAGAGGAGACAGTTTTGAGATTTTTAATGACATGCAACTTTCTATATGGATTATAGTATTAAGGTAAAGTTACATATAATAGCCTATTTGTGCTCTGGGTAATCAGGTATTTTATCTGCTGAACCATAGCATTTGACAAACCAACCAGATTAATTCGAGAAAGCACATTATGGCTAGACGTCATCTGTATCATCTTTTAGTCGTATATGTTTAATATGTATATGGTTATTTATTCCAAAAGTATCGTTTAATGTAATGAAGCCTAGTCATTGTTTTTAATAAATAGTTTATAAACCTTCGTTTGACTAGTTTTAACTGAAGCCAGCCATCATGCGCCACCCACCACCACCAAGTAAATTCTCAACCTGTGGGAAACAGAGTTTTGACTCTTTATACTAAAAGGCAGGGTTGGTAATGTTAAAAAGCTAGCAAGATTCAGTTGACTCAGTAGCATCTCTTCGGGGCTCTGTGACGGGAACTGTGTGCTACACAAAACATGCTGTCTGTTTTATTTTCATTGCAGTTCATTAAGTTAGGTGATAGGGCTGCACAATTAATCGAATTTGGATCACGATCACGACTTTCCACGATCAAATTTGCGTGATCGAGCGATTTTTTTTTTAATGCGTCATTTCATAGAAGGCTCCGGATTTATTTGCACAGCGCATCTACCGCTCCATAAACCACTGTCTGATCATGAGCCAGTCAGAGTTGTTCCTGCACCGTGCAGCTTAGTTTCTAGATGTAGACAGTCACAGAGGACAGAGTAACGGGAGGAAAATTCAACAGATAGCAGTCGGTTATACGTCGGTCTCAAGGTTTACCAGTTTACCAGTAAACGCAACATTTTGTCCTGTCTGTTGTTTTTCAGACAACAGCAGCAACCAGTGCTAGTCGGTGCTAGTTAGCGTCTGTTAGCTGTTAGCTGTTAGCTCTTCTAGGACGCACCGGTGCTAATGTCCTCACATCCGCTGCAATGTTGTTTATATGGATATGGTTTAATTTTGCGTTACATGACCCATTTCTTCTGTAAAGCCGTGCCTGTGTTGGATCTCTCCTCTACTCTCTCTCCTCTTACTCTCCACACAGCCCCGCCACACAGCGCCGGTCCACACTTCTGATGTTTGTCCACAGTTTTAATTGTTATTAACACAGCTGTATATTGTTAAATATGAGGGGCAAACCTGTATTTGTACCGGTGTTTCCACGGGTAACTGCTATCGCGGCGGCCACGGTGAAAAACACAGAAGTTATTGAATGCAGCTAACTTCAGTTGGTAGAGTAATAGTGTGTGAGACAAAGCCTGCTGGACCTGGGTGAGAGATGTGATCCATGGCCAGAATATCATAGTTCATAAAAATGCAGCGCAGTGACGACACAGACATTTCAAACACACAACGCCATTAGACCCGTGCTGCACCCGTTCATAATGATCAGTCGTCTGTGAGTAGCATACGTCTGTCACACTCCCCCTCTCTCCCTAGCTCTTTTAATCAGTTATTGTTAAAAACAAGTGAGGAGTAGCTTTCTCAGAGATGCATTTAAAAAAAAATATATATATATATATATATATATATATATATATTTTTTTTTTTTTTTCAGATTTGTTTTGGTTAAAATCAACAATAATTGTGAGAATAATCGTGATCACAATATTGATAAAAATAATCGTGATTATCATTTTGGCCATAATCGTGCAGCCCTATTAGGTGACCTTTTTTTCTTTCAACCATCGTCCAAAAATTAATTTTCATCTTCCCCAATTCTATTATTTTCGGCCCTGGGACAGTGGTACGTCCCTAAGCTCAAATTCTGACGTAAGTCTAAATCCTGAGCTACAGTGCCTACCTGAGCAAGTTAACAATTTGGAGCAGCTGTGACCGGGCCTTTAAAATGAGAGAATGAGACTGACCAGGTCACTGAAGCTGCATGTAAGTACCCTTGATTTCCATAAACTCTTAGCACCTGCATACGTATGTATGTATGTATCAAAGAATGTATGTATGCATGTATGTATGTACAGTATGTATGTACTTTGCTTTCTTCTGTTTGGCCTTTCACTTAATATGTACAAAAAAGATTCAAGTGGGATTTATGGTTCTGCATGGTCTCTACGCAGAGCTTTCAATATTGCCTATGTAAGTGGCCTGAGGTTTATACTTGTGCGCTGGTGTCTGTGTCGTTCTAGCCTATCGCTTTAAGAGAACTGCACAGCCAGAATGCGTGTACGCATGGGGAGTGTGTGGTAGAGCGAGTGAGAGAGTGAAGGGGATTAGTTTTGGAGCAAGTACCAACTCTAGAGGCATAGTGGGAGAAACAACGTTTGATTTTCCAGCTACTGGTGAAGGAGTTAGCTAAGGCTAACGCTAGTGATGCTAAGCTGATAGTTGTTGTTGTCTCCCCATTTGTAAGCCTGGTCCTACCAGAGAGTACGTAGTAGGGGTGGGAGGAAAATTGATACAGCATAGTATCATGCTATTTTCAGTGGCAGTAGTGTATGGATACACAGGCGCCAAGTATCGATCTTTTATTATATATGTGTTGGTCAGTTTGTCTGCTTGACAATCCGTTTTTGCCGCAATAAAATCAAGTGAAATGAACAAACAGAGAAATGTATCTTTTTTAGATAAAACAGATGTTGACAAAGTTTCCTTTTAGGGATATCATTTGAAATTGGGAAAAATTAGAAGTTGGAAAAAAGGTTATAAATTGCAATATATCACAGAATATTGCAATATGTTTATGTTTAATCGCAATAATATTGTATTGTGGCATAAGTATCGTGATGATATTGTATTGGGAGGCGTCTAGTGATTCCCACCCCTAGTACGTAGAAGGGCGGAGCCGGGCTACCAGGATGTACTTGAAGGATGAAGGAAGGGCAATCAAGCGCAGATTGCAGATTTCACTCTCCCAAATCACCCACAATGTGCACGGCTTTGCCAGCTTGTTAAAAAAATAAGCGGAGCAAAGCAGAGTTGGATCAGCATCGCTGACGGCACAATAATCATTTACATGTAAGTATCTTTAGTACATTTATTATCACCGTTAATGTGTTACATCAATGTAAAGCTAAACGCTTTAATGCTGGTACAAATTAATGCTAACATTATGCTAACTGTACCTATCATTTAACATTAGGTTGGTTTGCTGTCTTTATTGCCATTTGTGTTTGTAAAGTTTAATGTCCAGTGGAATTTTCATCTCTTTTTATATGCCGTTATTGTATATGCGTAACGTTAAGAGATTTAGAAATGTGTGTTTATCAGTTGTAGCTAAGGATTGTAGATAAGCTTGCACCTTATTTACTTTACTAGCAAAGTTAAATGAAAGCTAAATGTATGAGTAGTTTCCCATGTAAAAATGTTCCGAAACGTTACGTTGTAGCATTCATAATGGTAATAATCTTTTTCTTGTGTTTGCAGTCTTTTAACAAGGACTAAAGAACAAATGGAGGTGGTCACTGTGGATGGAAGCCACAGCAGCAAGTTGGCCCTGGTTTGTCTACATAGATGAGGCATTAGGGCAGTCTGCACCAGTCTGATTGCCCCGATCCAAGAGGACAAACCAAGCCCAAGCATCACCAGAAGGGAGAGATCAGGAGGAGGAGAGGGAAAGCAAAAGAGAAGACAGCAGGGAGACAGAGGCCAAAGAGAGATGTTGAATAGATGTGCTGTATTAGAGATTGGCATTCTAAAAATAAATGCATTAAATTAACTGCTTTGTCGGTCTTTAAGTTTTAAGATGTTTATATAATGTAAACTGTTTTCCAATGTCTATTTTTCCATCAAATTATGACCTAGAGGAAACTTCTAACTGAATAATTATATTCAGATTCTACCTGTTTTAATAACTCGTTAGGTATACAAAACATTAACGATACGTGTATCTTCATTATAACATTTATTAAAACATTACTATACTGTACAAAAGTATATTCAACATGAAGGACGATCAGACTCAGCTGCCGATGATGGTGTTGTTTCCAGCCTGCAGACAGAAGGAGAAAGCTTTAGGTTAGTCCAGTAGTTATCTAACCTGTCCTGGTAAGATTAGACAGCTTTATGTTAGTCCAGTAGTTATCCAACCTGTCCTGGTAAGATTACAATTGTATCACAAGTATATGTAAGCATACTGTAACATGAAGGTACTTTGTTTAACTATGTAGCTACTGGACAATGAGCTAATGTTACATGTATGAAGTAAATTACAGGCTAATGTAAACTGTTAGCTACTGTAAGATTAATGTAATTAAGATTAATTAATGCAATTCTCCTTACTAATAAGTGTTATGAGAACTACAAACATAAACTCTCAAGAGTTTTTAATTTTTTGACAAGGGATAAATAAGCGATAACAACTATTGCTTACATCATAGCCTATTAGTGTCGGTAATGTTACCTACCATCGCACGCGGGCCAAGTTGCCAAAAGAATATTCTCCTCCTGCAACCAGACTGACGATGATTCACCTTCTCAACAAAAAAACTGAACAGCACAGTTCCACAACCATTTCGTCCAGTGCTTTGAAATGCAGCGCGGAAGTTAAGGCGAAATATTTTCAATAACATGAGACATATATACAGTACATAAAACTGTATTTTATTATTATTATTATTATTATTATTATTATTATTATTATTATTATTGTTGTTGTTGTTATCTGATGTGTACTTGTTAGCCTGTTCCATTTACGTGTTCTCCTCCGGAGCCTGGCCTAGCCTCTGAAGGACCAGAAGTGGAAGGACCAGTCCTACTAAATAAGGATCCTGTCAGTACACGATCCGTCCTACCTGCACGATCCGTTTTGCGCATGTGCAATATGTTCACGCACGCGCATATGATAATCATGATGTACGAAGATTTACCAGGGATTTATGGCATTGCACGATCTGTTCCACAGTAGCGGTCTGCTGTTAGCCTCCACCGAAAGCTAACAACGTTAGTTTAGCTAACAGCTAATTGGGTTAACTGCTAGCTGACAGCTTGATTCAGCCTAAAATAACATTACTCAAACTAAACAGTGTTAAAAGCAGGCTACAGCTACATTAAGACTTTACAGTAATAATAAAAACAAGCATTTAGCGATTGTATTTTAAATGAGCACAAGTAAAGTAAAACTGACATAACTGCTGTTATATATTTAAACGGTTATTTTAACTTTTGAGGGTCTTTTACATGCTGTCTCAGCTAAATGTTAGCGAAATTAGTTGTTAGCTAAACTAATGTTAGCTTTCCTGTGGAGGCAAACAGACTTTCTTTAACTGTCTATGGGAACAGATCGTGCAGTGTCGTAAATCCGCGTACATCACGATATCATCTGCGTATGCGCGAACATATTGCACATGCGCAGAACGGATCGTGCAGGCAGGACAGATCGTGTACCGACAGATCCTTTACTTTGAGAAACGTTGTCTATCAATCTGCGCTCGATTGCTCTTCCTTCATCTTTGAAGTACTCGGATGTCTGTCACAGTAAGTTGAAATTGAATTGTGAGAACTGAATGTGAAGATATATAGAAATTTCAACACATCCTTCCTAATTCACTGTTAATACTGTTTGGAGTTCTGCCCTTTGCACTGGATATTTTAAGGGGTTAGGCCATAGGGTGAAAGGGAATCAGGAGAGGTTTGTGGGGGCAACGGAGAGGGCTGAGGTAGAGAGGCAAAAGCTTCAGGAGTCAGTTTAGGGAAAGGGGATAAGCACATACTTTTAGTTTTGGTAACAAAGGCTCTAGAGTAGTCCAACATCAGGCTGTAGCCAGATCATGATCAAAACTCTTAGATACACCACAGCAGGATACTGCATACTGCTACAACATCCTTTTTCCTCACATATCCTCTTACCAGTATTTGTTTTAATCTAGTTAACATTTTTTTTTAACTTTCAAGAACATTCAGTATCTTTACAGAAATTACTCTTTTATTATTCCATCTTCATGATCAACAGGGTTGTTAAGCGGGGCCCTGGTAAATCATCACAACAAACTTCTGTTAACAAAATGCCTTCATGGCAACATCAATACAGATAATAACTAGTGTAAGTTGCTCACTTTCGATGAGCAACAATAACAGTTGTCAGTCCAAGTCTTAAGTTCACACTGGATGTCTTTACAGTCATGAAAAAGCTAATTATGAACTACTAATAACACTGTTGTTGATGTAGATTGAGAACGAATATTGATTGTTGTAAGTTGGATTCAAAACACAAGTTGCACCTTTAACAATCCTTAAAAGGCAACTAAAATATCTCAGCATAAACTTAAACATAAAAGCCGCTGTTTACTGTAGACTCAATCAACATTTGCCAGTATTTTCACATCAACGATCCCAATGAATCCACAACAGAACACGGACCCCATTGGAAAAAGATTTTTCAAACCAAAGCCAATCGTAGGGGATACAAGCTGATACTATGACTCTGAAAATTAAATAACAACGATACCCAACTATCATCCTGTTCCCATCCAAATGGTTCTCCCTGAGCCCAAGTTTGGGATGCTCTGCAGCAGATCACAAATCAAATGACACAATGGTACACAATGTAACCAAATCCAAAAGCCCAATATCATGATCTGCGTTTGGCAACACTGCGGCGACAGCGAAACCGAGCGGTCGCCAGACTTCCACTGCTAGCACTGTGTCAATATATTTATACACAAACATGTGCCTGATGTTTTGGAAAAAAACAAAGTTCCCTTTCTGGGTTGAAATCACATGTACTGTATACGTGATGATGACATAGATGTTATCGCAGCAGGATGGATGCTGCTGAGGAAACCGTGTGCCAGATACCCACCAAGGCCTGTTTACATTGCTAGCCTGATAGCATTGGATAGCATTGTTCCCTAAGTCGCTCGCGTTTAGGTCAAGTTTAGTTAACATTTAATAAGCACCTACTTATGAACGAGCTTCCATCGAGTCCCGATAATTGCGGACAACGGTTAAAGATAGCCTGGCATATTTGGAGCGGTTTCCCCACCTGTTATCCATAACAGCATTTAATCCCGTTGGTTGACCAATATTAGCAATACTGCTACTAGCTAAGGAACTGTCAAGACATGGCCAGCGAGCTAACGTCGCTCCTCCTGCTCTAGAAAACCACATTGACATGACCATAACGCTGGGAACACATCGACACATCCATTATTAAAACCCAGCAACGTCAACGAGATGAAATTTCGATAACCTGTAGGCTTGTTATCATTTTATACTTACGGTAGGTCCAATGAGATTGGCCTATCCATTGAAAGCCACTGGTAACATGTAATAGCAACCCACAGAACTGTGACATAAACGATTTTCGATCGGTGACCCAGTTTCTCTTCACCGTCATGCCTGTCGGACCACTAACCTAGTTTTTTAACCAATGGCGTTGGAGCTACCGTCGTAGGTGCCGCTCTAGCCAATCAGACAAAAGTTCAGGCTGGGAACTATGATGAGCGTGCTAGTTGACCAATGACAGCCATTGTTGAACGGAATGCGGAGGTTACGTTTATGGGGTTTTGTGTGTGTGTGTGTGTGTGTGTGTGTGTATGTGTGTGTGCGTGTGTGTTGTGTGTGTGTGTGTGTGTGTGGGGGAGGTGTTCCTATGGGGTTTTCTACTTGTGTGTATTTACTTTTCGAGTCATGTTGTGGTAGCGAGTGATAGGCGTACAAGCGCGCTTACCCTATGCCCCCATACTGTAATTTGACACATTGGTTTATTTCTCTTCACTTAATTATGTTATTATTTTATTTGTATCATACTACAGTCTGTGCTGTGCGAGGCTACCAGTCACTTACGTGGGAACACTGGTATGGCTGTTTTTGTGTGAGTCTGTAGTCTTCCTTTTATTGTGTTGTATGCTTTTTGGATGAATCAATGAATCTATAACATAACATAATTTCTGTTGAAACTATTAATGCTTCAATTTCTGCAAATGTATGTTTTACTGTATCATTTGTGTGGCTGGATCTGATTTAGAACACAGACTGGTTGTCAATGACATTGCTTATATTGATGTTGTTACACTATCTCACTGCGCAAAGTTGGTATCATGTATATTATTGTTATTTTAACTAGTTACCCTTCAGAGTGTGTTTGTCTATGTCATCATCCCACAACTGCAAATGCTTATTGTTGTTTGTCTTTTGTCTCCATATTACACCGTATAATTAGCTACAACGTTACACGCAGGCTTCTGTAATTTGGAATGGCTTGGAATGAGTTAACAGCCAGTTTTTTTTGTAGTTTACAGGTTAAAGTAAAGTAAGGTGGATTAATACAGTTTGAAAACATACATTTACTTGTATACATTACTATACATCTGCTGTGTTTTCTTGGTATTGTTTACCTGTATTACCTGTCCATCTGACCTGTAACTGTTCTCTCCACACACTGACTGGTATCATTGTGAATGTAAAACATAATACATATAATGTAGGGTAGTGATGTTATAAGTTCTATAACTTATGCAATACAAAGTATACTTCCTCATATAGAACAAAAATGGCAACATTAATGACCTTTTGGATGGAATGTGCAAATTATACTTCAGTCGGTTTTTACCTGCTGTCATTTTTTTTTACACTGTCAAAAAAAGAGGTACAATACAGGTCCATTTTTGTTCCCTAAGGTACAAACTTAGCAAATGTTCCCTTAAAAGTACAAAAATGTAACTTAAAGGTACAATTATGCACCTTTAAGGTACATTTCTGCACCTTCCATTGTACAGTGTGGACTTTCTGAGGTGGAAGGTACATATTTGTACCTTATGTTTAAATGTAAAACAGCAGGAATAAGTGGATCCTCATCACAACAGAATATGTCATCTCTACGTATAAAAAAAACACAAGTTATATAATCTATATAATATAACTATATTCTAACTCAATAACTCAATAATTGTCAAACTAAATTAACTGTAAAGTTTTGGGATATGTGCCAAATAAATCTAATTTTTAAGCATGTAATGAGGATTATGCACTAATTTATATTTACAAACAGTATTGAATAATTTGTTTTTCAAACACTTTACCCTATTTATATTAGAATGAAACTCACATAATTGCTAACGCTTTAAGTTCTGTTGGAAGGATCTAGCTACAGTCTAACGAGAGGTCGACTCGGCGGAAGCATACATATTGCAGCGCGGAAGGATACATACGTCAATCGACAGTTATCCAGCTGTCAGCGGCAATCAGAGTGGGAGGATGTCGCTAGGACATTTATCAACGGAGGATTTAATCACAGAGTTACTTCGTTTTGAAATAGAGGTCACTGAAGAGGAGCGAAGGAAATTCAAAGGTAAATTATGTGACTTTTTTAATCAGTGTTTTTTGGTGTTTAACTATATTCAGAGTTGGACGTTAACTTTACCGTTAGCATTAGCGCAAGCCAAGTTCATGCTCCGTCACCTAGCTATTAGAGTAACGTCAGGTTAAAGTAACGTTTTCTAGCTCGTCAGTGTTGAGTGTAGCTAGTTAACGTTAGCTAACGGAACTGTGTCCACATTCGGACACTTTCTAGCTAACGTTCTATCAACATATCTGTTCAAATACGAATATAAATAATCTATTAATGTTTTCAGTTAATTTAATGGTTTTAAACTAAAGTATAAATTATTACCTTTCTAACGGTATATTGTTTAAACAAATTAGTTAAGCTTTTACTTCATAGGAGTTGGCTAAAGTAAGCTAACACCGCTGATTTAGCCGTACGCTACCCTTGGCCATAACCGGACACCGCTACCACCTCACTGTAAACAATGGGCGCTGCTGGTTTTTCGGAGGTATTAAATTGCATCAGTGCTGTCAAACCTTTCAGGATCATACTTCCGTCCTTCACAATAAAATTGCACGCTTCAACAACTCTGAATTATGCAATAAAAGCTCATTAATTGCCGTTTTTAGCCTATATCGCCCCCTGTTGGATGAACTGGATAAACTACAAATTCTCATTTGCAACTATTGCATGAAAATAAGCTCTCTCTTTCTATATCTATTATAATATATATATATATATATATATATATATATATATATATATATATATATACACACACACACACACACACACACACACTAAAATACTATTATTACAAAAAGTGTGTAAGATTTATAGAAAAAAACAAGTGTTCAAAAATGATTGAAAAGATTATACAAATAATTATTTAATAGGCAAAACATTTAAAAAATAAATAAAGAAACAAATTACATAATAAAATATCAAATTAAATATCGGAGCACCAAAAACACCAAAATTCATTGTTTGTTGGCTCATCCTCCTCCCAGCTGACACAAGTGGTGTGAAACCACTTGTGGCAGTTGTCACACTGGACCCACGACACCATTCCTCGGCAGGCACTGGAGGATCAGGTTGCCTGCACCGGCCACACCGCCATACTGTCGGCTCCAGTCTCCTCTTTGCAGCGGTGTGACCTACTCACAAAAAATGTGTTTTAAGAGTATACATAATATAATATAATATAATAAAAGATTGGCAAAGACTGCTAACATTGAGTACATTACCGGTGGATGTCGTGGGTCCAGCGGAGGAGGATGAGCTGGTTCTTTCTGCTGTATAAATGAAATGTTTTGTTTACTTTTCACCATGGCTAATGTCACTAACAAATATAAATGTTGCTTGTTTTTAACAGAAAATATTAAGTATTTACAGTGGGAGAGAGAGGAAGAAGTGGACCCATGGCAGCCCATTCCTGTGCCCGATGTGGAAGGCTCTAAAAGAATAATATTTTATTATCATAACATGGTTTAATACAAGTATTTTGACTGATTGATAGAATTTGCTGACCAGGAGATGAAGGAGGAGGAGGATGGTGTCCCTCTGCAGGCAGGCTTGTCCGGGATGGTCTGCCGCTGGTGGCAGGCAGCCGGGACCGTGGGAGGCACAAGAGGGGCAGAGGGAGCTGAGGGACCGGCGATGGAAATGCCGGAGCTGGCTGCTGGTGCAGCCCCGAGGGGCTGAGCTCTTCTGCGGCTGGGGCGGGAGCCGCTAGGCAGGGTAGAGGAAGTGGTTGCCGGGCCGGTGTCTCTGGCCCGCTGCTGCTCGTGGTCTCTTCTGGCCAGAGCTTGGGCCTCCCGTCTTGCTGCCCGGTCCTCCACCTCCTCGATGGTGTCAGACATCTCCTGGGCTGTCAGTATCCTGGCCTTGGTGGTATTCCTCCTGACCTTGCCAGTTCTTCGATTATAGTTTATTTCGGCCAGGAGGTGGGCCAGGTCTTCCGTTATCCGGCCTGATGTAACCAGGGGATGGGAGAGGTAGGGATTGGGAGAGGCAGGTGGATTCTGGGGATGAGGGATAGGGGCTGGTTGACTTTGGGATGGGGGTGTTATGGGGGGGGAAGTTGGACTCTGAGGTGGGGGTGTTATGGGGTGGGTTACATCAGGCCCAGCCCAGGCAGATGCTGATGAGACTGGTGGAGGTGGTGGGGAGGTCCCACGCACGGACGGCATGACCCGTGACCAGTCAATGGCCATCGGGTCCAGAGGGTAAAGGCCAGACTTCCTAAACCCAGCCACCACAAGCCCCCGATCCTTCACCCTCTGGTATGAGTCCCTTAGGACCCTTGAAAACTCCTTCTTGGAAACCAAGAAGGAGTGGTTCACTGCCGACAGATCTCCTGTAACACCAGAGAAATCTGCCTTCAAGGGTCCGAAGAAACTCACATCCAGTGGCTGAAGGATGTGAGACGTATGTGGTGGCAGGCAAAGGAGAATGACCCCCTCCCTCTGTGCCGCCCGTACGAGCTCTGGATCCAGGTGGGATACGTGTCCATCCATCACAAGCAGCAGCGGGCGCTCCTGGTTGGCAAACTTGAGGAAATGCCCGACAAACCACTTCCTGAACAGCTCACTGTCTATGTACCCTGCCCGCGACTTCCCGTAGAGGGCATTGGGAACCCCTTCTTTATTGTAGGGGCCCCCTGGATATCCCCCTTGTAAATAATAAATGGGGGATATCCTCCCCAGCCGCGTTCAGGCAGGCCAGGACGGTGATGTGCTCCCTCGTTCCCTGGGCCTGCCTGTATGCATGTTTGGTCCCCCGGGGCACGATGACATTTCTTCTGTTTGAGTCCAGCTGAAACCCCGTCTCGTCACAGTTATAAATCTGACGGGGTTTCTCCCTCAGCACATGCTCCTCCATGGTGGTGGTGAGGAGCCTGAAATAGTCCTGTATGGGCCCCCTCTTAGCACAGGATGCCCTCCCACGGTCAATGAAGTCTGGGATCCTGGAGGTTAGGCGATGTTTTTGCCGTTCCCTGAAGTTTATCCACCACGTCTGGCCAAGCGCGTTTTTCTGTGCATCCTGGTGGCGGAGGTTGTAGATGGCCAGAGCGTGGGCCAGGACCTGAGGCTTCGTCAGTGGAAACCCATGCAGAGAAGAGTACAAACAGTACTCCACCAGGGAGTCTTCATCTGCAGGAACAGATGGATCAGAGGCCTGACTCCACTCACTGACTTCCTCATGCCTGCCCACCTTTCTTGCTGTTCATCTGCTGAATCCAAACATTTTCTTGTTAGAAATACATTCAAATTCAAAATTAGGTTAGGCATGTCATATCTTGTTTAATAATACGGTTGATTAAAATCTAGAAATTGCCACATTACATGAACACAAAAATACTTACCTTCAACCACCTTTTCTTTGGGCATCCTGTTGCTCCTGTAAAGGAAATACAATTTTCTCTCTCACACACACACACACACACACACACACACACACAGCCTACCTTTTGGTGGTAACTTTCAATCTGTTAAATTTTCTCTTCTTTCCTCTCTTTCTGCTTCTGTCTCTGTCTCTTTACTCCTGACCTTTCTGACTCACTTCTTTTCTTTCTTTTTATGCAGCCAAGAACAAGAACAAGAGTAAGCTAGCTGAGTTACAAACATTGAGCTCCAAATAACATTCAATCTTTGATACACACACAGCCTACCTTGTTTGGTGGTAACTTTTATATACTGTTCCTCTCTTTTTTTTTTACTTTTCTCTTCTTTCCTCTCTTTCTGCTTCTGTCTCTGTCTCTTTACTCCTGACCTTTCTGACTCACTTTTCTTTTCTTTCTTTTTATGCAGCCAAGAACAAGAACAAGAGTAAGCTAGCTGAGTTACAAACATTGAGCTCCAAATAACATTCAATCTTTGTCTGTATATGCATACTATATTGAAGATTAGTCTAGCTATAAAGTTATAACCACATTTACCACTACTGGCTTTTAACACAATATCCCCTCTCTCTTACACACATGCAGTGAGTTGATAGCTAATATATGAATAAACTTGATGTCGCTGGGCTTATAAACATACGTACTGCCTAAACAAAGAGTTGTGTTAAAGCTAGCAAAACAAATGCACACTTATGCTAACGCTAAATCATATCCGCAGTACAGTAAAAATATTAACAGATTTGAAACTTTCCTCTATTAGACATAAAGTCACAATCATAGACTGATTATAAATCAAATACTTACAGTTTGATGATAGCAAATTAAAGTACCGTTAGACGGTATGTCAATTATAATACAGTACAACTATTGCCATTATTAACGTTAACTAGTATAATTTAAACAATATCAGTATTATGTTCCAACTGTAATTTCCATCTACACGTATTACATTCTAATTATTAGCTAACGTTGACGTTAGCTATAAGACGTAACTGCCTCAGAGGAGAACAATGAAATGCCGCCGAACAGTCTTTTGTTCTGAAATATAGCTGCTGTGTTAATGCTAAAGCCATTTGGACGAAGGGTATTAAATAATGATTTATTCTTAATTTCTTTGTCAAACTATCTTAGAAAATATTGCTAAAACCATGTAATGTTAACGTTAACGTCCAAAAAGACTAACATGACGGTATACCAGTGAGGTTAACGGACAGACCGACCACCGATCCCTTTGAATGGAGGCCGTAACAGGGGCTAACGTTGCTGTTTTTCTTTTCTATAATGTACGTTAGATAATGAAGTTGACGGAGAAGCAGTGGACTATGGATTGACTGAGAGGATGGTTTCATACCTCTTTGAAGGATCATTTAAGAAGCTAAATTCAACCGATGTGTTCAGCAGTGGAAAGAAACCGTGACCCTAACCCCGAGCCTGTCCGGGACGTCCAGAGAAGGCTTCAGCCAAGGTAATGTGTTATAAAGCTAGGCCTAAGAAATGTAGAAACATGGAAAATAACTATTTAATATCAGACATATGATCTATCTTTAGGTTACACAATGAAGAAGTTTTTGTCTGGATTCTAATTCACCTAGCTCCGGTAGTTTATAGTGTAACCATAGTCTGTATACTACACTTTCTACAATGTTAAATACTTTAACAACATTCTCCTGATGGTACTTAGACTTTTACTGAAGTAACATCTTCACTGCAGGACTTTTACCGTAACAGAATATTTTTTACATTTACATGTGTGTGTGTGTGTGTGTGTGTGTGTGTGTATATGTGTATATGTGTATATATATATATATATATATATATATATATATATATATATATATATATATATATCTCTTTTTATGAATGTCTGGTAGATTTCTGCAATTTAAGTGAGTGAATACTACATTATGATGTGATATCTGTTGCAGGATCAGCAACCGTCACCCTTTCCTACTGTACCACGATGTCCCTGACTGGGGGACTGTGCTCACTTGGAGGGTCCTTACAGTGGTCAGACTGGATGGGCAGCCAGTCTGCAGGACGCTTGATTTGGAGGAAGGTGTTATTGCTGCTTTTTGTGTTTACTTCGTCTCCAACGTGGAATATCCATCTCGTCTGAAGAGCAGCCTGATTTTCATTCAGCGATATGTTCTAAAAATGTCTGAGGTTGGTGACCAGCCTCTACCTGTTAGTGTGGCCGGGGTAATCAACATTTTAGCTTGATCAACAACCTCCACCATTCAGCTGTCCTAAATGCTCTTGAAGAGCCTTCACACTGGTGAAGTTAATCCAGCACATCGGACTTGTCCATGCAAATGAGCCAGTTTTTTTAATCCAGAACACAGTTCTTATTGGTGATTTTCATTAAATTGAAAGATAAATAGTGCTATTGTATTTATTCCCTGCCATGCAGCTATTGTTGACTGTTTTTTACATGGCAATATGAAGTTGTTAATAAAATGTATTTAAATGTTTTTTATATTGGACATAACATCCTAAAACATTTTTGCATTTTTTTTGGGATGTTACATGTTTGAGATCTTGTGAATGAAACATTTCCATTTTAAGGACTAAAATAAATGTCTAAAATTCACTTAGTTGTTTGCCTCTTTTTTCTTTCACTTAAGGCGTTTAAAAAGGAACTTTTTTGCCACTTAAAGGTACAAAATGGCTTTGTCACTGGGGCGGTACCTTAATGGAACAAAATTGTACCTTTTCTAAAGGTACTTTGTTGTACCTTGGTTAAAGGTACAGTATTGATCCTCAAAGGTACCATATTGTCCCTTACAAGGTACAAACATGTAAGGTACACATTTGATCCTCTTATTCAAGGTACAACATTGTATCTTTGAGGGTACCACCCCAGTGACAAGCTTTTGTTCCTTAAAGGTCCTGTTTTGTACTTTTTTTTTGACAGTGTACATAAAACATTCTAGCCAGACATATACAAATCAGTTACACCAGAAACAAATGCTATGCATCTACATGTCAAAAGAGATGAGTATTATTTGAGTGCTGAATATTGCAAACATACATTTTGCCACGAGATGACAGTGTTGAGTCATATTAAAACATAGGACGTAAACGTTATATTCATACAGTTGTATTTCCCATGTTGGCTGTTGAGGCTGTATATTGGTACAATTATTATTTGTGACAGAAATGTTGACAAATTGTTGTCTAAACCTCCTAAATATACTAGAAAATAACTAAATATTACGATCATCTTCTTCAGTAGAGACTCGTAGTGTCTGTTCCATTAAAGTTAATAATCACGTATCATCATATATTCTTGCCAAGCCAAGTTGTCTGTGTCATTTGTGTGGTATTTTCAAATTGCCTGAAAATATGGGAGTTTGTAAGGTAGGCAACCAGAAGAACGTATTGGAGGAGTAATGTCCTTAAATGTCAAATTATCCAGCAAATTATTCGTATTACTTTCTACTGATATTTTGCTGCCCACAGGTATCGGATTTATTTTACTTTTTATATTGTGGTACTATTAATGTAGCCACAAAGTTGTAAATAAGTTAGGCCTGTTTGTGAGGTCTGTGTTGCCAACATGCAACGGTCAGAATTTCAATATCATATTATGAATAACAATTACTTGGAATAGCAGTAACACAAGTAGGCTATGTAATGTATATTTCAGTGTGACATTTGACTATTGATTGTCATTATGTGCAAAGCATACACGTTGCTTTTTGTTAGACCTTAAGCCGACACAGTATTTGGGTTTGCATAAAATGAGTCGTTACGGAATTCGACTTGCATTGCACCTGTATTCATTTACCGATATAGTCTATATTGCGCATCATATCCCAAATCTTTATTAGGCAATTACAAAAAAGGTACAATATGAAACTGCCAGGCACTTGAGCAATGGAAATATTACGAGGTGCTCCTGAAGGCATCGTGCCTATCACATGGCAGGTGATAGTTGAAGCTCGAGCTTCACTACAGCGACTAACCTACAGACTAAGGACAAGTCTACAGTTCAGAGCACCTAGCATGTATGAACGTGTTGTATGTGTGTGTTAGGGGCGTGTGTGTGTGTCTGTATATTTGTCTGCTCACTTTATCTTCAAGTGTCTCCCGCAAACAAAATTGAAGGATTTTGTTCGATAAAGTCTCAGCATCCCTTGAAGTCGCATTTCGTAAGTAATATTAACTGCATGAAGCTACTGGAATTAGTAAAGTAACCTAGTCTGCGTCTGTGACGTTAATACAAATGTGTCATTTAAAGTGAGTCAGGTTATTGTTAATTTCTCGTGGGATTTGACTATTATAGTGAAACTGTATCAGGAGATACGTTACTATAAACTTAACGTTTGCCAGCACGAGTGTAACAGTAAGTCCATAAAGCTGGAGTTAAGGGACTGTGAGCATTGTGTGGCTTGCCATCTTTAATAGTTGTAACATTCGGGTTTTCCTTTTTAACGCAATAAAAGTGTTTCATGAACTATTGTGCCTAAGGGACAAACAATATTATACTTTGTATATGTCGACTGTGGCATTTCATCCTCTGTACTAGCCTATATAAACTACAATGCGGGCTAATGGTAGGAATACTAAAGTAGTACGTCACCAGTAAGTTTATTAATCCATATGGTCACCACACTTTAAATATTGCTCATGTAATCAATGTGACATTCCTATAACAGTCGTGTACTGTTGCATGTACAAGATATGTGTGGAATATTTAATGTGCACTTTTTTCCACATGACAGCACATTTGGCTTGTGTGCAGGGACATGCTAGAAAACATTGTACTTTTTTGTGACACTGGGGCTTCTCTGCTTGCTCAGTCATGTACTGTCAGCTTGGAGCTATTACATGATGTTTAGTTGCACTGACACATGCTGTGTAATTGCAGATCATCAATTTCTGACAGCGTGAGTAAAGCAGAGAGGGAGGGAGGCAGAAAAAGGGGATGCTGATATGCTAATGAAAGAATATTAAAGCTGATGTGTGGCTCCTCTCTGCTGAAGCATCTGCTGCATCTAACACTGGAGATAGTGTACATAAACACAAACAGGCCTGCACATGCACAAACATCACAGGCAAGCGACTTGAGAGGGCTGAAGGAGCCTCCTGCCACTGAATACAGCTGGCTGGTGCCTCTTTTCTATTGCAAATCTCATTTAAAAGGGAGAGAGTTGAAAGGCGTCATTGCCGCTGACGACAGTGAATTGATTAAGGCTGCTTTGGTTGGCCCTTGAGTGGCATTAGCACTAGAAACAGCAGAGGAAATAAAAAACAGGAGCTGGAGTGAAGTGGCTATGGATAAATGCCGTAAATAAATTGGAAGTAACACATGTATTTTTGTAACAGTTGTAATTAGCCTACTTTGGAGTAGGTTTTAGTGGTACTGTATATGAATACACATATGCATGCATGCATTGGGCACACACACACACACACACACTGGAACAGTAGAGGCTGGCATTTATTCTTGTGATCAAAGCCGCTTCTGTAATACCAAGCGTCGTTTTGCTCTGCAGCCATATAGGTTCAGATGATTGCTCTGTCATCCTAACTACTACTGCTAATCACACAACTAATGTAGTTCACTGGAGGTAATCCACTGTTTACTGATGGTGAGGACAGAAAAAGAGAGAGAATAATAATAAGAACTAGAGATATAGGTGAAATTAACACAGAGGAATAGCCATAAAAGAGAGATGAGAGGAGAAAGGAGAAAAACGAGTAGGAAAGGAGAAAAAGACCAGGAAGACAAAGTCAGGTTGTTAATCTACAAGGAATAATCCTCTGCTTGCTGAGGGAATGGAAGAAAATATAGTGAGAGAGAGAGAGAGAGAGAGAGAGAGAGAGAGAATTTGAGGAAAATATGACTGTAGTCTATTAGAGGTTATTGTTGGTTTGCTGTCACATATATGAAAGGGGGAGGGGGGGAGAAATGAGAAAAAGGTGGTGAAAAGAGCAGATTATAGATGCTACACAGGTTATAGTCATATTTCTGTTCAAGAGAGAAATAAAATGGTAGGAAAGAGTGCTTAGTGGCCACACTTGGATTTCTGGGAAAGAGAAAAGGATAGAAAAAAGTAAGGAAATGGATTAGGTTTTTAAGACATTTCGTTCTTTTTTTGACAGTCCACACTACAACAACACAGAATATAAGTAGGTGAGGTGAATTAAAGGTTTAACATATACAACGGAAAGTACTGTATGAAATTCTAGATAACCACTACAAATATGCAAATATAATGTATCACCATGAAGTGTCACGGAACTTCAGCTTTAATCCTCTTTTTGAGCGTGGTTATTGTGCAGCCTGTGCTGTATGTAGATTTTGGCATCTCTCTTAAAATATACTGTACAAGCCTCTTGCTGTGAGAGAAAAGTAGGTAGAATGATAAAGACTTGAGATGACTTACTGGAAGATGTTTTACTTTAAATATGTGAATGCTATTTCCCATGAAGGAACTTCATTTGGCACATTCATACACAACATGCTACATTTGATAGTCAGTAATCATACACAAGAATTAATAAATGGTTACAAAAAAGAAAACCTGTGTGTAGGAGTAGAGGGGTAAACTGACACAAATATTGAGATGTTTTTGGACAAGGCTGTTTTTCAAAAATCAACAGTTTAAGATTTACACCGCTCAACTGTCAGTGTCAGTTGTCACTTTGTGTGAAAACAGTAGTCTGTAGTACAGTAGGCTATAGTGTTAAAAACGGCAGCTGACCTGTAGGGCTGCACAATTAATCGCAATTTTATCAAAAACGCAATATCCAAATATTTTATATTTGTTAAAATGAAAAATATGTGTATATAAGTATTGTGGTGCTGCAAGACGTCCTGACTTATAAATCCCATCCTACAGACTACAGAAAACATCTTTGTTTGGTACAAATCCTCGCAAACATCACACTATTAAGATTTAATATTAGTCACTGAAAATGATACGAACATGATCATTCCCTTCAGTATCGTGAATCAATCGCAATACAGTCAAAATAACTAGATAATTAGATCGTTGTAAAAACAAACCACGCACCCATTTTAATATTTGGTGAACATGCGGTCAATGTTATTTTTCAAAGTCAATTTGTGATCAATGATTGAACCAAGGTATTTATACTATTCCTCCAGTCTCTCTAGTGTCTGGCCATCTGAAGCACAGGGGGGCTGGTGGAGGACCGCCTGAAATCTATGAGCATCTCCTTGGTTTAAGAGATGTTCAGGGTTAGGTGGTTATCCTTGCACCAGAGAGAGAAGTTGGCCACTGCAGACTGCAGTCTATGTTAGTAGTCTAGTTATAGAATATAGGTCTACGGTATTATCTTAAAAGTGCATCTTAAGATTCTGTGTAGAGAGATTTTAGTGAGTAAAAATAACTCAAGACTTTTATAGCAGGGAGCATGTTACCTTCAACCCCAGTAGAAATTACATTTTTTAAAAGACCAAGCATTAGACCTAAAGACCCACATCAGGTCAATTTTAACATGTAGGCTTGGGTACAAGCAGGTATCAAATTTGTTTGTCAGCTTTGGAATGACCAACAGCTGTGAAACTGTGTTGTACTGTACTGTTGCCTGGGTGTCATAAATCAAAACATATTTTCATAATTGACTCAAGAGGACCTTCATTAAGACACAAACATTGATTGATTGATCTGTGACACAACAGTTAAACCTTAAAAGCTAACAAAAAAGTAATCATCTTAGTCCAGGAGTAAATGTAAGAGAAATAAAGGGTCAGCTGAGGTGAGGACCGGAAGCGCTAAAATGGCAAACAAATAATGGAAAGAAGGGAAATTAGCTGTGTTGTTAACAAACGACTGGAGGATAAAAGCTTGTATTATTTGATTTTGTTTCCATCAGCTTCCTTCTGTTCTCTGAGAAAAAAACAGGGAGTAATTGTGAGGCTGTTAGATGATGTAGCCCAGTGGTTCTCAGTTGTTTATGAGCGAATGACCCCTTCTAAGATAGAGAATATAAATTATATAAAAAATCTATAAGTTTCTAAATATAAAAGTCTATTGATATTACTGTTCATATTGCAGATTTTTCACATTATGCAAATTAGCCCAAAAAATCCATCATGGTGGACTTTTATGGTCCAAGTGGCTTTTTTGTAGAGCACATTGAGCTGGACTTGGGTGACAAATTTCAAGTCAGTTTTTATTTTTTTGGTCTTAAATTATAGTGCTACTGAATGGGATCATATTTTCTGGGAAGTATTAGCACATCATTTATTATAGTGACATTTTCTCTGTCTCAAGCTCGTTCCAGCCCACAGCAACTTGAGAAAAAGCATAATAAGGCATGCTAAATATGCCACACCCCACACACATGCACAAATCAATATTTTTCAATTTCAATTCAATTTTATTTATAGTATCAATTCATAACAAGAGTTATCTCGAGACACTTTACAGATAGAATAGGTCTAGACCACACTCCATAATTTACAAGGACCCAACAGTTCTAGTAGTTTCCTCCAGAGCAAGCAACAGTGCGACAGTGGCGAGGAAAAACTTCCTTTTAGACAGAAACCTCGGACAGACCCAGGCTCTTGGTAGGCGGTGTCTGACGACCGGTTGGGGTTAGAATGAAGAGTGGCAATAACAGAAATATAAAAAATAGTAGTTTGTAGCAGTTCTTTGTAGTAGTTCAAGGCATAGCAGGGCACACAGATTCTAGTTAATACTCATTCCCACAACATGTGCCCAAATTATGGAAAAATTCTGTACACCAGGTTTTGAGGTACATTTTTGTGCTGATGTTAGTGCCCCCTATGGGTTGAGCTCAAAATCCTTTTGCAGACCTATTCATCTAGACGGACTGAAGATATGTTACCAAATGTATAATGATTGGACAAACTGTTAGTAAGTAATGGCAAATTTTCTTGCTAACCCTCGCCTTTTGCAATGCTCTTTGATTGATTGTGGCCATGTTTTTTCACCATGTTTTTTGGCAGTAGCTCAGTCTGTAGGGAGTTGGGTTGGGAATTGGAGGGTTGCCGGTTCAAGTCCCCATGCGCACCAAAGTACGGAGTGTGGATTGGTGGCTGGAGAGATGCCACTTCACCTCCTGGGCACAGGTGCTCTTGAGCAAGGCATTGTACCCCCCCCAACCGCTCAGGGCGCTGGTCCCGCTAGACAGTCACGCAGACATCCCTCACTGTGATATGATATTAATGGCGAGCTGAAAGCAGTCGTGGTGCTGTTGACGTTACACTTCCAACCTGGCATAACAGTGGTTTCTATGTCCTGGTGACAGGCAAGTGTAAGACAAGGCAACTTTATTTCTATAACACCTTTCAGCAACAAGGCAATTCAAAGTGCTTTACATGAAACGTTAAAGAGAAATTAACATTTTGAAAATAAAACTTAAATGCGCTGTGTCTCTATGGTTGGATGGAGGTGGACCACAGTAGAATGTGATTGGCCAGTGTTCAGATGAGAGACACATAAGTGGGCCAATCATGTGATCTCGCTTCTCTCTATGGGCCGATCAAAAGAAAAAGTCAACCCAAGTGCAGTTTTTGTGTAAAAACTCGTACTGGACCAGTCCATGCTTGGGCTGGGCAATGTATAGATATTATATTGATAAATGAGGCTAGATATCGTCTTAAATTTTTAAAATATACTTATATATACTATACTATTATTATATACTATTAAAATATAATTTTCCTGATTTTAAAGGCTACATACTAAATATACTTACTTTTTTATTATTTGCCTTCACACACTTAATCAATATATCAACATTATTGATGATTATCTAAAATATTCTTGAAATTCAATTCAATTTTATCTATAGTATCAAATCATAACATCAGTTATCTCGAGACACTTTACAGATCTAGACCACACTCTAATTTACAGTACATAGACCTAACAATCCCAGTAATTCCCCCAAGAGCAAGCATCAGTGCGCCAGTGGTGAGGAAAAACTCCCTTTCAGGAAGAAACCTCGGACAGACCCAGGCTCTTGGTAGGCGTTGTCTGACGGTGCCTGTTGGGGTGTGATGAACAGTGGCAATAACAGTTACAATAAAGATAATGGAAACTCCCCAGAGCTAGGTTAGTAACAAGTATTTATGGCACAATTCCTCACTCCGCTTTATCAATGAGAAGTTTTAGGTTGTGGTGACGGCAGAGATTGCAAAAGTACACACTTCCCTTACTCAAGTAGAAATACAGATAATGGTGTTAAAAATACTCTGGTAAAAGCATAGACTGTATTTATATTGCATCCGGTTTGGCAAAGTGCTGCAACTGAGGAAGTAACTTAAACCTGCATTCTATCTGAATTCCTGCAGAGGGCGACACGCGTGGTTGCAAAAGGAGGTTGGTTTCTATAGACGTCTATGGAGAAATTACCCACTTCTCACTTGATTTATTACCTCAGTAAACATCGTCATAATGAGTTTGTGGTCTTGATCGGTAGTTTGAAGTATTCTGCAAAAGAGAATGATGATCATTTTTAAATTACGGTCTCGTTGATTTTAAAATCGGCAATAAAGCAGGGGGTGTTTTAGGGTGTGGCTATGATGTGATTGACAGTGTTAGCAAAGCTTGTCCATGGCACGTGAACTTCATTTTGAGGGTTGCCCACGTTTCATCGCAGTGACTGTGACACTTTGGTCGGCTAATGATGTCTCGTTTAGCGTTTGGTTGCACGGCGAGACACTCAAAGGAATCGGCAGTTCAGTTTTTCCGGTAAGTAAAATTATATTTTGTTTGAATACAGTTTTTTGTTAGCTAACGTTAGCATCTTAATTAATATCAGTTAGCTAGCTAACTAGATTGCACCTTGCTAAGCAAGCTAGCAGGCTAACTAATAATGCTATGCAGACATATAAACGCATACAATCTATGTTAGGGCTGCACGATTATGGCCAAAATGATAATCACTATTATTTTGATCAAAATTGTGATCAAGATTATTATCACGATTATTTGATTTTGACCAAAACATATTTTATTGTCACATAGGCTATTTATAACTGCTTTCACATCCATATTATGCTACATTCTTCTTATGTTGAAGCTGTATGTTGTATAGACATACAGCTGCAACACAAACACAACACAAATTAGCAATCTGAAATAAATAGCCTAGGATTTTTTTTTATGTATCTGGGGAGAGAGGGGGAGTGCAGAACGGGTCGAATGGCGGGTCAGCAGAGTTACACACGTGTGTATGAAATGTCTGTGTCATCACTGCGCTGCATTTTTATGAACTATGATATTCTGGCCATGGGTCACATCTCTCGCCCAGGTCCAGCAGGCTTTGTCTCACACACTATTACTCTACCAACTGAAGTTAGCTGCATTCAATAACTTCTTCTGTGTTTTTCGCCGTGGCCGCTGCGATAGCAGATAGTTTACCAGCGGAAATACAGGTTTGCCTCTCATGCTTAACAATATACAGCTGTTTTAGTAACAATTAAAACTGTAGACAAATATCAGAAGTGTGGACCGGCGCTGTGTGGCGGGGCTGCGTGGAGAGTAAGAGGAGAGAGAGTAGAGGAGAGATCCAACACAGGCACGGCTTTACAGAAGAAATGGGTCATGTAACGCAAAATTAAACCATATCCATATAAACAACATTGCAGAGGATGCGAGGACATTAGGTGCACCGGTGCGTCTTAGAGGAAATATATTATTTGCGCTCTAGCCCTGTGAGCTAACAGACGCTAACTAGCACCAACTAACATTGGTCACTGCTTGTCTGACAAACACAGACGGGACAAAATGTTGCGTTTACTGGTAAACTGGTAAACCAACGTATGACTGACTGCTATCTGTTGAATTTTCCTCCCGTTACTCTGTCCTCTGTCTGTCTCCATCTAGAAACTAAGCTGCGCGGTGCAGGAACAACTGACTGGCTCATGATCAGACAGTTTATGGAGCAGTAGATTGGCTTTGCAAAAAACCCGGAGCGTTCTATGAAATTATGCTAAAGATAATCGCTCGATCACGCAAATTTGATCGTGGGAAGTCAAAATCGTGATCGTGATTAAAGTTTGATTAATTGTGAAGCCCTATTCTATGTATAAACGTATTAAAATATATTTAATGTTACAGTCGAATACAGTAGGTATGCACAACAATCTCACCGGTGATCTGTTGATCTGTAATATGTGGTATTATTGCTAATTAATGCGCATGTAATGGTAATGTTAGCTTAAAATCAAAGCCTGATGTAGCTAACGTTATAGTGCAAATTAGTAAACCTTATTAGCACGGGATAAGATCATTTTGGGACAGCGTGTGATTTAGAAATAACCCCTCACATCTGAGTTTTGTGTAGTGACAAACGTAGACCTGCTTTTTACTGAAATATATGTACCCTGAAAGTTTAGGCAATGTCACCCGGTCAAGGACGGCCAGGGCGAGGCCTGCGCACCGCATCCCACCCCAGTCGGGGTTGTATCTTTTTGGGCGAGAAGTTACCAGGCACATACCCTATCACCCTCGCCGCAGCAGCACCCACACAACATCACCACACGGACAAAGCTGTGGGGGGGGGGGTTGACTTGGAGACGGAGGTCAGGGGAGCGGGTTAGAATGTTTTAGCTATAAAATGACGCACATGAAATAATTAGACATTATTGTAAAGTTACATTAGTGTATTACATTACATTAATCTATTAATTATACATTTGAATCATTTTCATTACAGATGCATACAGCAGATGTGGTGCCTTGTTATAACATAGGGGGGTGTATACTTATGCCCCCTGTATTTTAACATAGGAGGGTGTATACTTATGCCCCCTGTATTTTAACATAGGGGGTGTATACTAATGCCCCTGTATTTTAACAGGGGGCGTATACTAATGCCCCTGTATTTTAATATAGGGGGGTGTATACTAATGCCCCTGTATTTTAACTTAAGGGGGTGTATACTTACGCCCCTTGTATTTTAACAAATATACATATCACTGAAAATGTGTTGCGTATAATTTGACATGTATGTTTATTTAATACTGCAAGTCCTCAACTGAAGCATACATTCATGTACAAGCTCATATATTAATATAATTCATTGTGATCTACCATGCCATTTCTTGACCCAGGCATTTGGATCTGAGTGCTGCACAAGTGCTATAAGCTTTATATGTTAAGCTGTATTTTTATTTTGTGGTTTGTAATGTCAACCATTTCTACTGTAATTAACAGTGTGGCACTAGAGATTCAACTACCTCTTTATTATGCAGACATGTCTTGTGACAGTTAAGTTTGCCTTTACCTTAACCCACAGCAGTGTTTTATGTGGAACTTACACTTGTAAAAGGTGAACATTATTTAAAATAATTTAAAAATATTGCCAGTGTTTGGTTTGTGTATATATATTTTTTAAGTTATTAACTTAATTTTTAAGTTACTACATGTTTGTCTTTTACTGTAATTGCAAAGGTATCCACACTGAAAACTGAATGACCAGAGCCTACAGAAGGAAGACCTGTTGTGTAGAGCGGCTTATTTGGTGCCATTTCATCTGGATTTGGAAAACAGACTGCGTTGACCACATCCAAAGTTCTCAACTGTGTTCTGATTATAATGATGCCAGAAAATCATTTTTGGTTCAGCTTCTTCTGCTGAAAGGACAGACCAACTTTTAGCACTTGGTATTTAGAGGTTCAAGTTATTGTGGTTGACACTGCTGTCAGAGAAAAGGGTGGCTACTGCTGTAGTTCGATAGGTGATAGTAGTAACATTAAGTAGTTGTGTGGATTAAAACTATTTTATAAATATTAAATTGGAATAAAATAATGAATATACTCTAGCAGTCACCACTTTCACAGGTGAAAGTATTTTTGGTAATTTCACATAAAGGGTCTTTTAATAGCTGGAACTTGTCCACCCACAAGCAAAATGTGAGTCCTGTAATAGATGTATCTTGGTGTTACCACTTTGTGTTAGGCATCATTTTATTTTGTACATTTTATGTATTTGGAATTAAATATTGACATTGCATTTCCTTGTATGGTTTTTATTTTTCATACTTTAAAAATGTCAGTGCCGTAAATATCAGGTACATTTGATTTAATCATTACAGTTATGGCAATTGAATAAGTTGTTTAATTCTCCTTTGAAATTTGTGATCATATGTTTGTTATGAATTTACATAGCCCTGCACAGATTAAACAGCACCTAGTGAATTTTCAATTACCTACTAAAAACTTTCAAAATACACACAAGAAAAGCATGTATAGTAACATTTAAGAAGTTATATTTATGTGTAATAAAGCCAAAATAGAAAAACACTTTTAATCAATTACAGATTCTATGAAATTACCAATGTCTTCTTGTATGACTACAATGCTGGATGTTCACATAGTTACTTCAGAAAAACAACAAATGTAGCTTTAGAAGGACCTTTATTTCACATTTGAAATGGGCATAATAACTTAAAAAAATATATACATAAACCAAACACTGGCAATATTTTTAGGATAGTTTAAAATTGATGAATTAAATAATGTAGTTCACCTTTACAAGTGTAAATTCAACATACAAGTGTAAATTCCAATTACCACAATATAAAAATACAGCTTAACATATAAAGCTTATAGCACTTGTGCAGCACTGTTCAATCAGGTCCAAATGCCTGGGTCAAGAAATAAAAACTGCCCTTACAAATAAAGTGAGCATAGTATTGACAGTCTGTTCGTTGTCTGTAATGCACAGTGAAGAAAGGCACTAAAATGTCCAGGAGCAATTATTCATCATGAGTCCTTGTGTATGAGACATTTCATATGATGCAGGTTCACATTCTGGTAAAAATTGTATTCTTGTTAACAGTTTCTTGGTTTACTTGGAGAATATGAAAGTGGGAAAAGACAGCATGGCAAAGTGTAGAAATGTAAATTGGTCCCAGTAACAACTTCTATAAGTATGTAATGCTCTTGGAACAGCACAGTGATACTAACTAGGTGGAGGTACTGCAGGTCCTCCTTCATTCCTGCGACGAGGTTGACGCCCTTGACATCTCCCAGGTCATTCCCGCTACAGTGAATAAGGAGGACGTCCGGGACAGCTCTTCCTTGTAGGAACTGGGAAAAGAAAGGGAGAAGGCTCTTCCACCGCAGACCACCCCAGCCGAACCAATAGATGTAGATATCCTCAATACCAAAGTTGTTCCCCATGGTCTTTGCCGCTCTCTCTGCCCCACGCCGGACGTAGCTGTCTCCAATAATCCATACTGTTGGATGGAAAAACACATTGTAATAGCGAGAAAAGTAACATATTTTAAACTATGGATAGAAAGGATAAATGAGCACTCTTAATTACGAGCTATTTGAAAATGCATTATTACCTCGGCTTAGTTGTACAAAAGTCTGATAAAAGTTTAATGGTGTACAATAAATAGCAAAAGAAAATTAACTATTACTATTGCTTACTTCTGGGGCATTGGATAGGTGAACATGCCATCGTGGCTCTTAGCACTCTTATTTCTGAAAGAAAGAAAAAATCAATTTCCCATAGACTGTTTGCCCCGCCCAACGGTCTGTGGCTCCTCCCTCACTGCTCCCTCTCCTCTAAAATCGTCACATCCGCAACCATGATGGCTGCGCCCATAAACGCAAACTCGACGACTCATATCTGATCCCCACAAACCAATGGGTGATGTCACACATGTTCTCTCCATTAATATTAATGTCTATGGGTAAAAGTAGAAGTACTGATTTAACGTCTTTACTCAAGTAAAAGTAACAAAGTAGAGGCTTGGAAATTTATTTAAAGTATAAAAGTAAAAGTAGCCTTGCGAATGACAAAGCTACCTGAACCAGACAGATGTTACTAGAGAGCACGCTGAGAAACTACAGTGGAAATGAAAAAAAGGCTCTTTATATGCCGTAGCCTACATTATAAATGGCTGTCTGTCGATAGGCCTTAAACATATATAAACATATATAAAACATATAGCTTATTTATTGTGACTGAGACTGGGACTCCAGGTTAATAAGATTCTGACCGAGTAGCAAGATAAAATTTCAAGTGTGATTTTGTGAGAAGTCTGTGTATATTCCCATCCAATTAGATTCAATTTGGTATTGATGACAGAAAAATAATAACTAACTCCAGTGAAATTATTTTAAACTTCGTGAGGACTAGATTAGGACTGGATTTAAAGCTGACTCTGGTTTCCAACTTCCGCCTAGGTGTGTCTGTTAAAACATGGACGGAGACAACTTCTCTCTGTTGATGCTTTATTACAATCAAGCATCAGTATAAACATGGGCGTGGGTAGCTCTGCTATGGCTGTGTGTGTGGTAATAAAATAAAAAAATAACATTGCAAAGGCTACCATACAAAATGCATAGGAATCATATATGCTAGTAAATAATAACAATAAACCCACTATTAATTACATTATCTTAATGAGCAAAGACGTTCAACAATTGCCATTATACCGAATCAACAGCCAGGTGTAACCTAGCTAACAGGTGAAGAATGCTAACTTTTAAATTTGCAATAACTATAGATGAATACAACAACAGGCTTAAATGAACTGACAACACAAGTTATACGACTTACAGTTCTCAAAGACGCACACAATCTCAACTGATTATCCTCCGGACTAGTTCTTTTTCTTTTCTCTCACTTTCTTCTCCGTGTGCCGTGCGCCCCTGCTCGTGGTGTGAGGCGCGTGGATCAGCGCTATTCTTCGACATGCACTCACAATCACACATGATAGACTACCTTTTGTACAAAACTAAAGTAACGAGCCAATTTTGTAAAATGTAAGGAGTAAAAAGTACCGATATTCGTGTTAAAATGTAAGGAGTTAAAGTAAAAAGTCGCCAAAAAAATAAATAGTAAAGTAAAGTAAAAATAACTGAAAAATCTACTTGAGTATTTGTACTTCGTTACTTCCCATCTCTGTGTGACGGTGTTTGCCTCTCAAACCCAGACTGGGAGCTGGTTCCACAGGAGAGGAGCTGGATAGCTGAAGGCTCTGGCTCCCGTTCTACTTTTAGAGACTCTAGGAACCACAAGTAACCCTGCATACTGGGAGCGCAGTGCTCTGGTGGGACAATAAGGTACTAAGAGCTCTCCAGATACAATGGTGCTTGACCATTTAGAGCTTTGTAGGTCAGGAGAAGGATTTTAAAAGATTTTAAGCCAATGCAGAGAAGCTAATACATGAAACTGTTGAGCCTACAATATCGTCACAATATCGACATTGAGGTATTTAGTCAAGAATATTGTGATATTTGATTTTCTCCACATCGCTTAGCCCCCCAAGGCGGTATTAGATTAGATTAGACGTTATTGTCCACTTTTTTGGAAATATGTCTGTAGGCTTCTCCAAATAAAACCTCCGAAATAAAACCATGACACTGCAAGTTATCAAACATTAAACATGCAACAAGAATTGTGTAATGAGCAGAAAACTGCAGCAGCAAGTGGAAAGGAAGTAGCTTACAACCTAAAATAGAACAGCGATTTTGGTGTTGATTAGGGATGGGTATCGTTAGGATTTTATTGATACTACCACTTTTTTTTTTCATTTCTATATAATGCTTTTTAAAAGATGTTTTATGAAAAAGATAATAAATTCAGAACAGGATTAAAATAACTTTTATCTACATGTTTCTAGAGCAGAAACAGTAAAGTTTACAACAGCAAAGTCATTATATAAACTTAATAAATAATCTAACATCAAAAATACTGAGTAAAGTTTAGAAAGAATGAAGAACACAGGCATCAGTCAGTATCATCCTTCCTTCTGTCCTCTGCTCCCTCTGTTCATGTGATTCACTGCAGGTGAATGCATGCTGCTGTTAGACTACAGTACAGGCCAAAAGTTTGAACACACCTTCTCATTCAATGCGTTTCCTTTATTTTCATGACTATGGATTGTCACTGAAGGCATCGAAACTATGAATGAACACATATGGAATTATTTACTTAACAAAAAAGTGTGAAATAACTGAAAACAGGTCTTATATTCTAGTTTCTTCAAAGTAGCCACCCTTTTCTCTGATTACTGCTTTGCACACTCTTGGCATTCTCTTGATGAGCTTCAAGAGGTAGTCACCTGAAATGGTTTCCCAACAGTCTTGAAGGAGTTCCCAGAAATGCTCAGCACTTGTTGGCCCTTTTGCCTTCACTCTGCGGTCCAGCTCTCCCCAAACCATCTCGACCTTCTTGGTCAAATAGCCCTTACACAGCCTGGAGGTGTGTTTGGGATCATTGTCCTGTTGAAAAATAAAATGGTCCAACTAAACGCAAACCGGATGAGACGTTGCATGTCGCTGCAGGATGCTGTGGTAGCCATGCTGGTTCAGTATGCTTTCATTTTTCAATAAATCCCCAACAGTGTCACCAGCAAAGCACCCCCACACCATCACACCTCCTCCTCCATGCTTCACAGTGGGAAAGCACGCATGTAGAATCCATCCGGTCACCTTTTCTCCGTTGCACAAAGACACGGCAGTTGGAACCAAAGACCTCAAACTTGGACTCAGCAGACCAAAGCACATTTTTCCACTGGTCTAATGTCCATTCCTTGTGTTTCTTGGCCAACCAAATCTCTTCTGCTTGTTGCCTTTCCTTAGCAGTGGTTTCCTAGCTGCTATTTGACCATGAAGGCCTGATTCGCGCAGTCTCCTCTTAACAGTTGTTCTAGAGATGTGTCAGCTGCTAGAACTCTATGTGGTATCCATCTGGTCTCTAATCTTAGCTGCTGTTAACTTGCGATTTCTGAGGCTGGTCACTCAGATGAACTTATCCTCAGCAGCAGAGGTGACTGTTGGTCTTCCTTTCCTGGGGCGGTCCACATGTGAGCCAGTTTCGTTGTAGCGCTTGATGGTTTTTGCGACTGCACTTGGGGACACATTCAAAGTTTTCTCAATTTTCTGGACAGAGTGACCTTCATTTCTTAAAGTAATGATAGCCACTCGTTTCTTTTCACTTAGCTGATTGGTTCTTGCCATAATATGAATTCTAACAGTTGTCCAATAGGGCTGTCGGCCGTGTATCAACCTGACTTCTGCACAACTGATGGTCCCAGCTCCATTAATAAGGCAAACAATTCCACCAATTAACCCTGACAAGGCACACCTGTGACGTGAAAACCATTTCAGGTTACTACCTCATGAAGCTCATTGAGCGAACACTAAGGGTTTGCAGCACTATCAAAAAAGCAAAGGGTGGCTACTTTGAAGAAACTAGCATATAGGACATGTTTTCAGTTATTTCACACTTTTTTGTTAAGTATATAATTCCAAATGTGTTCATTCATAGTTGTGATGCCTTTAGTGATAATCTACAATGTAAATAGTCGTGAAAATAAAGGAAACACATTGAATGAGAAGGTATGTTCAAACTTTTGGCCTGTACATACAGACTTTTGTTTTAGCTTGTTTGCCTGTTTTTGTACCGTCGCATAGTCGACAAATCACCGTATTGCCAGGAGAAGCTCGCAGACAGTTTGGACTTCCATTAACTGTTTAGGTTTAATTACTGATGTTAACTAGCATGTTAATTAGCAATAATTAGCCTGTGCCTCTGTTATCTCCTTACATATACCTACACTCTCCGTCTCTGCTGATTGGTAAGGATTGAGATTTCTCATGTCAAAGCTACCAGAAGACTTACAACCTTCAGTCATGTTGCCCATGTTACAACTATGTTGTCAAGCTCAGTTGGAGGCTGCGCAGTAACGCTGGAAAAGTGCTTCTATTTTCCTTCACTGGTCTCCGTCCAGAACAACGGAATCTGCCTGCTCCTCCAGTAACGTTAGCCGTTAGCATAGTGGCGTTAGCCACGGACAGCCAGGACCATTCGGGATCACTTTACCGGCAGTGTCTCAATTGAGTTTGGGAGTAACCAACTCGGATACTCTAGTTCTCTGACTCTAGTAATTCAATGTGTGTACACACACATGTTGAGAAGACATGACCTGTCCCTTGTAGCTAGGGCTGCACAATTAATTGAATTTTTTAAATGATTCTTTTTAGCGTCATTTCATAGAACGCTCCGGGTTTTTTTGCAAAGCCAATCTACTGCTCCATAAACTGTCTGATCATGAGCCAGTCAGTTGTTCCTGTACCGCGCAGCTTAGTTTCTAGATGGAGACAGACGGAGGACAGAGTAACGGGAGGAAAATTCAACAGATAGCAGTCAGTCATACGCCGGTCTCAAGGTTTACCAGTTTACCAGTAAACGCAACATTTTGTCCCGTCTGTGTTTGTCAGACAAGCAGTGACCAATGTTAGTTGGTGCTAGTTAGCGTCTGTTAGCTCACAGGGCTAGAGCGCAAATAATATATTTCCTCTAGGACGCACCGGTGCACCTAATGTCCTCGCATCCTCTGCAATGTTGTTTATATGGATATGGTTTAATTTTGCGTTACATGACCCATTTCTTCTGTAAAGCCGTGCCTGTGTTGGATCTCTCCTCTACTCTCTCTCCTCTTACTCTCCACGCAGCCCCGCCACACAGCGCTGGTCCACACTTCTGATATTTGTCTACAGTTTTAATTGTTACTAAAACAGCTGTATATTGTTAAGCATGAGAGGCAAACCTGTATTTCCGCTGGTAAACTATCTGCTATCGCAGCGGCCACGGCGAAAAACACAGAAGAAGTTATTGAATGCAGCTAACTTCAGTTGGTAGAGTAATAGTGTGAGAGACAAAGCCTGCTGGACCTGGGTGAGAGGTGTGACCCATGGCCAGAATATCATAGTTCATAAAAATGCAGCGCAGTGATGACACAGACATTTCATACACACAACGTGTGTAACTCTGCTGACCCGCCATTCGACCCGTTCTGGACCCATTCATAATGAATCAGCCGTCCATCGCACTCCCCCTCTACAGGGGATACATAAAAAAAAAAAAAATCCTAGGCTATTTATTTCAGATTGCTAATTTTCATTTACATGTGTTGCAGCTGCAGTTGTTGTCTATACAACATACAGCTTCAACATAAGAAGAATGTAGCATAATATGGATGTAAAAGCAGTTATAAATAGCCTATGTGAAAATATGTTTAGGTCAAAATTAAATAATCGTGATAATAATCGTGATCACAATTTTGATCAAAATAATCCTGATTATCATTTTGGCCATAATCGTGCAGCCCTGCTTGTAGCACTCCAAATTTACAAACAATAGAGCCATGTTAAAAAAAGAATTTTAAACTTTCAAAGACTAACAAGTGACTCTGGGGATCCCCTAGGGGTCCTGGAGCCCCTAGATCCCTGCACTTTTTTAAACAGTAGTCTATGAAATGAAAATTTATGTGCATAATTTTAAGTACAATGAAATTAATGTAGTTTTAAAAACAGCACTGCTCTGTTTTTTCATTTTCCTCAGCAAGAAATATACTGTTCGCACACTGTTGCAGAAATGTCCGCAGCTATTATAATTGTACCAAATCCCTAGCTACCCTCACTAGGCCAAAAACTTTTATTTTTTTTGTCAAAAATAAGGCAAAATATTCATTGCGTTTCCACTATATATTCATTCTGCAGTGTGAACCACCATGAACAGCTGCAGTGCACCGCTGTGAGTCCATGAATGAGGCAACCGTCTGTGATTAATTCACATCTGTAACAGCAGGGCAGATGAGTGTGTTGTCTAAACTGCTAAAGTAAGTTGAAAAGTTGTTGGTAGCCTTCTGGTTACAAACAGGTGTGGTGAATGGCATGCTGCTGATGGATTGGCTGTTTTTTGGTTTAAGCTGAGAGAATATACGGTTAAAAATGATTGTTGATGCTGTTTTGCCCGCATTGTTCTCTGAAAGTTTGCTGGAAGTGATGTAATGTAGCACTGTGCCAGACTCCATTTAAAAATTGCTTGTAAGGAAATAACAGGCGAACCAGCTTTAAAAGTGACATTTTTTTTTAAAATAATACTGGATCCAATTCTCGCTGTTGAGTGGTTCATGTAGATTTAAAAAAGTAATTAATAAATTATTTTTTTTAACTTTAAAGTGTTAAATTGAGAACAGAATTTGGTGTGGTGGTCTGCCTGTGCACCTGCTTCTTGATGACATTTACCTGAGACCTGTTAAAAGACAAACCCACACAGCCTGTTCTATGTGACTGTAACATAATCCTGTCATGTGAACTGTCTTTGTTCTTCTCCAGATAGCTTGTTAGCAGGTTGTGACTGTGTAAACTCTATGCTCGTGTAGCCAAGGTGCTAGCCTCTTTATAGCACTTTACTGTTCACTGCTTGGCTGTCATTATAGAGATAGACGTTTTTACTACCCTGCAAGTTTGTGTTCAGTAATTTTTCAGTGGGTGGAAAATCATATATTTTAGACAGAATTTGGATGAAGACTAATGAGGATGCCAGTGGTCTTCACTCATAGGCTAGTGGCCACTATTGTTACTTTTGGATGCGGTTCATGGTCTGATCTTTTAGTTGTACTTTCTTAAGATACTCATTTGGAATATTCAGCTTTCATGTAAAATGGGACAACAGGAATGTACAGTGAACCCTCGCTATATCACGGTTCACCTTTCACGGTCTTGCTGCTTCACAGATTTGCATCGTGCATTGTGTTCTGCATTCTGCAAACATAATCATTGGTGGCATGTCGGTTTATAAGAATCTTTTTGCCCAGAAGAAAAAAGAGCGACAACAACTACCGATAACTATGTTTTTCTCTCGAAAAAACACTTCTGCACACATTGTCACACACTGCTCTTTTAAGGTCTATCCATAGATTTTCAATTATGTTGAGGTCATGAGATTGTGAAGGCCATGGCAAAACCGGTTTACGCCTTTTGATGTAACCCACCGTGGATTTTGAGGTGTGTTTAGGATCATTATCCATTTGTAGAAGCCATCCTCTCTTTAACTTTAGCTTTTTCACAGATGGCATCAAGTTAGCATCCAAAATGTGTTTTTTTCCATTTTTCCTTCTATTCGTGAAAGTTCCCTGTGCCACTGGCTGCACTACAACCCCAAAGCGTGATTGATCCACCCCCATGCTTAACAGTTGGACAGAGGTTCTTTTCATTAAATTCTGTGCCCTTTTTTCTCCAAACGTACCTTTGCTCATTCCGGCCAAACAGTTCCATTTTAACCTTATGGGTCCACAGCCCACAATGCATCAGGCTTGTCTATATGTTCATTTGCAAACTTCAAACGCTGATTTTTGTGGTGAGAAGAGGTTTTCTTCTGATGACTCTTCCATGAAGACCATATTTGTACGAGTATCTTTTTTATAGTGGAATGGTGTAGCACAACTCCAGTGTCTGCCAGGTCTTTCTGGATGGATCGTGCAGTCAAACGTGGGTTTGGACTTGCTTTTCTCACAATCCTGCAAGCTGTTCTGTCTGATATTTCTCTTGGTCTTCCAGATCTTGCTGCTTTGTGAGCATCAACTATTTTCAGTTTCAGTTTTCTAGACAACTGCTTAGAAGAAGCCATGGTGCTGATTGTTGGGGCAAGGTCAGATGAGTCTGGGCATTTAAAACCTTAAGATTGACATCACCTGGTCTTTCCAGACGATGATTGAGAACAATCCATGATGCTGTCAGTGTCAGCTTTCCAAAGGGGGCGGTGCATGCTATAAACTCTGCAGGGTGCCCAAACTTTTCCAGATGCCATTTTTTTGTTTTCTGTTATTTTGAAAGTGTAAATGATGGAAATAAAATCTAACTTTTTGTGACATATTATACGAATGTCTAATCTGTCATTTGATGCCTTTTGGAGATTTTTCCATCTTTTATTGGCTTCTTTATGCCCATTAATACACATTTTTACCTTGGGTGCCCAAACTTTGAGCCCCACTGTATGTCTTTACCATCTCATCCTCGGGCCCTGCAGGATCATGTGACTTTATGCTCTGGTTACCCATAACCAAGAGTGGAAGTACTTCTCTTTACACTACAATATAGTCGTCACTATGAGGCTTAGTTTAATCACGGCAAACTTGCAAAATCCTGAACAGCTCCAACTGTTTCTTGTAGATTTTACCACAAAATCTATGTCACACCCACATTGGAGAAATTCTCAGAAATATACTAATTTTCCTGTTCAGAAATACCCCCGGAATGGCCACAACCCTAATCTCACAGATTTTACGTAGTGGCCCAACGGTTAAAAAAACAATTCAGTGAGGTGAGGCTGATATTGTGTTCTGCCTGTTAACTCAGTTTTTCTGATGTTGCACAGTACTGCATCTGTGTGCAACATCTCTTGTCAAAGTGATTTTACTGGTCATCATACACAACCATGCACAAACGGCTATATGTATGAGACCTTATTAATGATCATTAAATAGCGAACAAGTGGTTAAGTGGAAGAACTTGATGTAGTCCTGGAGATCCAAATCCATTTGTGATCATCCAGTAGAAACCATGTAATAAAAATAACCACATGGATTACATTTTTTTCCATGTCTCAACTATTATAAAAACAAAGCAAGTCTTTTGAATTCAGTGGCATGTTGCAAGTTTGTAGTTAATATACAGTATACACCAGGGGTGTCAAACTCAATTTCAGTAAGGGCCATACTGGAAAATTAGAATCACATCTAGGGCCAGACAGGTACAGTATAGCTTGACATGCTCTTATGTAATTGAAAAAGTAAAATATCTTTGAGGGTAATATTGCACGTTTTATATAGCCTTCTCATTTACAATTTGATCCACATCAAGCCCTGAAAAAGTCAGAAAAAAGGTTTCTTAGCTATTGTGCCCTCTTCGGTATTGCTCTATACACTGACAGCCAGCAAAACTCTCTTCTAACATCTAGACTCTGAAGACAGTCATTCCCATGTCCACAGGTTTAATGACGTTACAAGTAAATTGTGAAACTCTAACATACAAAAACCGACTAATCAATTCTATGCTAGCTTTTAACATACAATTTAGCCCAAGGAATGTTCAGAATGTAATTTCATTGGATCTCCTAGGTGGAAGGGGAGGTGGAGGGTTGCACTCTTTGCCTGCAACGACAGCTGAATAGCAAAGGGAGAAAATGAATTATTTAAAGCAGGGTTGTGACTCTGTGATTGGCCCATTTGTGTACAATTCTTATTGGTTTAGCATGAAGGCGATTCGAGTTAGGTAGAGCATTGATTAAGAGTGAGGTCTTCCTGAAAGGATTTACACTGAGTTACATTTCAATCAGGAGACACTAGTTGTAGATATGCGACAGTTGTACACAGCATGATAAACAGCTGAATTGATTTAGGAGTGCATTGATTAAAAGTTAGGTCTTCCTGTAAGAATTTATGCTGAGCATCATTGGAGAACTCATTAAGAATTCGTAAGCTACTAAATTAGTAGCTTAATTATATAAAAACAGCCATCATAGAATTGAGAAAATCAATGAACAATCAATGAACAATGATTACATTTTTAAAAGCAGGCTTCCACACAGTCAACTCACAGCAACCTGTTTCAAAGCCTGAATATGCAAACTCACTGGTTCTGTGGAGATTTCTGAGTTTGAAAGTCTTTAAATCTGCCAAATTCTGCTTGTGTCGCTTAACAGTTTGAAAAACAGTTCCATACATTCACATACAGGCGCTAGTGACTAAATAACTTCCACATTCCAATTGGCTGCCATCATCTGTCTGCCGACTGCAAACTTGTCCAGTGGATAGCTTTTATTGTAGGTTTAAAATTGTTCAGTTTGACTCTGCTTGAGAGTGCACGTGTAAACCAATATGTTAGTCTAGCTTGAGTTATTTTTTTGTTCACACTCACAGAAGTTGCTTGACTACCAAGTGGTGGAAATTAGAGAGAGAAAGAGAGAGACAGAGTGAGAGAGGTAGATTTTTAGGCTGATCTAAAGGACAGAACAGGGAACGTCCTCATCTTAAATGTCAGTGGTCCCGTTGCATTGATGTTAATTTGTGAAGAATCTGGTGTTTCTTGTTGGCTTGGCTCCACTCACTCACACACATGCAGGCACACACACACACGCACACGCACACGCACACACACACACACACACACACACACACACACAGTTGTATTTACCCTGTGTGACAGGAGGGCCTGGGGGGGCTTAGGTCTGGCCTCTAGCTGGTGACACTAATCCAAACAGGCTAAGCCAAATGAGGAAGAACGACAAACTCACACACCGCTTGCTGTGTGTGTGTGTGTGTGTGTGTGTGTGTGTGTGTGTGTGTGCGTGTAGTGTGTGTCTTTGTGTCAGTGTTTTACCTTTCTTCTCAAATGTACAGGTTCACATGCATTCTGGCATTTCTCACAGGCCCGTTCCAATAATTGATTTTTCTGAATTTTTTGGTGATGGTGGAATTTCGAATGTCTAGGTTTCTTCTTTTGCAAAACAATGACAGCTTTCTGTAAATATTTGACAAGTAGGTTTACTTAATATTACATGTTAAAAGCCCTGGCTCTGCATGCCCGTGTGTTATTGATTCTTTCTGAAGACATTTATGTGTCATGAGCTTTCATCACTGAGTTAAAGGCTAGTTTTCGTCACTGAATGTAGCATTTTTCTTTATCGTGATATTCTTACATAACTGTAAATACTTTTTTTTTTTAGATTTCATAATTTGCATAAGTAATATATGCATATCCAAATGATTGAATAATGTTCCCAACCTCCTGTTCCTGTCAGGCTAGTTAGAAAACAAACTGCAGATGGAAAATGTTTTCCTCATAGATGTCAACATGGTTCACTGCCTCACTTGCCTAAAATTTCCCTTTGTGTTATAATCAGGAATGCAGTGATGGGTGAAACCACCTTTATATTTGTAGGAATAAAAAGTTATTAAGAATATTCACTATGTATGACAATGCAGCTCAAGAATATATTTGCATTGTTCTATGGGGGGCAGCCATTTATTTAGCCTTAGTTGGACAGTGCTCTTACAACTACCGACATTTTACACAAACTGGATTAGTTTGGAGCCAGTACTGTCATCTGTTGAGAAAAGTGTTGGATTAGGCATTACACACAAACTTAAGGAATCAATATTAATACTTAAAGGTTAACTACTATTTTTTTCAACCCTTTAAATTGGTCCAGTATTACTGGCCCGCCTATATCAAATACAAAGCTGTAATTGGTGCAGCTTGGCTACAAGGGCATAGTTAATGAGCAGTATTACTCGATGCCAGAGTAACTCGCTGAGTTAAAGTAGAACTTTTTGGCTGGAATGACCAAAGGTATATTTGGAAAAGAAAGGGCACAGAATTTAATGAAAAGAACCTCTGTCCAACTGTTAAGCATGGGGTTGAATCAATCATGCTTTGGGGTTGTATTGCCACCAATGGCACAGCGAACATTTCACGAGTAGAAGGAAAAATGGATTCAATAAAATTTCAGGAAATTTTGGACACTAACTTGATGCCATCTGTGAAAAAGCTAAAGTTAAAGCAAGGATGGCTTCTACAAATGGATAATGATCCTAAACACACCTCAAAATCCACGGTGGATTACATCAAGAGGCGTAAACTGAAGGTTTTGCCATGGCCTTCACAATCTCCTGACCTCAACATAATTGAAAATCTATGGATAGACCCAGAAATCTCAAAGAACTGGAAGACTTTAGTAAGGAAGAATGGGCGAAGATACCTAAAACAAGAATTGAAAGACTCTTGGCTGGCTACAAGAAGTGTTTCCAAGCTGTGATACTTGCCAAAGGGGGCAGTACAAGGTATTAACTCTGCAGGGCGCCATTTTTTTGTTTTCTGTTATTTTGAAAGTGTAAATCATGGAAATAAAATCTAACTTTTTGTGACTTATTATCCGAAGGTCTAATATGTCATTTGTTGCTTTTTGGAGATTTTTCCATCTTTTCTTGGCTTCTTTTTGCACATTAATACACATTTTTACCTGGGGTACCCAAACTTTTGAGCCACACTGTACTTATAATGGAAATATCCATGCTGTAACTTTCCTGACGGTTCAGTAAACTGCCGTTAGTGTCCTTAGCTCCGGAGTTAAGTGCTGACCGGGCTGCTAGCTGGCTGGGGGCTGGCTGCAGATGTGTCCCAAGGCCGGGGCTGTAATGATAGTGGATTGTTGCTAGCTGGCTGGGGGCTGACTGTGGATGTGTCCACGGGGCTGTAATGATAGTGGATTGTTGCTAGCTGGCTGGGGGCTGACTGTGGATGTGTCCCCGGGGCTGTAATGATAGTGGATGGTTGCTAGCTGGCTGGGGGCTGACTGTGGATGTGTCCACGGGGCTGTAATGATAGTGGATTGTTGCTAGCTGGCTGGGGGCTGACTGTGGATGTGTCCACGGGGCTGTAATGATAGTGGATTGTTGCTAGCTGGCTGGGGGCTGACTGTGGATGTGTCCACGGGGCTGTAATGATAGTGGATTGTTGCTAGCTGGCTGGGGGCTGACTGTGGATGTGTTCCCGGGGCTGTAATGATAGTGTATGGTTGCTAGCTGGCTGGGGCTGATTGTGGATGTGTCCCCGGGCCGGGGCTGATGTCATCAATCTATACACTTAACGCTACTAATGAATTTGTGGAAGCCCAGAGTTGTTAACCGTGGTCAAAACAGTCATACTAAAAATAACTGAGCGTGTTGAACTATGTCACAATCTTATGTTGCCTACCAAGAAACCACTGAAACGATTTTGGATATTTTATTTTAAAGGTACAAGAGAATCTTTGGTGTTGGAAAAATCAACATTAAAATCAATCAATATCAATAAATAAGGTCTCTGTTGTATTACTGTGTTGTAAAGTGAGATGTAATCAATGACAAGACAATGCCATGTGGCAGAAAAAAAGTTGTATTATATTTATTTAGCAGATAAATAGATAGTAATAAGAGTATAACTCGCCCCCCCCATTAATTTTTAATGTATTTTATTACATTATTTGGATTTCTATTAATTAATAAAGTTGCAATTGATTTTAATACCTTGTTAATATTTTTAAAAGCACAAACATTTATATATAGCTATTATGAGTGCACAAATAACAAATTCATCTCTTATAGAAAAAAAAATGTAATAGGGCTAAATTAATGTTACTTGATGTGTTATAATCCACTTATTAATCATTAATTATTACAAGCATTAGTTGAAATTTACAACAGCCTATCTTACACTAAACTAATGATAAAATAACATATCATATGACATTACTAATAATAAGTAAACATAAATCATTTAATGGTCTGTTAACAGTAAAAAAATAATTAAAGTTAACTACAATAACCATAGTATATTAGTAAAGTAAATCTTTGGGAGATTTCTGTAAGAATTGCATTATTCAGTGATTGGATGTGAGCACTTCTGTTGTGGATACAGAACCCCCCTTATTGTCAATATACCCATGAAAGCTACTGTATATAACCTTTGAATGACCCAGGTCTCTAGGTTGTGATTGTAAAGAGTGCATGAGTGATTATCCTAGCGGTCACAGTAGGTCCTTTTATAAAGTGGAGGTCAAGTTTCAAAAAATTGTCCCACTACAATAAAATGGGTACTTTTGGGACTTACAAGCTAGCATGTCAGGTTTGGTACCAATCAATTCAGAACTCAGATTGTGCAGGGTACCCACAGGGTCTTAAAAAAGTCTTTAATTAAATTCTAAAAAAGGCCTTAAAAGCCTTAAATTAAATTTTAAAAAGTCACAAAGTATACAATTTTGTTAACAAAGATCTTAAATTATGTCTTGTCCTTTTGTAGGATTAAATAAATACGTGTGTGTGTGTGTGTGTGTGTGTCTCTCTCTTTACAATTCACTCTGTGTGACTTGGATGTTATACAACAGTACAAGTACGTGGCCCTGGCGGAGCTCTAGCCCTAAACATCCAAGCTCGGGCGCAACTCAATCAGTTGTCAGGAAAGAAAACAAAATACCACACTCTGCTACTAACAACCTAACGTTAGGTATTAAAAAGGTCTTAAAAGTCTTAAATTTAACTTGAAAAATCATGGGGGTACCTTGTTGTCTAATTTGGTAGCAATATCTTCACTCAAACTTAAAATGCATCCCACTACTTCCTCTGAAAAACAGTATGTCCGCCGGCCCTGTTAGATTGTGTGTAATTAATTGTGTGTAATTAATTGAATTAACAGTCAGACCATTATTGTTCTTTTAAGATTTTCTCTGGAGCTTCTCCACTCACTGAATAAATAGTTGGCAGACATTCTAGAAATGTATGTGAAAACTAGTATTAGTATCACACACAAAATGCCAAGTTGGGTGTGCTTGTGTGTATCCATATTCTTCTGATCAAGTCAGTTTGATGATTAGTAATACACTATTCTTATGGTAATAGTCCAGAGGCTATTTTCCTCTAAGTGTTTCCTCTAAGTGATTCATCAATCTGCTCAGTGTCGGCTCATATCAACTTTGTTGTTTGCCTTTATTGTTTGAGCTCTGCCTTGCGTGAAATGTTTTTACCACTGTCTCTTGATAGTTGATCTCTTCTTCAGTTTGGCTGTGCTTCTTTATCTTTCTGTTTCTATCACTGTCTATATGTTTCTTTCTCATAGCACATTAAGTTGCATCAGGAGCAATTCTAGGATCAAACCTTTGGGGGGGCTCAGCCCCTAGTGAGAATGTGACATAGTGCCTTGCAAAAGTGTTAACCCCCCCCCCCCTGCTAAGTCAGTAATTGCATTAGCCAATAATCTTTGAGCCAGCTTCTGAACAACAAAGTTGTGTTGAAACAATGTTCTAAATTCTTCATTTCAATTTGGGTTCTAATCTGCACCATGAAATTACCAACTTCTTCTCTTGGGGACTACCAACGTTAAACTTCACAACCGCACCTCCTACTCTGCCTCTAACCGATTAGATAAAGACTCCAAAAGCAGGAGTCTGGCACAACCCACTCTGATTGGCCAACACTACGTTTCTGTTAACCCTTTCCTTGACTGGGTTACAGGTGCATTGCATTGGCGACAGCAAAACAGGGTATTAAACCTTTTTCAAAGCCTTTAAACAGTAGCAGTTGTTGGCATTTTTTCATGACACATGTGTAATAGTTAGATTCTCTTTAGTGTGTTTTCACATTTTTTTCACATTTATTTTGACATATACTGTATATATACTGTATATATATTATTATAACAACATAAGTGAAAGAGAAAATTATGTTTCTCCTTCATTAGAACATTTGAAAAACATACTTAAGAGAATCTAGTTATTTAACTATTGCAATTACAACAGGAAACACACTCCACCTCCAACATTTTCAAAAGACAATGAACACAACTCTGCACAAAATATGACAGTATAAGTGTTCCGAACTTAAATATACACTATAATATAGTAATTCTGCCAAATTCTGCAATTTTGTGTGTTTTTAGTTTTTTTTGGGGGGGGCAAAGGGGGTCTCGTCCAGGGTGTAGTTCAATGTAGAACCGCCACTGCCTTTAAACCTGCAATTTTCTGTCCTTTGTGTCACTCAAAGCATCAAAATTGATAAAAAAAAAAAAAAAAAAAAAGGTTTTTTAATATAATTTTTAGGGAGGCTGAGATTAAATTTAGGGGGGGGCTTGAAAAAGGGGTCTAGAATAACCCAATGATGACAGTTGCATCTTGTTTTAATAATTTAATATTGATAATAATTACATTTGGACCCAAAGTTGCCCAAGAATCTAAGTGAGCTTAATGCCATTTAATATACTAATGAGTTGGAGTACTTCAAAGACATTCATTGCACTGGCTTTTATCCATTCAAACTATCTCCACAAACACTCATAGGCCTTCACAGGTTTAATCTATTGATCTTAGCTGTTGGTGCCTGGGGCAAGTTGTAACACTGTGATTACTGTAGTCAAGCTGCTCGGCAACCGGCATCACAGGAATGTAGTAAAACTGGACCGTGTGAGAGTGTGTATCGTGTAACGATAGCCCTGTACACTCTTCTTCAGGCTGCTGCGACAAGGTAAAAGGTGTGCAGTCAACTTGTGTGTTTATTTTTTAAGGTGATAAGGTGGTAATTTGTTTCATAAGTCTGTTATTGCTTCATTGTAACTAATAACCATAATGTCACTAATAGGTCTCTAACCTTTACATAATAAATGAAATCCCAATGAATCATTATAGGTTACACTAAAGGTTTGCAGTATTGACACTTCCTTATGCAGGACTAAATCATCAACAACAAATCTCTTCCCATAAAGGTTCCTGGAACACGGTCATATCAAAAAGTGGTTCTTCACTGCTAAGTATCTGTTTGAAGGTCAGCGTATAATAAACGTTTGAAAGCACACGGTAACAAGCACAGGGCCGTGTTGTGATGATGTGCTGTGGATACTCTGACTTGTTTGTTGTTTCTCTAGCCTTCCTGTGACTCTTGTCAATGATACGCTATTTCAGTCATGGAAAGAACAAATCACTGTGTGCTCAAGGTTGTTGTGTATTCATGTTTTTGAGAGTACACTACTCTATATCAACGTTCCACTTCTCTGATTGTTCAGGTGCCGCCAGAAATTCTGCCGGAAATTCTGCCGGATGTCTCTCATTTCGGCCGGATGTCCGTTACCTTCTGCTTTCTTTGTGTTGCCATTTTAAACTCCGGAGGATTTATAAACTTCTCCACAGATCTCTGCAGGGTGAATCCAGATAGTTAGCTAGACTATCTGTTCTATCTGAGTTCACTGTTGCACAACTAAAACAACTTTTGAATGTGCACATGTTCCACCCAAACAAGTTCCTTCCTGGGGCTATTTTGCAGAAGCGCAGTTGCTCTGTGCAGCGCTTAGCACCGCCCAAGATGATTGTGATTGGTTTAAAGAAATGCCAATAAACCAGATCATGTTTTTTTCTCTCATCCCTGAATGTTGTATAAACTTGCTAGACCCTCCTCAGCAGAGCTGTGTAGGAAGGTCTGGCAATGCCAGACTATGAGTACACCAACCTTACCTCAGTTTACCCAACTATTTATTTATGGATTTTTCCCATCTGACATACTCTTTCCTGACTTCAATTTATTGTACACATTATTGTAAATGACATCAAGCTGATGACAGTTGTGGGGTCTTTTAAAGGAAAAAATATTTTAAGTATTGTTTAAAATGTTCACATTGTTGTTTGTTACTCTCATGATGATCATGAGACATAAGTCATGTGTTTTGTTTGTATAACGGTTCATTGCCCTCAGTCAAAATAGATTACAACGGAAATGAGAGCAGAAGTCAACTGGACTGACCAGAGTGTAACACAGAGCACAGTCAAGGAGAAAAGAATTAGATAATATATAGAGAGAGAAGAAAACAGAGCCATATTTCCAACTGAGCAGAACAGAATTGAATGAAATGCGCTTTAGCAGGACTAGGACAATAAAGAGCAGAGCAGTGCAGCACAGAGCAGTACAGATGAGTGCAGCGCTGGGAGTCACATGAAATTATATATTCTTGCACCCACAGCAGCCATGTATCAGCCACGGTTCACAGATCACACACTGCCCACAGTCATACACTAGAAAAGATAATCTAACCAGTGTTCAAGCCCACAGACTTAGCTCTAAGATGATACATTTTTTTATAGCTTTTCTCCCTCTGATGTGTGTGTGTGTGTGTTGGGCTAGTAGTTAGCCTGTGGAGAAAGTAGTCCACTTATAGAGAAATAAGCTTACTAAATAAAAAAAGCTATGCTTCTTACTGTTTTCACTTAGTGAAATTCAAAACATAAACTGTGGTGGTGTTAGTGCCTTGCTTTACTATATAAAGCTCTATGCAAAATCACTATCATGTTGGCAACAGTTTATTTCTCAATTTCCATGTTGTTTCAGGCTGGGTTTGTTAGTAGATTTGTTTATATATTGTGACTCAAATTTTAGCTCATTTTAACTAAACCCATTTCAAAATGCAGCCTGAGTTTCCTCAGCCTACTCTATATGCTTTTTATGAGTCTAGCGGCCACAGCTGATCAAGCCAACACATGCTATATATCCATATCATAACTTATCTTGTCTGGTTTGCTGAACTTAATCATATTAAGTGACATTTCCTTAGGTGTTGTGTTTTTATGGGCTTCTATGTCCACTGTCATCACATATGTTTAGTCACTTTTACTTTGAAATGTGCAAATGTGTTTTGAATAGACAACCAACGTGGTGCAGGTCCTCAGCAGAGATTGGCAAATAAATAAGGATAACATAAGCCTGTGCATCAGAAATGTATAAAGAAGAGTTGTTTACAAAATGGCTCATGACATGACATTAAACCAGTAATGCATTGAAGCCTTGTGATAGTCCTGATGGCGCTAATCATAAAGCTGATAGTAGCGCAGCCACTTGGCTAGCAGACAGTGAGATAGCCATTGCTTCTGGATTGGTGCTTACTGTCAGCTGTGAGCAGTTGAGCACATAAACACACAGACACACTCGCTGCTTAATCACTCTTACCACTCCACTCATCTCCTCCCTTTCTCTTCCTCTTCTCTCCTCCCTATCTGTAGCTCTCTCTCTCATAGAGGGATATCTGTGTGGTTGAGTTAGACTGAGAACAGAGGGGATAGCAGGAGTGAGGTTGCAGTAAAGCAGCTGACACACTGCTTTGTTTTGTGTTCTCACAACACAGGTGCAATACATGGAAAAGATCTCTTGATATGATTGTTTGCTAGCAGATGTGTGAGTTCATCACATGGCACGTTTATGGATAATATGGCTGGAAAAGTGGACTGTGTGCTGAGATATTGACTTCCATTCCAAATACCTGAGTTTAAGTCCAGCGTTTAAAACTGTTTGGTGTTCTGGGGTCTGAAAGTTGAAGCTTTATCGGTGTTTATTATGTCAGTAAACTGCTCTGTCAACATTAAAAAATGGTTTCTGCAGTAAGGTGATAATCCATGCATTGTTGTCAGTAAACTGCTTCGTCAACACGGAAACATGGTTGACCTGCTTGCTTGGATGACAGGCTTTAAAGGATTGTGTAGCAAATCCTGTTGGTTTTTAGATTAAGGCTAACACAGTTTTTAACTCATGCCATAGAATCTCGTGGCCATTTTGACTTACTCAACCTTGAATATCGTGTAAAAGAAGGTATTATAGTCTTCAGTGCTTAACCAAATGACAAATTTGTATTTGCATGCCAATGTGTTTGAGAAATGTACGTGCTGTCCGTTAAAAACAGTAATCCAAACAGTTCTCGTAGCTATACAAAATTTGCGGACGCAGACATTAGACGATTTGATATGTCCTATTAGCACCTGATAAAAAAATGTTTTCACTCTCTGTGAAACTGTCCATTGTTAACACAACAAGCAGATTGTGTAGAGTGCCCGTTTCCCTTTTGACTCAGGAGACAGAGCTGTCAACACTGGAGTGGGTGTAGCTGTAAAAAACAGGTCATATATTGTAATGTTTGACTAACTCGTTTTTCTGGAGTGTATTTCTCTTGCTGGGAAAAGCATGCATCCACTAAAACATGATTAAATCAAGACAGACAATGTGACTTAACCTCTGACGACAATCCTGTCCTTCAGTTTAAGGGATAATTGTCACAATGCAATGCTATTGTCATGGTAATTATTATTATTTAGGGAGTAATCCAAACAGTTAACTGTATAACAAAATTGCTCTTTAATCCTTTGACTAAACAGTAATGCAACCTGTAAAGTGTGCTTTAGACCTACTCTGTAAAGTGTCCTGAGATAACTTCTGTTATGATTGGACACGATAAATAAAGTTGGATTGAATTAAATTAATAGCAGTTTTTTTTTATATTAACATCCTAAATAAATCCTTAACTACCTATTTAACTTATTAATTTACAAAGGTATGAAAACTGCAAAATAGATTTTAAAGTAATTGTGGCCTTGAGAGCTCAATGCACTGCAACTTAAGAAGACTTGCAAATAGATAAAACACGGGAGGGAGTCTTAACCACCTTGACAACACATGGATAGCATTTAGAAAGTAAGAAAAAACACTGGAAAGTAAGTAAACACAACCACATACAGAAACAGGAAGCGAAAAACAAAAACACAGCCAAATACAGAAAAACGCTGCAAAAACAGAAAAGAGAGAATCTCTTTGGTGGTTGTTATTGATATGTAATTTCATACAAATGCTGCCCCTGTTTTCTGTCAAATTGATGAATGTTTTGTTCTTTTCCTCATTTGTTTTGTCCACTTGCATGCTAATAAATAAGTTACAGTTGAATGAATTGAGCTCTTTTTCTCCACTGTACAAATCTCAGTTAAAAAGCAGTCCTAAACAAAAGACAAGACAACAGGAATGTTTTTCATGTCCGTGTTAAAAACACAGCTGCAACATGTCATTCTCAGCTAAAGAAAGCATCAAAACATTCTATCTCAGTAAAACATTTGTATATCTTTTTTTTCAACAGTCACATTCATTAGGCATTCCTTTACCAAGATTTTACCAAAATCATGGGAAATCCAGAGAACCTCACACACAGACACACCCTCTGTACTCCCTCTCCTCTCTCTCACTGTCTTTCCAACAAACACACACACACACATACACATGCACACACACACACACACACACACACACACACACACACACACACACACACACACAGCGGTTGTACAGATTTCGCAATATTGGACAGCTTGTTACAGTTTGTCTCGTCTGCTCTGTTGGAACAGGACAGTAAGCTATAAATCAGCACCTTACAGTAACATGCACACAGTTTCACAATGGAGCACACATTAAAACCCACATTTTCTTTACACACACTGTCTTCTAAAAAAAAAAAAGCTCCCTCTGACACACACACACACACATAAACACACAAAGGCACTGTTGTCACATTGCTGTTGAACAGAATCAGTCAGTCATAGTCTCTGAATTGTGCTGTCACCCTCTTCCTCAGCAAGACTAATACTGAGGCATTTTACAATCATTAACAACACAAGTACCATGTATTTTTCAAATGCACACAGCTGCAGTAATGCTTTGACTGAAAAATGGGAAAATGGTGACAGAGTTGCAATGATGGCATGTTACTTTAAGTCCATTGCTTGTATTTAAAGGTGCAATATTTAATACTGACAGCTAGCGTTTACCAGTTTGTTTTCGATTGCTAAACGGCAGTCTTCACAACTGAAGCCACATGTGCAAAACTCTAACTACAGTCTGCATTACCAACAGTCACCTGAACTAAACAGTTCATGTCATTCCAAGCAACACAACTCAGACCACACTGAGAGTTAAAACACTAGCATCAAACACCCTATACAGAAATTACAAACTTTTAATCTTTACAATTTGAATAATTTAAGTGACTTCACACTAATCAATAGTTTATTCAAAGAAACGTATCATATTCTGTTTTTTTATATTTTATAACATACAAGTTTATTTTATGTAAACAAAGGGGAATGAAAATCAGCAGTTTGCTTCAATAGATGTATTATTTTATTTTGCCTGTAGTAGTTACAGTTTTTCTTGATTTCTTTGATGTCAACTCAAACTCCACATTTTCAAAACAGTTAACACACAGGCCAAAACAGTGGCACTCATAGTCAAAATGACACATTTTGTTTGCAAAAGGCTCTAACTGTGCCAAAACATTTAAAATATGCAACAAAAACGAAATTTGCCTTCAAACAACACAACTTGCAAACACGTGTTTGAGCTCTTCCAATCAACCATTACACAGTGGACAACAAAATAAAAAATATAGCACAAATTAGTGCAAATCAGTGCATCATTGGTTTACATTGTAGCCTATTACTGTATGTAGCTTACATGCCAGTGCCATTTGTTGTCAAATTTGCCTTCTTGCAAATAATTGGATCCAGAATCAGAAATGCTTTGATGCAAATTTCATTGATTCCATTGATTCTTATTTTCAAACTGTGGCTTACAACTGAAATACTGTAAATATTACACTAAATACATGTAAACCAAAGTAAAATCTATTAGTGTATAAGAAAATAAAAATAAAATCTATTACAGTAAAGTATAAAGATCTATTACTGTAGATTATAGGAAATAGTCACTATTGATACTCAGTCTCTTCTGTCTTGACGATGGGGCCACATGGCCTCATCCACACTGATTGCTAATTGAAGATTTGTGTGAAGGAGTGTCCAACAGGTGCTTCAGTGATATCATACTGATGTAGGTAATTTCTAATAGATAGGAATAGATGGTTTTTGTTTGAATTTGAATTTTATTTATAGTATCAATTCATAACAAGAGTTATCTCAAGACACTTTACAGATAGAGTAGGTCTAGACCACACTCCATAATTTACAAAGACCCAACAGTTCTAGTAGTTCCTTCCAGAGCAAGCAACAGTGCGACAGTGGCGAGGAAAAACTTCCTTTTAGACAGAAACCTCGGACAGACCCAGGCTCTTGGTAGGCGGTGTCTGACGACCAGTTGGGGTTAGAATGAAGAGTGGCAATAACAGCCACAAAAAATAGTAGTTCATAGTAGTTCTTTGTAGTAGTTCATGGCATAGCAGGGAATTGTGCGGCAGTACAAGGCACAGCAGAACGTAGCAGGGCACAGCAGAACGTAGCAGGATGTAGCAGGATGTAACCAGAACGTGTAGCGGGACCATGGCAACAGCTGCTACCATGATTTTGG